>JAIFZK010000007.1:16930000-16940000 GCA_027481765.1 Tenualosa thibaudeaui
GAGACTGGAAGGATGAAAAGGCGGGGTCAGAGAGAGGGGGGAGTCATCGGGGGAGAGCTAGTTAAAAAGGGGCGGGGAGAACGAGTGGTTGAGCGAGAGAAGCGAGAGGGAGGGAGAGAAAAGAGGATGCGGTGAAGGCAGAGAGAGAGAGCTGCTCAGTGTGAGACAAGCTTTGAGCAACTGACACAGAGAGAGAGAGTGTGTGTGTGTGTGTGTGTATGTGTGTTTGTGTGTCACACAGACACAGAAAGAGAGTGAGGATTGAAAGCAAGCGAACAAGGAATTGCAAACGATCTCTGGATACCCCTGCTGACCTCACACACAGATACTCTCTAACACACACATACATTCATAAACACCACATACACACACATACACACACAGTCATGCTCTTGCTGAGTCTGGGCGTGATGATGAAGAGGACGAGGTGCGTCAGGTCAGTGTTGTTTTCTCTCTAGCGATGTTCACACCCTCACAGCCACACACTGGTAGCTGCACTCAGATCAGTTGAGCGTTTCTGCTGTCAGACAGCAGCTCCCAGTGGGAGGCAAGGGAGTAGCTTGAGGGAGGAAGGGGGAAGGAGGGGGAGTAGGGGATGGCTGACTGACCTAGAGTCAGATCAGAGCGTGTACATGGAGACACTAGACAGTCTAGCTGTTAGCTTCTGGGCTGATTTCAGTGCAGAGATGCACGGTGACTCTTAACAAAGGGGGGGGGGGGGGACTGTGACCATGCTTGACACAGCAGCTGCAAGAAAGTGTGTTCAGCACCAATTTCCCAAGCTGTGTGTGTGTGTGTGTGCGTGTGTGTGCGTGGGTAGGTGTGTGCCAGACATGCTAATAGGCAAGGTTGCTATGCTGTGGCGTAGATGTTTCACCGATGGCTCTTTTGTTATCTAAAGGAGTAACACCAGCGAGGTTATGCATCAGTACACATTAAAAAGGAGATATAACATATTTATGTACCTCTTAAACACACACACACACACACCTGCACACACGTACACACACACACACACACACACACACAATCACATGGTGAGAGAGATGTGTTCAGATGAGGCAGCCGGGTCAGGCTACTCTGTGTCAAGCCTTGACCAGACGGGGTTGGGGGCAGGGATGTGTGTGTGTGCCTTCTGTCACCAGCAAGCAGATTAAACACTGTGAGCATCTCTTAAAAGAAGCATTTAGTCTTTGTGTGACTGTGTGTGTGTGTGTTGGGGACTGATTGTGATTGGGGGTTGTGGATTTGGATTTTGAATTGTGTTTATTTATGTTTTAATTATGAAGTGTGTTCAATTACGTTTTAGAGAGAGAGAGGGAGAGAGAAAGAGAGTCTGTTGCTCAGCAATTTTCAATATAAATATGACCCATCCACTCTCTAAATGAGTGTGAATATGGTGCCTATATGAGTATGTGTAGTGTGTGTATATGCGTTTTCCCCACTTTGCTCAACGCTATCTGTGATCTTCAGTTTCTGGACTGCTTTCTGGCAGTGAGTGTTTGGAGTAAAACCAGTGCTCAGTCAGATGTAGTTTAACACAGATAACAGTTTATTAGTTTCTGCTACATGCAAAGTGTAACAAAGAGAACTATTGACCTCTGACCCCTTGTACTTCAGTTTCCTGTGCTGTCAGTCTCCATCTACTGTTAATCCTATGAGAACTCTACCCTTACCTTAAGGGAAAAGGGGCAGCTGTGGTTGTCGGGCTTGTTACCAAAGGGGTGCCAGTTCGATCCCTGATCAGTATACCACGGCTCAAGTGTCCTTGAGCAAGGCACCTAACCCCCACTGCTCCCCAGGTGGCGCTGTAGCAGGCAGCTCACTGCCCTGGGTTAGTCTGTGCTTTACCTTACTGTGTGTTTCACTAAGTCATGACTGGGACAAATGCAGAGACCAAATTCTCTGTGTGTGCATACAGTATGTACTTGGCCAATAAGTCTGATCCTCTACTCTCTCTAAACCTTACCCTTCTAAATTGCATCTCTCTCTCTGTCTGTGTGCACCAATTTCCCAAGCTGTGTGTGTGTGTGTGTGTGTGTGAGAGAGAGAGAGTGTTTTGACAATTGTAGCAGTGAGAAGTAAAAAGCAGAAGTTTCATGTTAAAAACAGGAAGAGGTTTTTTTAGGCGTCTTATTGGCCTATACTCTTGTACATGAAAGCACACACACACACACACACACACACACACACACACACACTCACTCACACATTACCTTTGCTTTTGATTAAGCATTAATCCTCTGAAATGTGTTAACTTCTTGTTATCTTCTGTGTTAGCTTACTGTAAAAAGGATGCGTAGATGCGTTCATGGGGTCATTTCTCTGAAATACCCACCCACACACACACACACACACACACACACACACATTGATCATTATGGGGCAGAAGGCAGAACTCAGGGGCCTGTCGTGACATGGGCCACACGTGGGGACTGTTTGGGAAGCGACTACTTATTCAAGTCCTCCCTCTTCCGCTCTCCTCTTTCTTTCCGAATTTTGTCTTTCTTTATGTAAGCAAGAGGAAAGAGAGAAAAAAAGCTTTCTGTGTCCTGTGACTTTTTACCTCACTCACCTATCAGAGTCGTCGTCATTACAGTAATGTTGGGTTGATGGGAAGGTGGTGGATGCAGACACACAAACTCAGCTGCTTTGGCTATGTTTAAAATGATCATGAAGCATAGTTGATTGTGATCTGAGAAAAGGCTGAGAGGAGAGAGAGAGAGAGAGAGAAAAAGAGAGAAAGAGAGAAGCGGCATACGTATCATCAGTCAATCACCCCCTGCTCTCTCTATTGATCGTTCCTGCCTGCCTGTGAGAGACCTGTAATTGCATTTACATCATGTTTGTCATTTACATCATGTATCTCTGCTGTCTGTCCTCTCAGGACCTCTGATCTCACTCTCTCTCACACACAAGCACACACACACACACACACACACACTCACACACTCACACACACACACTAGTAGTCGATCACACCACAATCTGCATGGCCACACAGGATGATGATAGTCTCAGTGTGATAGCAGTCATTTTCCTGCCGTGCTTTAACTTGACATGACAGTGACACAGCAGTCTGGGCTGTCTCTTACACACACAGACACACACACACACACACACACATACACACACCGCCTCCCCGTCTCCACTTCCCATAATGCCCCTGTCGCCCCCACGTCCGCTGGTCACCCCTCAGATTACAGCTGTCCGCCTCCCACCCAGCCCTAAACACCCATGATGCCTTGCAGTTTATAGCTGGAGCCAGGCCACATCACAGGGCCTGCTGGGATATTTTTGGGGCCCAAGCCGATGTTTAGGGTGACGGGCGGCGGGCCAGTTAGGGTCTCCTCCTTCCCTAATCTCAAGGGACTACTGTGGGACTGTGCCCTTGGTGGTGTTCTGATGAGGGGGTATAAAGCAGGGGGGTTAGGGAATGGATGGGGGTGGGGGGGATGGCTGTGAGGAAGGGTGGAAGAGTGGTGGTTTGGAACACAGCCTGTGTTTGCCAGGCAGTAGGAATGAGACTCCTGCCAGACCTCAGAAAAATATTGGAATTCCCAGGCTTGGATCTTTGTCTCTGTGTGTGTGTGTGTGTGTGTGTGTGTGTGTGTGTGTGTGTGTGTGTGTGTGTGTATATATATACACATAAATATATATGTGTGTGTGTATGTGTGTGTGGCTTTGTGTCTTTAATTTGTGGTCTATGTCTATATTTGCGGATTAGCTTTGACTCCCCTTTAGGGTAATTTAATTGATTGTATGGCTTCATTTCAGCCCATTAAAGTGACCACAGATGTATCCCTACTCCCTTACATAACTTTAATTAGTTTGCTGGCTGGCCAGAGAAGGGAGAATAGTTGGGATTGCTTAGTGTTTGTGCATTGGAGACTATTTACTTGGGATGCTTCTGGTATGAAATTCTAGAGCCATACCGCTGTTTGGAACTTCTTTTTAGAAGAGCAGAAATGTACTTGCACTGACACTTTTGCACTAGGGTTACCATGGCATTATCCTGCACATTCCACACTACCTCCACATAAAAAAGCCGTTTTCCCAAAGCCTTCTTAATGCTAAGTTTTTCTTAAGTTATACCTTAACCTCTACCTTAAGGTTATGACATGATTCCCAACATTCTAAGTATGTCTTCTGTCATATATGGCATATTTTAATAAGAGTGGACCACTCTTGAGCTTTACCCTAACACAGTTTTTAGCTTAAACATGTTTTACAGCTTTAAAAAAATGTCATGTTGGTCTCAAGGGTTGTGTACTTACCGCCACTCGACATCTGATATGGTAGCGTTGCCTTTTGTGCTTGATTTTATATGAAGTAAAAAACTCTGAAAGATTTTTTTTAATGAAAGAATTTGCTTTGTTTTTCAATCCCTCTAAAATGCACACGTCACCTATTCACGTCATATTGAGGCACTCATTATAGCTTCACTATTCACGTCATATTGATGCACTCATTATAGCTTCACTTGCATATTTCTTGTTGATACCTGCACTTTCATGCCCTTAAAAAAAATTTCGCGCATGCTCAAAAAAGGCACAAATGACAACAGTCAGTGCTGGAAAACATGGATTCAGCTTTATAAGAGATAGTTAAGAACAACTTATTTAAGAAGACTCTAAAGAGATAGTTCGGGGAACACATGTAGATAAATAAACAACTGTGGTAAGATATATCTTACCAAAGATTCTTAGAGTGAACTAAGAGTGAACGTTATTGGGAAACCTGACCTTAGTACCTTAAAAGGCAAACATAAAAGGATTTATTCTCTGTGTTTTTATAATGTCTCTATGTCATGTGTATACCATGTTGTGGAAGCTTAATGATAGCAGAATTTCCTACTGAATAAAAATATTTATCTATCTATCTATTTAGGGTAATAACCGACCAACAGATATTCAGAAAAAAATATTTTAGCACTATGTTTAAAGTTCTCACATCATTAGACCTATGTGGTGCTTGTACACAGCTGGTATAAATCCTGATTTAATGATCAGTATTCAAAGTTTATAGTGGTTGTATCCTTGTGAAACACCATTGGCGGTTCTGCTCTGATCCCAGCTCAGTATAGAGAGCATGAGAACTGGTTTGTGACAAAGGGTTTTGTGGTTAACACAAAAAACACAAGAGTGCGTGCGCATGCACATACACACACACAGTGTCATAGTGACAGAAGAGCACCTTGTTCACAGAAGACCAGCACTGCTTGAGTACAATGTGTGAAGTGCACTGTCAGGGTCAGCTGCGTAGGGGAAAGCTTTGAAGGAGACTGTGACAGAGTGTGTTTATGTGTTTGTGTGTGTGTGAGAGAGAGGCAAAAGATGGACAGACGTTTGCTTGCCAACGGTCAGGTGGCAGCCATTCCTGTATGGAGAGGAGGTTACGCAGGTAACAGCTTTGAATGCTTTTCATATTTTCACACATAGACATAAACGACACTACACACACACACACACACACACATACACACACACACACATACACACAGACTCACTATACATGCACTCACACATATGCATACATATCCATGAAGGTCAGTTTTGTATTGTTGAAGGATGGGAATCTATTTGAAGAGTGCAGTGTTTGGTTCAGTTTGGTTGTACAATATGTATAAAGTCATGGAGGGAATCCGTGCTCCTTAGCTAGAACTGAAATTGTCATACTCCACCAGTATTACAAGAGACAACCGCAACAACGTTCCTGTGTGCTTTGGTGTCTATGCTACACACCACAGAGATATGATCAGTGAGTGTGTGCGTGTATGTGTCTGTGTCTGTCTGTGTACGCACATGTGTGTGTGTGTGTGTGTGTGTGTGTGTGATTTTGTGTGATGCCGCTCTTCCCAGGGAAATGTGTTGTGGCTGGCAAAAATTGTTTGTTTGGTATCATGGTGTTATCTTCTAACTGCTTTGCCTGAGAGTGTGTGTTGTTTAGACAGGCAGAGAGAGAGAGAGAGAGAGAGAGAGAGAGAGAGAGAGAGTGAAGAAAGATAGTGAGAGACAACAATTTGGCAGAGTGAGAGTGAAGATGAATGTCAGTGGTTGGTGGAGGCAGAGCAGAGGGTCTGTGTGTTTGCTGTGTGTGTGTGTGTGTGTGTGTGTGTGTGTGTGGAGACATTCTCTAGTATTCCTCAACAGAAGACATTCCTCAGCATTCCTTAGGTGTGAGTGAGTGTATGTCACAAATGTCACACATTGTACTGTAGGTGTGTGACTGTGCGTCAGATATGCAGTGTTAGCAGAAGATATGCAGGAGTGGGGATTCGCCATTATATGTGTATGTGTGTTTTTGTTTGTTTTGTTTGCTGTTTGTGTGTGTGTGTCTGTGTACGTGTGCACAGTAAAGTCTGTGAGTTGTTATGGAAAACAGGCAATGTCATCAGCTGGAAAGACTGTATTAGTCATCCCTTATTTACAAACCATGATATTCTTTTGTGTACACACAATCTCTCTCTCTCTTGCTCACACACACACACACTTATACACATTTAGCCACACATGTCCTTGTCTACTATGGTGTGTGCTAAATGCTGCTGGTCACTTTATAGCTGCTTAAAACCCCACCCAGAGCTTCAGAGCTTCCATTGGGGGTATATGGTAACCCTTGCTGCTATGGCAACACTTCATCTTGTAACAATAACCCTGGTGATAGCATAGGTCATATGCATGGGGCCTGATAGAGAAGGTGAAAGAGCTGCAAGTGGCTTTGCGGTGGTGTCATACTGCTGAGCAGATAAGAAGAGGAATCAATACCACTGTTCTACAGACGAGGATGCCATAAGTTAATAAAGAGCATAAACTAGGCTACTTTTAAAAATATGCGGGTCTG
The DNA here is from genome assembly GCA_027481765.1 of Tenualosa thibaudeaui. Classification (NCBI taxonomy): domain Eukaryota; kingdom Metazoa; phylum Chordata; class Actinopteri; order Clupeiformes; family Clupeidae; genus Tenualosa; species Tenualosa thibaudeaui. The sequence continues at coordinate 16,936,844 of JAIFZK010000007.1, forward strand.
GTACAATATTTTCATAATTATTTTTTGTGGTCCGAGTTGCGGGTGGGTTAGTTGAAAACATCGGTCGGGTGCGAGTCGTTCATAGGACATGGACCCACAGCGTACCCCTTCATAGCCTAATATGCGCATGGGGAACATTTAAGTCATGACAATCGTCGTCTGACAGAAAACACCTGTGCAGTGCTCTGTGATGTCGGAATAAACACAAATGATCACAAAAGAGGTACACATTTTTATCGAGGAGATTCTTCGCACCAAACGCCCAAAATCCGACAGACCGCAAATAAAAGAGCTGTCTGCAGCAGACGCGCACCACAGATCAATATCGCTGCATGACTATTTCGGGTTGACTTTACGCTATTCTCTTCATCGAACACTTGTCTCAAATGACATATTGTGGGTACATGTGTTTTCTACTTAAACAACGAACGTTACTAATTTTAAATGTGGGGTTTTTAGCCAGCATAAACCCTCTTCTCTTACGGTATTACGTACCGCCTGTAAATCTTATATCCGTAGTACAGGAACAGAAATATTTTTCAGACATCAGATATATCTTTACCTTGTGTTACTGAAATTAATGAACTCTTCAACAATATTCTAATTTGTGAAACTTTACCTGTATTGTGTAGCTATACAAATGACAATGCATTACAATTATGAAGACACTAATAAACACACAATAAAGTGCATACAGTACTTAGTCCACTTTTGCCTTGTTCAAGTGAATTGTAAAAAAATCATTATTGATTGCCTCTTGATTTACCTTACCTTACTAGAGGAGAGGAGAATGTATGTATGTGAGAGGAGAATGTATGTATGTACAAGTAGAATGTATGTGTGTGAAAGGAGAATGTATGTATGTGAGAGGAGAATGTATGTATGTGAGTGATAAAAATGTATGTATGTGAAAGGAGAATGTATGTATGTGTGAAAAGAGTGTATGTATGTGAATGTGAAAAATGTATGTGTGTGAGTGCAAAATATGTATGTATGTGAGAGTGAAAATATATATGTATATGAGAGAATGTATGTATGTGAGAGTGAAAACATATGTATGTGAGAGGGCCAGAATGAATAACGTCTTGAAGGGCCCCTCATACAAAATCATGCATGCACACACACACACACACACACACACACACACACACACACACACACACACACAGTATGATGATATACTATCTCAACACTGTTTGTGTGTGTGTTTGTGTGTGAGCGGGTGCACACAAGTATGTGTGAGTGTGTGTGTGTGTTTGTGCCTGTGTGCGTGTGTGCAGGGCTGTTGTGTGTGTGTGTGTGGGGTAGTATCTAGGAAAATAGTAATACTGAGACAATTCTTTCAGTGACTACAAGTGTTTATTCAATTAAAGTTCAAAGGGATCTCAAGCACTCGCCTTACACTAAATCTTTAGTTCTCTTTCTCTTTTACACACAAACACGCAAATTACACACACAAATTCACTTCAGTAAAAGCACGTAGAATAGTTGAGCTCTATAAATTTTCACAGATGCTCCTTTCAGTTCCTCTTAACTTTAGATGTTGGAACTTAATAAATGCATGTGTGTTTGTGTGTGTGTGTGTGTGTGTGTGTGTGTAGAGGATATAGAGCATGTGTGTACACATGTGTGCGCATGAGTACATATGTGTGGATATCTGGATGGTATCTCAGTCATGAAGGACATTAAAAAGTATGCGTAAATTGATGTTAGTACGTAAGTCAGTAAAATTGATGATAAAATTGTGTGATTTTTTTCTTTCTTTTTTTTTTTTTTTTTTGTGTGTGTGTGTGTGTGTGTGCATTGTTTCCAGAGAGGGCAGCCAGGCCCAGCTGTTTCACCTCTAAGAAGTCTGTGGAGGAGCCGTGTGTTGCAGTGAAGATTGCTCACACCCAAGGTAGGAACACCTCCAAAGACCCCTACTATTCTCCAAACACACTCCATCTCTTTGTCCTCTGAAACTGTCTCTATGTCTCTGTCATTACCTGAGTATTTACCTCCTTATCAGTCTTGTTGGCATGTTTTTAGCTGACCTTACATTACCTATCCCTTTAATTCAACCAGGAAGTGAGGTAAAATATCTGAGAGCTATTACAAACAGGATTTATTGCATTCTCCCAAATTGTGTGTGTGTGTACCTGCAATAGACTATGGACATATACATATTTGCATATATGCATATTTATATGTGCATCATGCATGCTTCAGTGTGTGTGTGTGTGTGTGTGTGTGTGTGTGTGTGTGTGCAAGCATTCACCCAATCTTCACGCATGTGTTATAACCATAGGGTGACATGCATCAGTCAGACATTTACACTGATGCCAATCTAGTCCACTTCAAACTCTTTACATTCCTCCACACTCACAGTGCAATCAGTCCATCTGAAAGGGATGTTTAATGCAGAATTTACAGTTTGCATTGAAGCATGAAGATCTCCTTTTGCTCATAAGCTAGTCCTTCTGCATGCCACAATGAATGACCACTTAGCAGGCCGCGCATTTTTTTTAGTCATTTAGTACTCTATTTTTAGATGCCACAAAGAAATGTTCTCTTAGCGGCCCATAAGGACTGGCAAAGCCTTGTGGACTATGCTCTCTGTCTATCCTGTATTATTAGAAAAATCCATGAATGTGCCTCAACGGTGTTCTTAGTGGTTTTTAGACATTGGGACGATGGTGGCACAGGTGGTAGAGGTGCTGTTCGGCCCCCGCTCCGCCTGATCCGCAAGATACTGAACCCCAGATTGCTCCCGGTGGCAGCTTGCATGGCAGCCTCTGCCACCAGTGTGTAAATGTATGTGTGTGAAAGGGTGAATCTGCAGCATACATTGTAAAGCACTTTGAGTGCTCATAGGAGTAGAAAAGCACTATATAAATGCTCCATTTACCATTGTTATTCTCAAGGTGCATCTGACCTTTTAATATTGATCCATGGACAACAGATGTAAAATAACCGTTTTGGCCGAGTGCCTTGTTTTAGCTTTTGCTGGTTCTTTTGGCTAATGTAATGAATGAGCCTGGAATGGAACATGTGTAAGGATGGACTAGATGGTCAGGTGTGAACGCCCTCTGACTGGGATGCTACATGAAACCTCTGAATGGGTGGGGTGAAACCACAAGTTCAGGCCGTTTTGGATTTGTGTGTGTGTATGTGTGTT
>JAIFZK010000007.1:16945000-16952500 GCA_027481765.1 Tenualosa thibaudeaui
ACATGGTCTTGGTCAGTGAATTGTTGTTGTTCACACATCTTTTCTCTCTTTAACACAAACCACTCGCATTTAGAAAAGGGAAGAAGACATGGAGGCAGTGTACACAATGGCAGCATGTTTCAGTACTTGAGCTATTTCTGCCGTTGCCCAGCAGTTTATGGCCATAATAAAAAACAGAGTTCTGTTGTATATGTAAGAAGTGTTCCGCTGTGTTCAGAAACAACTGACGGTACAGCAGGTCTGGCCTCAGGTTAACAGTTCATATAGTTAATTGATTTTTCGGGACTTATGACCATAAAGTGCCATAAAGTTCATTGTCTGAGACAAATGTAGGAACTGTAGTGGAAGTGCTGCATTGAGTACTTTGTGTGGGGAGGTAGCGCATTGGAAGACTATGTGAAGAAGGAAAAGAATGAAAAGTGATATGTATCTGTCATTTTACGTGTGTGCATGTGAGTGTGTGTATGTGTGTGTGTGTGTGTGTTTGTTCAATCCCCATACATACAGGCCCGTACACCTACATACACTCTCGTAAAAAAACCCAAACTGTCATTTTTAATTCTTCCTCTGTCTTTCTTCCTCCTCCCCCCTTTATGCATCCTCTGAGTTGTATTTACTGTAAGCAGGCCTGTAAGAGTTTTTTTCCCTGAAGATGCAGATCTGGTCAACCTCAGCCTCTTTCCCAATGTTGAGGATATTACTTGTGCCAGTGAAGAAGGAGGAACTGAACCTGAAACTGAACCAAACTGAATTTAAGACAATCTGAAAGAGAAGCAGTCAGACAGAGAGAGAGAGAAAGGGATGTGAATATTAATGCACCTTAGCAATGCAAGGCCCTGCAGTATAAGGAGCTTTGTGGAAGACAAGAAAGAAAGAGAGAGAGAGAGAGGGAGAGAGAGAGAGAGAGAGAGAGAGGGACAGATTTGGGAGAGATGGAGGGCTGTGCTCCAACTCCCATCCAAGGCAGACTCCCCTCTGTGTGTCCCCGATGCCCTCTGCAAAGTGCCCTGGAGCACTGGAGATGTGTTTCTATTGAACTCTGGGAAGTGTGTGTGTGTGTTTGTGTGTAGTGTGTGTTTTGATGTTCCCATTGGACTGGAGCTGACATCTCTGCTTTGGCTCACTTTGTTTTCCTGTCTTTTACTCACCCTCTGTCTGTAGCTCTTCTTCTACATTTATATATATACCCCTCAGTAAACATTATTTGCTTTTGGAAGAGTCATTTCTTATATGGTGAGTATAAATATATGTGTATTGCTTGAACAGTTGTGTGAACCGTGAACAGTGTGTGTGTATGTTTATGTATGTATGTATGAATGTGTGTGTGTGTGTGTGTCTGTGTGTGTGTGTGTGTGTACGCCCGCATGTGTGTGTCAGTGTATCAGTTGGAGCACACAGTATTCATTCAGCACAGTAGGATGACCTTAGGTAAACTCCTGTTATTGCACAGTTAGTTCATCTGCTCCTCTCTTCCTCTCTCCCTCTGTCCCTCTGTTCCTCTATGGGGGGGGCATCATGAAAGATTGAAAGAAGTCTTTCTGCATTGCTCTATTTTCAGTCTTTTGCACAGCATGACGGTGTGTGTGTGTGTGTGTGTGTGTGTGAGGAAAGAATGCAGGAAGTGCAGAGCAAGCCGACTACATGGCAGCACTGTTGTTTATTGTTGGTCTGCTGCCGTCAGGCTCAGCACAGACAGTGGCACACACAGAGACACGCACACGGCGGCGGACGTGGGCCAGAGGGGACCCAGAGGAGGCTCTGCCCTTTGCGACCGTGCCCATCATCAGGGTCAGCCAGAGGGGCCACAGATGCCCAGCTTCACTCCAATGCCTGACTGAAGTTCCTCAGTCCAGCCACCTGCAAGCACCTGGACTGGTTGGCTCTTAGATGGTCAGAGGAGGACATCTGGACATGATATGGCTCCGTCTGGCCTCAGACATTTAAGAAGGGAAGAGAACATTGAACTGGGACTGTGATACCCTTAGAGATCCTGTCCCTTTGGGTTTAGGTTATGAAATTTATTTGTGGAATTATTATGACAGTGGTGAGTTGATATGGGGTACAGACCTGAGGTCAGCACACATTCCTTTTATGGCACCTTTCTTTGGAGACCTGAGACCCCAGAAGGTAGCAGGTAAAAATAAATAAATAAATAAAAGGTTTGACCCTGGTCTCACCGTGGAACTTGATCCCTGATCTAAAGCCCCGTTCAGACAACCTACAAGGGACCTTGTAATCTTGTTGTAATTCATCAGTTAGAGGTGAAACAGACACAGGCAGTGCAAGTACAGTACTTTAAAATAACCTTGAGATGATACAGGCCGGGCAATGGACAAATACTTCCGAGGTTGTATGTCTGGGTGATGGGCGATTGATTATGTATGTGTGAATGGGGTTTTAACACCCCACTCCACCTGCTGAGTAAGGATCAGCCTCTGGTTCACGCCCTCTGCTGCTGCCTGTGCAGAGAGGTTGACGCTGACCCAGTCTCTGCTCTAAGACTAGCGGTTAGCTTTGGCCAGGATCCACCACCCATCTGCCTTTGATCCTCCAAATCTGTTGCAGATCAGAGAGAGAGAGTCACAGGCAGAGTCGCTGGCAGAGTCGTGACAGGCGGCCAATCCTCCTCGCATCACCAGTTTAACCAGTTTAATCACAGTGCAACAGGAAACAGTTGAAGAATAACTATAAACAAACCAATCCCGGCATGAAGCACTACAAGGGCATTTGATGACTACAGGCTTTCTGTTCTGATCTTCCCCTTTAGTTTGTTGCTTTTGTTTGTTTGTTGACGTCTTCAGAGCTGGGTAAAGACGTGTCTGTTTCTCAGCGCGTCAGTCTGTCTTCACTTCTGTCTTTTGGCGTCCTTAATTCCGTGCTGAGAAGTGATTAGATCAATCTATGACTCAGTCTGTCTTTTGTCTGTCTAAATCTGACCTTCCCTCTCTCTCTCTGTCTGGTTTGATAGGTTCTCTTTTAATTGTGTGTGTTTGTGAGTGTGTGTGTGTGTGTGTGTGTGTGTGTGTGTGTGTGTGTGTGTGTACTTGTGAGCTTTATCAACTAATGAGATGCAGCTGACCCTTTACTGCAAATCAACCCTGAGGCGGTGACCTTAGGCAGTTTCTGTACATACACACACACACACACACACACTGATTGCTTGTCCGACCATCTATCTTTTCCTCTACCTTTTCTCTCACTCTTTTTCTCTTTCTCTCTCTCTCAAACACACACACACACACACACACACACAGATTGTTGAACATCAGAATGTTTAGCCTCTATCAGCTGTAAGTGCGTTACATAACCATGGTGATATACTGAGGGTACACACACACCCAGCCCTCCCCACCCCCTCAACTATCAGAGGTTGCGCTCCGTCTGCACAGGGTCGTGGGAGTTGTATCCCGTGCTTATTTTAACCAGGCTGTTTAGCTCAACGCCAGCTCCTTTAAAAGGCCACTCTAAATCCGTGCAACAATTTGGTTATGCCTTTTTAAGTGTCTCCAGTCCACTGTTCCTCCTAAATGGCTCTCTTGTGTCAGGTTAAATTGGGAATTGCAAAACAAAAAAAAAGGGTAATCCAAAGGGGTACTTTCCCCGGGCGGCTTGTTGAGGGACAATTTTGATTAAAAGTTGTTTCCCAGCACTGCCCGTTCTTCCCAATATCCAGGGACATGAGGTGTGTGTGGTTCAGGAAGTATTTGGAATATTTAGATTCCCAGTTCACCAATTCACACTCATTTGGGGTGTTTGTGACAGATGTTTATGTGTGTGAACTGTGTCAAAAATAGGAGAAGATCCCATTCCAATAAATTCAAAACAGTTTTCAAAACAATTTAAACTATTGATACTGGGCTTGGTGCAGAATGTTTTATTTTACTGAATATACCGTCTCTGTCTGTGAGGGAGTGTGTGTTTTGAAACGGCAGTGTGTGTTTCAGTGTTGTTTTTCATCGGAGGAAGTTGAGTCATTTGCGTGGCTTCAAGGCCACTGGGGAGTGAGCGGAGTTAGGCCACTGGCTGCAGCCGGCTGAGGCCCTGGCTCACAAGCTCACTCACATGTGGATGACAAAAAAGTGATGCGTGCAGATCATGTGACTCCACTGGCCAATGAAAGTGTTAACTAATCGTTATGGAATCCTGTGCTGTGTGTGTGTGTGTGTGTGTGTGTGTGTGTGTGTGTGTGTGTGTTTGTGATTTTGAGCACACGTGTTTCCAAGTGTGCATTTTGTGTGTGTGTATGACAGGATGTGAAATGAGCTCAGAACTGAAATATGTGGAATTATCTCTTATAACACACACACACACACACACACACACAAATAACAGACAGAAAGACAGAGAGCGACGGACAAGAAGCAAAACCTTTTTTTGACCTGTTTTTGTCAGGTGTGAGGAAATGGTTTCACATGCTGTGCTGTCCTGTGTGTGTGTGTGTGTGTGTGTGTGTGTTTATGTGGTTGAACTCACACAGATGGAAATATTACAATTACCGTCATAGTGTAATAATAGTTGAAGTCTTGAAGTCTTGCTTTCAAGACCTTAAATGAGGCTCAAATATTTACGTGTAGCCAGCTGACACTGATGTGTAGCCACTTAACCTATTTGGAATGTGTGACTGTATGTGTTATTATGTGTCTGCATGCGTGTGTGTGTGTGTTTGTTTAGAGGCTGGAAAATACAATCACACCGGGTAGGGCCGGTGATAGGTCATGAGACTGTTGGACTAGTTCACCAAAGTTTACTTGCTTTTCTGTGTGTGTGTGTGTGTGTGTGTAATGACATGCATGGTCCTGACATGGAGAATCATATGATAATGTTTTTCAAATGCTTTGGGCTAAAATAAGAGGGAAGAATAGGTTTCATTTTGGCATCTTTGTGTTCCACTATTGTGTTTCTGTTCATTTTTCTTTAATGTTGCATCATGACTCAAGACTAAACAGAGGCTCTGTGAGATAGAAGTCCTCATGTGTGAGACAGATTTGGCCTCTCTGTCCTCTCTCTTTTATCTTTCTCTCATTCTTTCTCATTCTCTTTCTACCTCTCTCTCTCCCTTTCTCTGCATCTGCCTCTCCTCCAGTTACTTCCTTTACCCGATGGTGTCTTTATTACAGTATCAACAGTAGACATATGTGAAACAGACTGGTGGACCATCTTGGACGTAATACACACATTGGGAATCTTCTAGTTTGTTATTTTGGTCTTCATCGTCTGTGACCTGTGATCTTTTTTTATCTTCTCTTCTCAACATTGCATTTACATTATCATCATTATTGTTACCCCCATGACCCATCTCACTCCTTGACTTTAACACTGTGTCTGGCTGCTACTACACTGTCCAGCCATAATTCTTGACAACCACCTATGGATTGACTACCATGTAATGTTATGGGACAATGTTTTGGAACTATTATTATTAATTGGAAAAACTATGGACAACTTGTAGTCTATCATGGTAGCTACTGATTGCACTTTTCTTGGCAGTTGGGTTGGCCCCTTGAGTCGTGGATCTGCCCAAGGTTTCCTAGACTAACTAAACATAAGAGAGTTTTTCCTAGCCTCTGTTGCTCTTGGGTGCTCCTTCTGTAAAGCACCTTAAGACAATACTACTTGAATTGAATTGAATGTGTGTCTGTGTGTGTCCCTGTTTGTCTGTGTGTGTCCCTGTGTGTCTGTGTGTGTCCCTGTGTGTTTGTGTGTGTTCGTGTGTGTCCGTGTGTGTCCCTGTGTGTCTGTGTGTGTCCCTGTGTGTCTGTGTGTGTCCCTGTGTGTCTGGGTATGTCCCTGTGTGTCCAGGGTTGGGCAGTGAGAGTGTTAGCAGCCAGGTGAGCAGCAGGAAGAGAAACAGCAGCAGCAGCAACAGCAGTACTGATCCGAGTCCAAGGGTCAATGGAAGAAGGTCCGGCCGCCGGCCTCCTCTACTCCCCAAGCCACAGGGTACAGAGGCATTACTCTGTCACTCTCTTTTTCACACACACACACACACACACACACACACACACACACACACACACACACAGACACACACACAGGAACACACACACACATGAACACACACATGCATACACTAAATCCCATACACATACACATTAACGTACTCATTCATGAACACAAGCACAATACGCACATGTGTACTCCTGACTGCTCACTTGCAAATTGCATGCAAGTGCAAGGTAACAAGACATTCACACAGGTGCCTATAATAACGCAATAACACACGCACACACACACACACACACACACACACACACACACACACACACACACAAACACACACACACACACACAGACGTACTCTTTCACTCGGCAGTTTTCATGGTGCAGTGATTAATGATTTGACATTGAAATAACTTTGTGCGTGTATTCCTGTGTGTGTTTGCATATGTGCATGTGCTTGTGCTTGACAGAGAGAGCTTTGTGTCCCTGCATTCTATTCCAGTCTTAGTGCTGCCCCCTTCTGACCGATGATAAACACTGCAGAGAAATTCCCTCCATTGAATATGCTAACACCAAGATGACAGTTAAAAATTTGTTACTGATATTTACTGATACTCTTACTGATACCGATACTGTTACTGATATTTATTGATATGTAATGTATTGATATAGGTTTACACACAAGCCTGAATTATTAACTCTTCTTAAAACACGACCCTTTGAAAATGCCATCGCCTCTAAATGTCAAATCACACCATGCAATCACATTTTTTCTCATAGTTGCCAACTATTTTTTCCCAGAGAGATCACAGATGTACAGTTGCTGAAAATCTCTCTCTCTCTCTCTCTTTCTCTCTCTTGCTCCCTCCCTCTCTTACTGTAGTGCCTCCTAAGCCAGCCCATCTGCAGAGTCCGGTGACGACTCCCACACACCTCTTTAACCAGACCCCACAGACCAAATCTCACATGGAGGACCGAGAAGGAGGAAGAGGAGGAAGAGGAGGAGGAGGAGGACTAGGCGGAGGAGCGGCGGGGAGAGGTCGAGCAGCGGGAAATGGACCAGGAGTTGGAACGGGAGTTGGAGGGTCAGCTGGAAAGGGCAGAGTGCTGGACCTCATCAGCCGATTTGAGGACAGCGGGTAAACATCTTCCGTTGAATTGCATTTATCCTGTGTTTACTCTGTGTGAGTGTGTGTGTGTGTGTGTGTGTGTGTGTTTGCTACAGTAAGACAGACAAAAAAGTGGAAAATAACTTGTAACTATAGGATACATCCAGTAGATAGCACTTCCATTACCTTAATCACATTAGAAAATGCCCTTGATTTTCCTTCAGTTTCAAGATTCATTGTTGCTTGAAGATAGCCGTGGAGTGATGGGGGTGAGAAGTGACGCGATAGGGGGTGGCATTATGGAGAGCAAGTCACTGGTGACTGACCTGAGATGACTGCTGGCAACATGAGGAGACCGGATAATGTATGATAATGAGGCACCAGGGGGCGCTGTGGTGCAAGTAGCTAAAGTGTCTGTGTGCCATGTGTAGGTCTGAGTCCAAATCTGGTA
>JAIFZK010000007.1:16962500-17275000 GCA_027481765.1 Tenualosa thibaudeaui
CCAAGTTCAGCCTGGTGGGCCAGAAGTTCACGGTGCGCACGCGGATTGGTATCGACGGCATGAAGGTGGTGGAGACCACCAATGAGGACTACCCTCACACCTTCCAGGTGTCGGGCAAGGAGCGCACACTCGAGCTGCAGGCCAGCTCTGAACAGGACAAAGAGGACTGGATCAAGGTAGAGACAGAGGCACACTCTCACACACACACTTATTCATACGGACACACATGTTTATTTTCACATGCACACACACCGTTTTTAGTCTATTACACACACAAACACACACACACAGACCCACAACACACACACACACATTTCTTAGTGTAGCTCTTTGTCTTGTAGGCATTCCAGGAAACAATTGCCATTTTCCAGCAGAAGAATGAGACGTTCAAATCAGCGTCTAAAGACAATGAGGAGGTTTCGGTGAGTCCCACATGGTCAAATACAAACTTGCAATTTTCTCTATTGCGAGCTGAATTGGATGCTCTTGTCACTGGATTGACCATGTGTGTGTTTGTTTGTGTGTGTGTGTGTGTGTTTTCAGACGGCTGAGTTGGGCAAACGTGCCCCTCGTTGGATCAGGGATAATGAGGTGACCATGTGTATGAAGTGCAAAGAGCAGTTTAACGCTTTAACACGGCGAAGGCACCACTGCAGAGCCTGTGGCCATGTGAGTGCACAGCTACAACACACTTCAATCCTCCCACTGACATACTGTACAGATAATTGCTCTGTGTGAACCAACTCATGCCTGAACCAAACTGATTTATCAGCTATTCAGGTAACAGTTATTCAGGTACCAGCACTCAAACAGTCAATCAGTACCTGTAATCTGGTATTGATGTCTGACCTGAATTGAACTAGCAGTTGGATATTGGACCATTATAACACACACCAGCACACACTTAACCAGTATTTCCAATATATCATCTTTTATTTTAATCAAACAGTTTGTTACCCTGCTATTGTCCTATTGTGAGATGTTGTTTTAACTTTACAGTCAGTGATGACTTTCATTTATCTAACAGGCGTGATATGATTCTTACATCTTGCCATGTCATGTGACCTGTTTGCTTCAGGTGGTCTGCTGGAAGTGTTCGGAGTACAAGGCGCCCCTGGAGTATGATGGGAACAAGATGAACAAAGTGTGTAAAGACTGCTACTCCACTCTCACAGGACACACGGAGGAGAAGGAGGGCAAGAAGAAAGGGATCCTAGAGGTGAGAGCCTGATGAAGAGATGGAGAAAATGACTGAATCCCGATGCCTCCCCTAGGCCCTGTGCCCTGAACACTTAAATACATAACTGGCATGAATTGACTTCATTATTGGCTGATACATACCTGTTAAGTCTTTGAGGGTTGAAGGTTTAAGATTGGAGGGGGGGCATTAGGATTTAGATACAGACATTGTCTCCTCTTGTCTATTTTTTGTGCTTTTACACAACATGTTTTGCATTTAACTGCAGGCATCCATTTGCTAGACAAAGGGGCTTAAGGAAATTTAATTGTTTTGAATGTAATTTGACTGAGAAATTGTTACAAAAAACATGTAAACTGCAGAAACGGAGGAAATTAAGGCATTCTCGAGGGCACCAGGAGGAACCGGTGACGGTAAGATCAAGGAATTATGGGATAGTGGAGGTTTTGGTGACGTGAGTGGGGAGAGACTTAAAGCACACACTACAAACTTCAGTTGGTCTACCATGCGAACTTTCTCACCACTCTCTGAAATTTGGCACTTGCAGGACACTGTACTGAGAACATATGGCATATAGAGGGTGTGGTCCAAGTTTACATTCTTATAGGGTTTGTCTCTCAAGACTGTTTCACAATTGGTGCATTCAGCCTGAGGATCCTGCTTACAGTTCCTGCTTAATACAGTGCATGCTGAAGTAGCCTCACTGTGCAGAAAGTCCAGCATGCATTGCTTTAAACCAGGGCTGTAAGAGGCTACCTCAAGTTGATTTTGAAGATGGTAGTGGGGACGCGCCCCAGAGGATGGCGCCCAAAGGAAGGGTCTTTGAGGGCTTCCATGTTAGGTGCCCTTAAAAGGATAGGTCTGGGGTAAGTCAACTCAGCCCTGTTGTTCAGACTCAGAGTGCTGTCAGCAGGAAGAGTAACAAAACAATTAACCACATAGATGACTAGCTAAACAGCTAACAAATTTAATTTTTCCTGTACTAACAGCACTTGGTGTCTTGGTACAACAGGGCTATGGGTCGACTGACCCTATACTTATCCTGCCTTTAACAGCATATCTGTGGGCTTTCCTTTTCCCAGCCAACTCCTTGGTCACATCTTTGCACAAGTTTGAAAGTCCTCACCTGTGAGATATACAAAATGATCAGATAACAAAATGGATCAGATCATAGTAATGATTGAACAATTGCTGTCATATCTACCGTAGAAACTAAACCACGTGTGACAAAAAACACAGGTATGTCATTTCCTTGTGCAAAGTCTGACAAAGGCTTGTTATTTTTAATGATAACTACTCTTTCAGACTTCAGTGCCTTACAAGGACAACCAGTTACTGTTTGACTCGACAGCGGAAGTTTGTCTAATAGTCCTTCCTCCCAGGGTCTCTCTCCTTCTAATCCTTTGCCCCCCCCCCTGCCCCTACACCCCCCCCCCCCCAGATCGAGGCAGCACAGTTCTCTGGCAGCAGCATTATGTGTGGGTTCCTGCAGTACTGTGAGAAGAACAAACCCTGGCAGAAGATCTGGTGTGTCATCCCTGAGAAAGAGGGCCTAGTGCTCTACTTGTACGGAGCGCCTCAAGTGAGCGAGTGCACACACACACATACACACACACAACTTGCAGAAAAAACACACTTTCAGGTGTCCACACATACACACACACATATTCCACACATGTAAAGAGTCAGTATTATACAGTACAGTGCCATTCAGTGATACTAATTAATATTCACATAAACACACACACAAAAAAGGCAGCGTTAGCATTTCTGAGCTATTTCCAGCCCTTAACACTATTTGTCACATTCAGCGATTATCTTATGATCCATTAGCTCTCCATTTATTTCTATGCACGTTGATTCGCTCTTGTTTTGTTGGTGTTTGGTCCAATAATCAAACTACATCTTATGCAGATTTGCTTACTTTTAATGACAATGACTTTTAATCTGAGACTAGTAGTGTTTATATTGTCATCATAACATTACTGCACCCTCAGTAGTCAATTTATTTTAGGCAAAAACATAAAATGTAAAAAAGATCTTCTCTTCTTCTCTCTCTCCATCTCTAGGACGTGAAGGCCCAGTCCACCATCCCTCTGTTGGGGTACAATGTGGAGGAAAATCCCAAGGGCGCTGACACCCCGAACAGTTTCCGTATGATCCAGTCCAAGTCGATCCACTGCTTCGCTGCAGAGAACGAGGAGGTCAAGCAGCGCTGGCTCAGGGTCATCAGAGTCGCCGTGACGGGGGAGGTGCCTGAGTCGCCACCACCCCATGGGGAAGCCACATCTACAGACCCCGCCCCTCAGGACCAGCCCAACTCAGACGGCGTCTGAGGGGGATCCATGAGGACTGGTGTGAACTGCACACACACACAGATATGGAGACTCCCAAAGGGGCCTAAAAGTGTCAGTGCAGAATGTATGCATCTGTGCATGTGTGTGTTTATGTGTCTGTGCGTGTGCGCACACACAAACATTCGCTGGATTTGTATATATGTGCGCACACACACATGCAAACACATACAATGAGCTTTGCAGTTTCCTGGGGGTAAGAAGCTCAATCTGATGAATTTAGCCACAAAACACTAGAGGACTGTGTGTCATACAACTGTCCATTCATTGCCCATCTCTCCCTCTTCGCTTCTGGAAGCATCCGTGTTTTCCATACCATACACTTCCTGACCATTGAACTCCAGTTGCATACACACAGGTGGATTATGGGATTGTTTGCCAGTGATGTACTGGTTCCTCATTTGGCACACTGGTATACGAAGTCAGTGTATTGGCAAGGAACACACACAGAGATGTCAATGATTACCTTCACCATTTAGAAATTGCCTCTAAAACTTCCTCTTCTTGCCATACTAAGTGCCAAACTAGCGCAGGCTAAGCTCCTGGCTTTTCTCTGCAAGTCCAACTGAAGCCCCATCACGAGAGCCCTCAGCCCAGTTACTGGGGACTTTTCTAAGAAGCATCAAACTTTCAAGTATAGCGAAGGATGTATCATCATTTTACCTCTTATCTGACACCATGCCTCACCATCAGGACTTCAGAGGTAACTTCAACAACAGTGAAACCAAAATTCACCCAACCAGAGAACTAGTGGAGCCTGTCTATCGTAACCCCCCCCCTTATAACGTAAATCAAAAGACCTTGGGGGTTGGGAGGGGGTTAGGCTTAAGTGTTACTGACTCACATGTTGGAGGATGTGGCTCCTCTTAAGACAATGGACTAACGTCAGAAAAAAGATGTGACTGTTTTTTGTACCCGTGCTTCCGTGTGGTGAGTGTGAGATTCGAGGTGGGGATTGTCCTCCCAAGATGGCAACAGGCTTTTGGGAATAGGCAGGCTCATTAAGTCAAGGTCAATCTGGGTCAGATTTTTTTTACTCCAGAGCCTTACATCTTGCCAGCCGTGTGATATTCAGTGTTGTGGATGTGAAAATGTGTGGGGGATGTGTTTATGCGATTATGTGAGTGAGAAGCTTTCTGTAAATGTCTATCATATGTGTATACAGAAGACATTTCTACTGGCCATTCTTTTTTATATAGCCAACTGACCCCCAGCAAGCGTGTGGTAAGAGTACTGCTGAGGACACTTCCTGTGTTATTAAACAGGACTTCCTATCAGCAGACAGCACAATCAGACACACACAAGCTTGGAGATGTGGAGAGAGAAATGTACTCTTCTTTTTTAAGTATTGTAAGTAAATGTATTATTTAAGATAATTTATAGAGGTATATTGTGCATGGTTTTAAAGAAAGTAGCACACAAATGTTAAAAAAAGCAACAAAATCTTCCTTCATCTATTGTGACTCCATCTTTTTTTATTTTCTTATTTCCCTACAAGTTATTTTTAGACTCTAGCCGTACATAGGCTTCCTTCCGCCGACTGACGAAACATAATGCCTTCCATTGTGTCACTTAGCTGAAAAGCTCCTTCACTCTTTGTTCCCTGGGTTAGGAGCTATACTACATGAGAAAAGGGGTTGAGTAGAAAAGAAAAAGAAAACACCACCAGTAAAACCCCAAACCTGAACTGTGTGCCAGGCGTGATGCCCATCATAGAGCCAGGTGAGGATAGGGCTGGAATAGCAGCTCCTGAGTCAGCAGTTTGCTATCGTCTTCCAGACTAATATTTAGAGCCAGTGTCCCAAGTACAGTCGATGTGTCTTTCAAATCATCATTGTACTTGAGTGGACTGTTGGAAAGATGCCTGTTCTGTTCAATGACTCATTGAGAACAAATTGGAAATGCCGAACATCTAACACACACGCTCCACAATCTCACACAGTACCTCTACCTGAAATGTATGTCAGTCATCTGCAATCCAGGCAAAGGTGAATTAAAAGTATAATCATGTGAGTTAATGAAACGTCCCCCAGATCTATCTGCCAGCCTACCAATCTTTGCACACAGACTTCACTGTTTTCCCCTCTTCTCAATTGTCCTGTCAGTGGTGCAGCAGAACAATCAATCATTCAAATGTGAATGTATCCCAGCAGGTCCTTAAGCCTTTGCGAGTGCCGGGCTGATACTGTGCTGTGAGTAGAGTGCTCTGCAGTTGCCTCTGGAACACACCAGAGTCGGATCATTCTAGAATGTAGTGGAATGTAGAGTCCAAGAGGAGCTCTGTGAGTGCAGGGTGCACCAGCGATATTCAAAGCTCGACATCCACCCTAACTATTATTGATGCTGCGCTATCGAGTTAAAGCAGCTAGCTATGGCATTGCAGGACATGAGCATGTGTACCAAGTTGTGGCGCAGATGTCGATGCACTCTGAACATCATCAGTCATGGTCTCACCCACGGCGATGATAGCTGTACGCATTGAAGCCTTAGCCTTCAGCCACAGCACATACATACATACATACCACTGAGCTGTTGGCATGAAGTATTTTTGCCTGCCGGCATGTCCACATTGGCAACTGTAACTAGCAAAGGTGACCATTGCTGAACTACCAGAGGTAGTGCTAGCAGCTGGCCGCTGTCTTGACTGTACACCAGGGACTATACCTGGGACAGCACGGCCATCAATGAAAACTGAATGACTTCTATTCTGCCCTCCCTCTGACAAGGTTGATAAAAGTTAAAAAAATACAATTTAAAAAAGATCAATGCACTTTACCCTTCTCTATAAAAGTGTACCTTGTAAAGATTGAAATAAAAACAAGATTCAAGTATTATTCCATTTTGCTGTCTGTGTTCTTGATTAGATTTTTGTCTAAATTGTGAAGTGAATGTCACTCAGACTAGTGGGATATTTTAATGAGGATATTCTAGCAATGTTTTCTAAATCAATAAAGCATTAAGGCTGTGATCAATTTAGAAAATCAGTTTATTTAACATAATAGCAAAATAACAAAACAAAATGGCAAGTATATAATGCACGATTCTAATATTTAGATAAACTCAAAGCCAGATATTTTATTAGTAGAAATTTCATGAGTGCTTTGTAAAAATTGTATGTTTAAGTGAATAAAGGGGAGGGAACCAGACAGAGAAAGAGAGTGCGTGTGTGTGTGTGTGTGTGTGTGTGTGTGTGTGTTAACTCTTGGTTTGTCGCACCAGGCCTCGGATCCTGCGTGTGAGGGCCTGGATGAAGGTGTATCGTGAGCGGCCTTTGCTGTAGAGTCCCTCCACCTCCAGCAGTTTTCTCTGAACCGGCTCACTGAAGCTGCTGGCCACATCACTTTGGAGCTACACACACACACACACACACACACAGTCAAAAAGCACTGATATTAGTCAAAACAAAACAATCTGATATGCTCATCACATGAATCACAGGTACATGAATAACAGCAAAAGGTCATAAGTATACTTAGAACTTACCTGTTCTAAATCTTGCTGGCTAACCTGAGCGAGACCCAAACTACGCCCACTTGTGGCACCTACAGAAACGGGGGGGAAAGAGCACAAGAGAAAGCACAGAAGGGAGGGATGGGGGTGAGACAGAAAGCCAGTTATTTTTGGAACGCAATATAACAGCGTTCCACATTCTCTATGAGTGTCTGATCCAACCCCTCACCTCTGTATCCTGGCAACAGGGAGTCTTTGGGGTCGGCTGGGGTGCAGTAGAGTAGGTAATACTCTAGGTGGCGCCAGAGAACAAACAGACACGTTTCAATTATGTCTACGAAAAAGAATTGGTGAAGGAATGATGGGGAAAAAAATTCACCACAAACAGCATAACCTACTGTCACATCAACGGCATCACCCATAATCCTACCTCTCGAGTTATACTGAAGTACACTATCAATAAGCATTTTATTTCAATAACTGTAAATAGCTTGTACTGTAGCTGGGCTCTACATAGTCATTTAAATTGACTGCACTCTAAACATGTAAATAAAATTCCTTTCTGACTTTGATCATTTAATATCAAGAATTCCTAGCCCTGGCCCATCAGTCCATACCATGGGTAAGGGATATTGACTGTGTAGTCTTAGCTTACAGTACATTAGCCAAGGAAGACAGGAAGCAAACTAGCCTGTTTGCGCTTATTAGTTTTATGATGGGTCATTGGCAGGAGAATCATGCAACCTGTGTACTGTGGCCTGTTCCTGATCAGTTATGGTCTGTGTAATATGGCCTACTCCAAGGAAAGCGTGGCCTATATAATGTGGCCTGTCACTGATCAATCGAGGCCATATGGGTTGCAGCAGGATACAGGAGCAGAGAGCCATGAGCTTGGCTCGGTTGTTGATGAGCTGCACCAGTCTGCGTTTGGCCAGCTGAGCCCTCTGCACCGACGGCATCTTCTCCACCACCCCCGCACCCGTCACTATGGCCTGGCAAAGCTGAGACACACACACACACACACACACGCACGCCAAAGAATATGCAAACAAGGTCAATGACAGTGACACACTACCAGTCCAGCTATGAATGCAAATGTGTGGGTGAATCAGATGTGTGTGTGTGGCTAAGTCAGATGTGTGTACGTTTGTGTGATCTCTGTGTGTGTGTGTGTGTGTGTGTGTGTGTGTGTTTCTGTGCTTGTACCTCCTTCAGCTCCTCTGGAGAAAGTTGCTCAAGGCTCTCCAGCTTGTTGAGACTCTGGCGATGGCTGTCGTGGTAACGGAAGAAGTCTCCAGCGCTGGTCTTGAGCAGGTAGAGCACCAGTCCCAGGCTGGGCACACGGGTGTATGGGGCCGAGGGCACAGCTAGATCTGAATAGAGATGACAGCATTTTGTGTGTGAGACATGTCGGGCTGGTGTGTGCGTGTGTAGGTGTTTGACGGAGTCTTATATCCTTGTGTAGATTGCATGCATTTGTAACTGTGAACATGTATCTGCATGATATGTACGGTTCAGGTGTGTGTGTTCACCTGTCCTTGTGGTGTCCCTTGCGGCTGGCTCACTGGCTGCTGGGCTGAAGAGGCAGATGCTGAACTGAGCATCAGAGGAACTCTGCAGCAGGAGTGTCTGACAGTACTCCATGATATTAGCACAGATCTGAGAGAGGGAGAGGGAGAGGGAGAGGGAGAGAGAGAGAGAGAGAGAGAGGAAGCAGGCAAGGATGGAGGAAGAAGGAGGCAAGGATAAGTGTAGGCCAGGCAGATATTTTAGCAAGAAAACACTTTTTTTCTATGAGAGGGGGGAGACCCACCTGTTGCATGGCAACCTCCAGCTCCTCTCGTCTGTCGGCAGGGTCGCCGGGGGCGATGCTCTCTTCTGCTTGCTTAAGGAGCCGCGTGCGTTCAGTCCCAGCCAATCGACCCAGTAGAGATAAACACTGACGCTGCAGACATGTAGACAGACAGACTGTTAACATTCTGTTTTTATAGTTTTTATAGTGCCTGGGTTTCTATACCCCGCAAACCACTACAATTTGTGGCACTGTTTGAACATCCATTTTTGTTTCTTTAGTATGTATAAAGACATGGGTTTCAGCAACATCCATATTGCTATTCAGCAGTAAAATTGCAAACATAGCAGAACCCACAGCAGAACCCACTCTCTCTCTCACCTGGAATCTGCCCACATGACCCTGAAACTCCAACAGTGCAGTGCTATTTATATCACCCATCTCCAGAGTGCCTGAAACAAACAAACACACACACACACTGCAGTCACTGCAGATATGCACCTGTGTGAATGACCGCAGCACACACACACACACGTTTGTATATGTATCTGTGTAGGTACCTGGCAGTGCAGTCTTGCTGATGATGCCTGTGAGCAGAGACAGTTCCTGCAGGGCTCCCATACTCATGTCCTGACCCCGAAGAATAGTCTGGATGGTGTCTGCATGTACTATCAGCCACTGGAGCACCTACACACACACACACACACACAGACACAGAAATACTTTATAAGACACCCTCGCTCAATTCAAAACTTGAGGATTACTGGGGCAACATAACAGAATGTTTGTGTCTTACCTGTGCTGCCCCCTGCTGGTGGTGCGTACTGGTTGATGTGAGGATGACCTGCAGTAACCTTAGAGTTGGCAGCAGGATCTGCCTGTAGCGCTCCAGAGGTGAGGGGATGAAAGCAGACCTGTCCCTCTGGCCAAAAACCCTACAGAGACACACACACACACACACACAGATGTGATGAATGACACACACACACAACCTTGCCCTCTGACATTGGATGATCGAGAGGTTTTCTTGATCATATCCAATTACACTTTTATATATATATTTAATTAAATATATTTTTTGTTAAAGTTTTATACCTTATCTTACCTGTGTATTACATTCTGACTGAATGCACCTGCACATACATGCACATACATGTACACACACATACACACAATCCCCCTCACCTATGGGAGTCGCTTTCCGGCAGCATATGAAACACCTGGCACTCAACCAAATGAGCGACCAGCCCTTCACGCAACAATGCCATGGCTCCCTGTGCGTGTTTGGCCACACGTGTCAACAGCGCCTACACACACACACACACACCATTAGTTATTAGTAAATTCCTTGTATAACGTTTTCAACAATGTTAACTGTCAAATAGCAGATTCCTTAGATATTTATAATATGAATGATTGTTGAGAAAGCATATAAATAATTCGATTTTCGCCAGAGAGCAAATCAGATAGAAAGAACAGTGTTGACCAGTACCATTACCAGTAATACCAAACTGTATGTAGTATAAAGGTGCTCTGTGTGTGTGTGTGTATATATACGCATCCTTACCATCTTGGACTCGTATATGTAGAGGGGTTTGAGCAGGGGGGGCTGTGGACAGAGGAGGCTCTGAAGAGCAACGTCGTCCTGCCTCAGGCTCTCCACCAGGACCCGCAGGTAGCCACTGTTACACACAAACTGCAGCCACTGAGACTGGCGGTCAATGGAGAGGATCCGGTCCAACACAGCCAGAGCCAACATCTGAGGCCAGGAAAGAAAAAAGGATAGAGAGAGAGAGAGAAAGACAGAGAGAGATGGATTAAGTTGAGATGGTGGGGAAAAGGGAGAGAAGAAGAATGTTGTCAGAAGACCAGTGTAATGCTAGGACAATGGAAAGAAGCAGGTGATCAATGCAAAAAATGAAAATAGAAACAAAGAGAAAACTACAGTAAAGCAAAAACTCTGTGTGTGTATATGTGTGAAAAGAGAGTGTGTTTGTGTACCCTGCCAATCTCATGGCCGTCGCAGGCGTCCCTGCACACCACCTCCATGAGGGTGGTGCCGTAGCTCTCAATGATGGCCAGACTCTCCCTCTGCAGCTGGCTAAAGCCGTCCTCTGGAGCCATCAGCCTGGACCACATGGAGCTGTTGCCTAGTGGACAAAACAGGAATAACAGGAGGACTGGGCATGAGAGTGTTGGAGAGTGAGTGTGTGTGTGTGAGTGTGTGAGAGAGAGAGACGGAGGGGATGAGGGGGTCAGAAAACACTTTCAAAAAGACAGAAGGATGGAGACAAGAAAGGTGAAACAGCAAAAACAAACAAAAAAAAACCCTTCATATTCTGTACCTGACTGGAGTGTGTCTGGCTCCTCTGGTTTCTGAGCAATTTGCAGATAGTAAAGAAGTGAACCATACAGATGAGCTCGCAGCCTTTGGAAGCCACCACCTGCATAGACACACACACACACACACACACACACACACACACACACACACACCATGCATCAAACACAATTTAAAACAGATTATAGAAATCCTGGCAATGCAAATGATAATCTGGATATTACAGAATATTATAACTATATACCTGTGCACAAGATGAAGTCTAGAAGCTTCCGTAGGATCAGGTGGAGGGCAGAGTTGGCGATGGAGGCAAATCCAGACGGTGCTCCTCCCTCTAGCCCCACCCCTTGCTGCTGTTCGGAGAGCACTGATTGGCTGAGGTGGGCGGTGAGCGTGAAGACCGCCCCAGCTACCACTGGCATCAGCTCCACTGCTGCATCTTCAGCAAGAACCTAAACAAACAAACACACATAAACAAACAAACAAACAACACATGAGGAACCAATCATACTTCAAAACACATTTCATCATTAAAGACTGACCACTTACAACTTTCTACTGGCCTTCAATTCTGTTATATATGACAGGTGTCTTTCTTTTATATATGACAGGTTTCTTTCTTTTACAAAAAGGAACTGATTAATTGATTACTATAGTTGTTGATTAGTTTAGTATATGAATAATCAATTAATTGTGACAGCCCTAGGAAACATAACGTGGGAAAACTTTTGCCATGCAGTTTTATGTCACCTTATCGTGCATGTCGAGCAGCAAGTCTCGTATGATGAGCTGTCTCTGGTCTGGGGGGATGAGGTCGGCCGGGCAGGCAGTGAGGATGGTCTCCACCACGGACCTCCAGCTCTGCAGCGCGTGCCGTTTGGCGTTAAGGCTACGCCGCACGCGGTTCCGTGCCACCACCTGTGTCAGGATGGAGTTCACCTCCTATACACACACAAATACACACAAACACACACACACACGACGGACACAGACATACAGTTTATATCATACCAAATAACAGACATCTAAGCTTCCCAATCCAAGTTTGCAATAGTAAATTAGCCAACATCCAGTCTAAAACTCACCTCCAGGAGGAGAGGTCTCTGGCCAATAGCAGCCATCCCCTGCAGGGCATTCACCTCAGCAACCAGAACCCTATGGAGCAGCTACAGAAGAGAGGCCAAACAGAGTTACAGCCAAGATGTGATCAATCAACATACTCATAACTGACAATATACTGACAACGTAAGGCTTGGTGAATATATGGTGCGAATGGTCATATACTGACAGATGTTGGCCGTCAGCAGATAAACTGTTATTGCTGTTTATTAAGATGTTGTTTGTTGAGCACAGACATGGTCGTTGTTTACAAAGAAATAAAGGCAGAAGAGTATGTTGAAGTTTCACACATACAGGTGTACACACACAGACTCCCACCTTGACATTGCAGACGGTGTGTCCCTGCTCATTGACATGCTCACAGTTAGAGATGACTTGCTCAATCTGAGTACGCTCAAAGAAGTCCAGTTGCAGGAGCTCAGGCACTTCCTGGCTGAAGTTGATGGCATCCAGCACACTCAGCAACTTCCGGCGCACTGATGAGGTTATCAGAAAGCGCCCAAGGGTGACCATCATTAGAAACAACAAAGAGCAGGATCGAGATCCCCCAGTCAGTCAGTTCAGTTACAGCAAATCCAATTCGTTTGATATATTAAAATGTTCCAGCACATGTAAATCTTTCAAACGGACATAAGCCGAGAAAAATCGAAACATGCTAATTAAAAAATTCCCATTTTAAATTAAAATTCCATTCCAATTAAAAAAGAAAAAAAAATCCCCAAAGATTGGGATAAGCATTCGTAAGCGCTTTGGGTATAAAAAGTGCTATATAAATATAATTAGTGGTAGTAATAATAGTAGAAGTAGAAGTAGTATTAATATTAATAGTAGTAGTAGTAATAGTTGGAGGAGGTGGAGTAGTAGTAGTAATGGTAGTACTACTCACCTTTAGAAACTGTATCGAAGTGTAGGAATCCACTGATTGACCTGCTATCTTCTTCCATGCCAAACTCACTGTCACCTGTGGACGAAAAATTTGTATTTGCGCATTACTTAAACCTCATCATGGAGATATGTCTATGGAGATCATCATTCATCCAGGTCATGGTAGTTAAGGTGTTCAGTTATATGCAACTGGACCCTGAGATCATTTCATTCCAGGAAGTTTCATGTGATCATAATGACCAATTCAACTCCAATTCAGGTACTAACTTGTGTTACATATGTCAATAGGTGACTCATGTGCCATGACATGAGGTGTGGTCTACAGCTCACAGTTACAGGAACAGTCCAAAGATAAATCTCCTGGTCTTTGGATCACCAGGCCAGAACTGAGAAAGCCTTTTGGATGAAAGGTGAAACGTGTTCAAGCTCCAAAAAGAAGTCCAGTTAGACACGACTGAACACCTTGAGATCTTTCAAAAGCTTACTGTTAAAAAGAAGCAGTAAGCAGAATCCAGAGAAATATTTAGATCTTAAGTAGTTGGTAAATATTGTTATGGATGTGTGTGTGTTGAGTAGCAGGCTGAGCACTCTGTGTGTGTGTGTGTGTGTGTGTGTGTGTGTGTGTGTGTGTGTGTGTGTGTGTGTATGTATGTGTGTGTGCATGTTTTACCTGTGTGCTGTGTGTGTGGCTGATCGTTGAGCAATAGGTTGAGTAGTCTCTGTGTATGTGAGCGCTGCCGGTTCAGGGATGTCATCCTGAGCTCAATGGCAGCTGTCTTCATTAACCAGGACATCTGGGATAGGCTGGCAATTTCATTCCCTACAAACACACACAGACATGAATTTCATAAGTGCTTAATAAATGTATGACCGGTAGAAGAACCCATGCATGCTGTTTCCAAGGTATTAATATAGCAGTGCATGATGAAGACTGACCTGATATTGAGAAGGGCAGGTGCTGCAGGTGAGAGAACAAGAAGTCCTCGCTGGTCCTCAGGTAGCGCATGGTGGGGCCAGACGTCTCTGAGCATGCACACAACTGGTAGATCACCTGACACACACGTAACAGACACATAAACATAAACAAAAATACGAGTGCTCTGACTCACACAGCTAAATACTGACTGGTGTAAGCCAAATTTAACATATGATTAAAGAATCTTCTTGCTTGAGAGAGTAAGGTGTTTATGTGTGCATGTGTGTGCGTACCTGGTAGCAGAGCTCGGCAAGGTGCGGTGCCTGTTGTGTGATTTCGGGTCCCGATCGTCTCTCACTGCCTCTCAGGAGGCTCAGGATGGCATGCAGACAGCTGCGTGGACACCCTAAAACCCCTGAAATAAACAAACACACACACACACACACACACACAATTAGACACCTAGAGCAATTACACTACATGACATTAGGAGACACTTCATCTTTAGTTGAGCACAGAGTAATGTTGATCTGCAGATTCAAGTTTAAGGTCTGTGTGTGTGTGTGTGTTTGTACCTGGGTCCTGGAGGTTAGTGGAGGACACAGGTTTCTTGACCTCATAGCCAAGCAGGTAGAGGGCCAGGTTGGGGCTGGGGAGCTCCAGGGAGGTGATGAGCAGGTTGAGGATGTGCACTTGGGTCTCGTGCCGCACCCGCGCCACACTCCTCTCAGGGTCAACACCTAGGGCAGAAACACCACCACTGTCATCACCATCACCACCACTGTCATCACCATCACCACCACTGTCATCACCATCACCACCACTGTCATCACCATCACCACCACTGTCATCACCATCACCACCACTGTCATCACCATCACCACCACTGTCATCACCATCACCACCACTGTCATCACCATCACCACCACCATCACCGTCATCACCATCACCACCACTGTCATCACCATCACCACCACTGTCATCACCATCACCGTCATCACTACCACCACCACCACCACATCAGACACCCTCATCATCATCAAACAGCAATATTCAGCAACATCCAACTCACCCTCTGCATTCTCAATCCCTTCTTCGGCCTCCTCGTTGTCCAGACACTCCACAAAGCCAGCCATCAGCTTTTCACTCACGCCCTGGTCAAACACATTTGCAACAACTTAGCCCATACAGCAGCACAATACATCCACAAGTGTGTGTGTGTGTGTGACAGAAATGGTTGTGGCAAAGCAAAATATCATCTTCCTACATTATTTGTTGAAGTAACTTCACTACCAGCATTACATGGCTGTGTAATGACAGGTGTGATGTGTTCTTAAACGAGTGTGTGTGTGTGTATCTCCTTCACCTGATGGTGTGTGAAGTCTCCCACCAGTCTGCTCTGGATGTTGGGGTAGCGGGCGATGCGCCTCAGGATCTTAGCGCTCTGGAAGGCCGCCTCAGGGTTGGTACTGCTGTGGTACAGGTACCTGGAAGGGACAAACAGTGCCAAAGGTCAATAAAGTTAAGAGGTTTCACACTCAATCTTGATCACGTACTCAGTCTAATATGTGTGTTTGTGTGTGTGTACTACAAGCATGTGCTCAAGACTGCGTGTGTACTGGGCAAAGTTAGCAATATGGCTGAAGTTTCATTTATCTGTGTCTGTTTGCGTCTACCCAATGATGTCGTCACTGTGGTTGATCTTATGCGTGCGTGAGTGTACCTGGCAATGTTGGTTATGTGGTCGGCCTTGCGTGTATGTACCTGGCAATGTTGGTTATGTGGTCGGCCTTGCGTGTGTGTGGGTGTGAGAGTACATGCCGATGTTGGTGATGTGGTCGGCCTTGCGTGTGTGTGTGTGTGTGTGTGTGTGTGTGTGTGTGTGTGTGCGGGTGTGAGAGAGAGAGAGAGAGTGAGTACCTGGCGATGTTGGTGATGTGGTCTGCCTTGCGTGTGTGCGTGCATGCATGCGTGAGAGAGAGAGAGAGAGAGAGAGTGTGTGTGAGTGAGTACCTGGCGATGTTGGTGATGTGGTCTGCCTTGCGTGTGTGCGTGTGTGTGCGTGCGTGCATGCGTGAGAGAGAGAGAGAGAGAGTGTGTGTGTGT
This sequence comes from Tenualosa thibaudeaui, assembly GCA_027481765.1. Taxonomy (NCBI): domain Eukaryota; kingdom Metazoa; phylum Chordata; class Actinopteri; order Clupeiformes; family Clupeidae; genus Tenualosa; species Tenualosa thibaudeaui. The sequence goes on from JAIFZK010000007.1 coordinate 16,978,662, forward strand.
GAGTGAGTACCTGGCGATGTTGGTGATGTGGTCGGCCTTGCGTGTGTGTGCGCTGACTCCCTGCAGCAGCTGCTCCAATGGGGACACCAGTAGGGAGGCCTGACTCTCACGCAGCAGGTCCATGAACAGAGCCTGCTTCTGAAGAGCCAGGTCCAGCAGACAGAGGCAGTGGAGCACCGCCGACTCCAGATGCTTTTTACCTACACACACACACACACAGACACATACATACAATTTAAAATAGGACTGAGGAGATACACAGCCACCACACCAAACTGACAAGATTCAATTAATATACAAAATATTATGTTGTTTTTGAAAACACAAACACACGTACACACACAGTGGTAATTTGAGGAATGAAGTGAGCACTACACACACTTTAAAGATTGAGGAGATTCACAGCTGCAAACACACACACACATACCAGGGAAGGGAGCATATGTGTCCAGCTGTCGGACTCCCTCATGCAGCAAGCTGAGGCACAGGGCGAGTGTGGGTGAGTCGTTGAGCAGGTGGAACATCAGGCTGTGCCCCGGGGGCTTGTGGGATGCCACTGTCTCCCCGCCCACTTCCACAGACTCGGGCAGGAAGTCAGCCGGCTGGGGCTCATAGTCACGGAGGAGCTTATGGAACACCTCCAACACAGCATCTGCCACCTCCCACTAGAGAGAGGGGGGGGGGGGGAGGGAGAGAGGGAGAGAGGGAGAATGAGAGAGAGAGTTTGAATGAGTGAGTCTACATCAGCCTTCAACACAGTATGATAATCACAAATGACATGATAATCCTTGAACAGAATACTTCAAATTAAATGAAAATGACAAAACCTCTTAAAAGTGTTAAAGAGCAGGCAGGTGTCCTGCTAGCCAGGCATCGACACGAGTTAATATTAAATCAAAATAACAAAATATAATGTAAGTAAATGTAAGTATTAAAGTGTTCAGGTCGGGTACCTTCTCGGCAGGGCGTCTGTAAGCCCTGGTGGGGAAGCGCAGGAAGATGGTGTCCCTGAGGAAGCTGAGGTACGGCTGGAAGCCCGGGGCACGTGTGCCAGCGCCCAGGTTGACTGGCAGTGCGCTTTCCACCAGAGAGCTGATGAGCTGGCAGAAGGCCCGCGTCATGGGGTACTCCTCACAGCCAGACTCGATCTCGTTCAGCTCCACCTGCAAGCATGTGTGTGTGCGCGCACACACACACACACACACACACAACAAACCTATGTTAACACTCAAAACTGGCAAGAAGCACACAGACATGCTCAAACTATGTCTGTATCGTAAAGTACTCCTCCGTTTTTTATGTGCATGTGTGCACAGATGCGCGCACACACACACACACACACACACACACACACACACACACACACACACACACACACACACACACACACACGCCCTCTATACCTCTATGCCTGCCGCTTGTCTCTGTCCAGGTGTTCTCACTGTCTGCAGGATCTGTCAGAAGAGAAGCACACTCCTTGAACAACAATCCACACCCACACAAATACCAAACAACACACAGCACACACAAAGCACCTCACAATCACAAGTCATTCATTTTCATGAAACAAGGACAGGACAACTGCCCTGAAGTAGACATAAGAGTTCTCCAAAGACACAGAGAAGGAAAAAGCTTTCCAGCCCACCTGTGTGTACTCGAGCGACTGCCAGAGTGAGGCGGCGATCTCGGGGGACTTGGCGAAGGCGGCAAGGGCGAGGAGGATGTCGCCCTTGAGCACGGGGGGGACGCTGCACTGCAGCAGACCCAGCATGACCACCACTGGAGTCCACTGAGGATGCTCACACAGCGCCAGACGAGCATTCTCACTCTGGAGGACACAAGAGTCAGGTGAGACAGAGCATGAACACACACACACACACACACACACACACGCACTCACACGCACACATACACACTTCTGTGGGGGTGCTCACTCAACACCAGACGCGCATTCTCACTCTGGAGGACACAAGAGTCAGGTGAGACAGAGCATGAACACACACACACACACACACACACACACACACACGCACACATACACACTTCTGTGGGGGTGCTCACTCAACACCAGACGCGCATTCTCACTCTGGAGGACACAAGAGTCAGGTGAGACAGGAGGAAAGAGGAAACACAACTCTAAAGGTGTTAAAGGTCAAGAATACCAACAAGTATACAGAGGACCCAAAGAAAGCCATCCACTAATGAAATAGAAATTACCAGATTTTTGTGTGTGTGTGTGTGTGTGTGTGTGAGAAAAAAAAAATGAATGTATGAGAGAGTAGAGAATATCTGTGAACATGTGTGTCTATGTATTAAATATGTGTGAGCGTGTGTGCGCATGTGTATGTGTGTTAGCATGTGTGTCTACATGCGAGTAGGTGAATGTGTGTGTATGCATGTATGTGTGTGAAGGTATGTGTGTGTGACCATGTGTCTATGTGTGAGTAGATGAGAGTGTGTGTGTGTGTGTGTGTGTTTAATACCCAGGTAATGATGGTGGTGAGCAGCTGCATGAAAGAGGTGAGTCCGTCCAGCTCCCTCTGAGTGATGCCTCTGATCGGTGTGTGTCGGTACTGTGGGGTGTGTGAGCTGGGCATGTCACGCCGCAGGTTTTCATGGTACATCATCAGAGAGTGGAAGAAGTGCTCCCAGGACACAGGGCTCCCTGACACTGCCCCCTGCAGGTTCTCACCTAAAACACACAAAGTATTACTACAGAATTATTACAACCTTACAACGTCATAGGATGAGCAATGAGCTCAGGTCTACCCGTACATGTATAAAAGACAGAGCGAGAGTTTGTCTGTGTGTGTGTGTGTGGTGTGTGGTAGTAGTAGGCTTGCTGCCTACAGGTTTTGCAGGTTTTTTTTGAGTAACACATGCACACAAAAGAGCAAAGTGTGTGTGTGTGAGTGAGTGTGTGTGTGTACCATGGGGGGCTCCGTTGGTCTTGAGCAGGCTGAAACAGTAATGGGAGCACTGTGGTCCATTGGCTAAGCCCTTGAGCATCCGCAGGTAGGGAATGTAGAGGGTAGCGGGCAGCAAGTCTCCCATTTGACGCACAAACTTGGACAAAACCACCTGTGGTGCATCCAGAACATAAGGAGAAATTATGCATAATGTGTACACAAACAAACAGAACAATTAAACCTGACTAGAAGCAATGCAACAAAGCACGTCAGCTCAAGAGCACTACATCAGTAAGAACTTATCTGCGTAGCAGTTTGCTTATGGGAGACCACATATACACACATACAGGAGACATGTAGGTGTGTCTAAATGTCTATATTCAAGATGACAGGGTTCTGGATGGCCATGCCCATGGATGAACCCATGAGTGTTAATTGTGTGTGAATTGTGTGTGTATTGTGTGTGTGCACCACAATACACACACAATTCACACACAATTAATTGGTTTCTGGATGGTCCTTCATGTACAACCCCATGAGTAAGCTGAGTGTGTGTGTGTGTGTGTGTGTGTGTGTGTGTGTGTGTACCTGTTTGTGTGGTGGTCTCTGGAACGCCATGCTCATGTAAGACCCCATGAGTGAGGTGTGTGTGTGTGTGTGTGTGTGTGTGTGTACCTGTTTGTGCGGTGGTCTCTGGATGGCCATGCTCATGTAAGACCTCATGAGTGAGGTGTGTGTGTGTGTGTGTGTGTGTGTGTGTGTATACCTGTTTGTGTGGTGGTCTCTGGATGGCCATGCTCATGTAGGACCCCATGAGTGATGTGTGTGTGTGTGTGTGTGTGTACCTGTTTGTGCAGTGTCTCTGGATGGCCATGCTCATGTAAGACCCCATGAGTGAGGTGTGTGTGTGTGTGTGTGTGTGTGTGTGTGTGTGTGTGTGTGTGTGTGTGTGTGTGTATACCTGTTTGTGCGGTGGTCTCTGGATGGCCATGCTCATGTAAGACCCCATGAGTGAGGTGTGTGTGTGTGTGTGTGTGTGTGTGTGTGTGTATACCTGTTTGTGCGGTGGTCTCTGGATGGCCATGCTCATGTAAGACCCCATGAGTGAGGTGTGTGTGTGTGTGTGTGTGTACCTGTTTGTGTGGTGGTCTCTGGATGGCCATGCTCATGTAAGACCCCATGAGTGAGGTGTGTGTGTGTGTGTGTGTGTGTATGTGTGTGTGTGTGTGTATACCTGTTTGTGTGGTGGTCTCTGGATGGCCATGCTCATGTAAGACCCCATGAGTGAGGTGTGCTGCAGAGACTCTGAGGGGCACCAGAAGTCCAGACCCAACTCCAGATTGAATGGGTCTTTACTGTAAAACTCGCCAATCTGAGAAAACAAAAACAAACACACAAAATTTTTATTCTTTTATATATAAAAGATATCTATCTATGTATCTAGATATATCTAGAGAGAGAGAGAGATGTTTATATCAAAGACCAACAGTCATGTTGTACAACAAAGTAAAAATGACAAATCTCTTATAGAATGTGTGTGGTTGTGTAAGATCCAGGGCATGTATGTGTGTGTTCATGTGATGTGTCAGTGTATATGAGAATCAGTTTATGAGCATGGATACCAGTATCATGAGGTGTTCCAGGTCTTTGCGAAGGGTAGCAGGTGGCTCACTGCCCATCTGAAGAGCCATGTGGACAAGTCGAGCATCTTCATCAGCACGGTTTCGTAGCTGCTTCACCTGTTAACACACACACACATGAAGTGTCATGATTCCAACACTGGTAAGAGCTAGACTATATACTAAAACATTTTTGTTTGAATGGCCCATCTCCAAATACAAAACTAGAGCAATAACATATACTTTATACAGTTTCCTAAGTGAAATATCCTGTAATTCAGACCTCTGACCTATATCACCCCCTACCTTCATGGGCATGAGTGCCAGGAAGTCTGTGATGAGTGCGTGGATCCGGCGGGTGTAGAACTCCTCCTGGGTGAAGCCCTCGCATCCCAAGATGCCCTCAGTGAGGAAGAGGAAGACGCCACCCAGGAGAGCCTGGTCAGCCAGAGCCTCATCTGCTTCTGTGTACTCCACGAGAGCTGAAGGGGGAACATGAACGAACGAACAAACAAACGAACGCACACACACACACACACAGTGTCAACACACTAACTTCAACTGTCATAAACTACAATAAAAATTCATATTCAGGTTTGTATGGCAGAATCTTCTGACCGAGCATCCTAACCAATCTCACACTCTCTCTTTCTCTCTCTCACTCTCTCTCACACACACACCTGATCCCTGAGGCAACTGTGAGAGGGCCCGTAGAGAGAGTGCCCACGTCAGCCGCACCAAGGCCTGGAGCCCTGGGAGCTTCCAGCTCTGGCCCTCCACCAGACGGGTGTGTACCGCACTCACATAGTCCCGCTCCGTCAGCAGGGGCAGTGCCTGCAATAGGTCTGAAACACAGACATGTGCACGCATGCACACACACAAAATTAACACTCTAGGCAGAACTGTTCACAAGAGACTCAATGATCAAATAAAGAATTAACTTTGAAAGGACTGCTGCTTGGAGCGTAGTATCTGTATGAGACTGTTGAGTACATCTAGAAGACAAGTGTATGTGTGTCTGATGTGCTGAGATCTTCACCTTCTCTGTCCTCAGTTGCCTGCTCCAGGAAGCTAACATCCAGGCAGTAGAGAAGAGCCATGACAAGTGCCAAGTTCACACTGTCCAATGAGCCGTCAGCTTCAGAGGTTACAGTTTCCAAGTGGCCAATCAGGGCAAGTGTGTCATCCTTGCTCAGAGGTGATTGGCAGGTCCAGGCAAACAAACACTCTGCCAGGGACTGTCGGGACTCTTTGATGAGGTCTGCAACCTGCAAAAAGATATGGAAACATTTATGTTGAGCATTTATGTACATTGAGCAATGAAATTCAAAGGCATCTATATTACCTAGTAACATAATTTAATAGTTTAACTCCAATTTCCATGATGTCATGCTCTGTGTATTACTCACCTCCTTCCTGTGTTTCTCATTGCCAAGGCCCCTCTCCTTCTGCAGTCGCTCAAATTCTCCGTTCACGCTGATGTCCGAGACAAGAGTCAGGATACGCTTGGTCAGACCCTGGGCCATCAGCTCATCTGTGAAGCGCGTCGTCAGACTCACCAACTCGTCACTAGGGACAAAATAATGTTTAGGTCCACTGAAAGCACTGAAAGTATCAAGTTAAATCCTGTATACCAAGTGTATACCATCAAAAACCAACACATGTGGAACACATTAAGTGTGCTAGCAAGGAAGCACTGAGAGACTGAAACTCAATGCCCAACCTTAGCCCTGCACCCTAAGTCATAATTGGTATGTCATGGCCTCATGATTGGCTGATTCATGCCAATGGGGTCCTTGAGTGTTCAGGGCTTAGGGGGTATGAAGGACACTGGAATTCAGCCAGTGTCTCAGTCTCACCTATACACTGCTTCTATAGAGTTCATAAAGTCTTTACCCAAGGTTCAGGGTGAAGGTCTTGCCGTGCCGTGACTGGATGAGAGTGCGCAGAGAGTTGGCCACACATCGCTTTCCGTCCCAGTAGAGAAGCACAGCCACCAGCCCTCGTGTCAAACCAGGGAAGTGAGGCTGCTGGTGCTCTCCTGGAGTGAGGAAATAAGTGTGGGGGAGAGAGGGAGAGAGAAAGAGACAGACACACAGACAGAAAGACAGAGATTAAAACAAGGAATGAGTGTCAGCAACTCTGAGACCACCTCAAACTACTTTCTTGTACTACAAAGTACTTGTGTGTGTGTATGTGTGTGTGTGTGTGTGTTACCTGCCAATAGCAGCTCCAATGCAGCTAGCTCTCCAAGGTCAAACAAATCACTGAGGATGAAGGCTTCTTTGAGGAGCTGCTCAGGCAGCTGCCGTGCCACCTGTTGGCCCTGGATGGCGATGCCGTCTGTGCTGGCCTTCCGCACCTTCTCCCTCTGCTCCGAGCTCTTGGGCTGGAGGAAGGGAGATAGGCAGGAGCACAAGTTAATGCACAGGGAATACACAACAATGTCAGAGAACCCAAGAGAAATACAAGGCAAAAGAAAAGGGCTAATTGTTATAGTATCCTAGATTATAGAATCAATTCTGATGAAAGGCTTCACAATTCACAACCCTACCATCCATGCTCCCAAAGCAACATAAAGAATGTCACCATAATAACCTTAACCTAAGGGGGGGGGGGGTGTGTGTCAATATCACTCACTGGGTTCTGGAATAGCTTGAGGAAGTGTGGCTTGTGTTTCTTGAGCTGCAGGTCCAGCAGATGGACACTCTCGGCCTGCTTCCTCCACACTGCCCCCTCCACTGTCTCCCATAGCTCCTTCAGCGGCCCCCACAGACTGGCGCCTGTCATGGAAACAACTGAACTATCATCACCTGCACTTTGTCAGCAGAGGGGCTGCTAGCTTCACTGGCATCTGGGCTCCGCCATAATGTGGATAATTAGACCCATACCCTACTTTAAGAAAAGTTAATGGCTAGGACTGACGTAACATAAAACTCTGGACAACTCCAAGGTTACCACCAATGAAGAGCTAGTGAAAGAGTACACCAATAAAGAATTACTTTTTGTTTACAATTACAAACTGCTTGTTGCTTTCACCGTGATTGCTGTGGGCATAGTAAAGTCACTCCAATGAAGGTAATTGTTATGGAAATCACATGTTATTCATGGAAATAAGTTAACATTAAAGTAGGGCACTGTTACCGAGCTTCTAGTGTTGTGTGTTCAAGTTATGGGGAGTTTGATGACAAATGCTATGGCCCTCTCAGTGAGAAAAACAAAGTAGGGCTAAGTTACCGAGCTTCTAGCATTAATTTGTGTGTTGTTGTTAAAGAAAGGTAAGTGTTATGACAAGTGTTATGGCCTTATGAGTTAGAATGGAACATAAAAGACAATATAAATCGCAGCAAATCAGTACTTACTTCACACTCAACAACACATTGGAAACAGACATATCGGTAAACAATTTCACATTCGATTCCTGTCACCACGCTTGACTTCCAGTTTGTTATTCCCTGAGCAGTCAGGTGGCTAAAGTTACATAATAAGAAGTATGCAGATATGAAATAAGAAAAAGCAACAGATTGCACAGTATATGCTATATGACAATAAACATCATAACTATGAGTGATCCATACTGCCCTGAGGTTAGCTAGCTACCCGAGTTTCTCTAAAGGTGGCGGCTGTGCAGCTGAAGCACGAATGTAGACCTGGCGCCATGTGAGACACAGATTTAACAAATATTACACAGACAGATAACAAACAAACACTGCGCCACCACAGCAGAAGACCTAAATTTCGATTAGCAGTCTAGAGTCCAATGAACTATCTTTAGATTTTGAAATATAAACCAATACCTGAATTTACCGCCATCTGCGCCGCCATGTTAAACTCAGCTCCAGTGACGATGATGCCGACTTGAGAAACTCCGTTGATTGCCCGATTAAAAAAATGATATCTATATACTTCGCTTGAAATGAAAAGGTTTAGAACAATCCTCGATAAACACTTGCTAACAAAATTTCGTGCAGTGTTTTATTCCAAGGCAATTGTGAGCGCAATTGTTTTTGTTTATATGTGCCTTGCTCTTCAGGCGTTTTCATTTTAACATATGAGGACCATTGAGAGCCTTCCTTCACGGGAAATGTAGTGTTTCTGTTTGAGCTTATGAGTGGGTTGACGTTTCTCTGCATGTATCTGTGTTAAGACAGTCAGGCAGTATAGTTAAATATAGGTAACAGAAAATAAGTATTAATTCTGTGGTATTATTTGTTAATTGAGTTTTTTTTTTTGAAAAGATTATATTAGTTTACGAAGCGGAACACTTCACTGCTGAGCTACATTTCCCCGAGAGCGGAAGGAGGAGTTTTACTACTGGACGTCTCGTGTCAAGCAGTAGAGGAGAATGACAGTAGAGACGTTATGATAATTAAATAATTGGCTTTTTGGTGGATGATTTGTAGAGTTGGGGTGAATGGACAGGTTATTAATTTTATTAGTGATCTGAGTAGGAGACATTATGGCCCGTGTTGTGAAAGTGTTTCGGACGTTGCGGAATCACTGGAAGAAGTCCACATTTGCAGTGTGTGTTGTCTCGTACGGTAGTCACTGGTTGTATGGAAAGCACTGGTGGGTTATACTTGTGTATCTTATTTGTTTTTTTGGTTTTCTTATTCCAATAATTTGCTGCCTTCTCTCCGTTTGCACACGCTGTCTTTTGAAATGTCAGTGCCGTCAAAATGTGTGTTTTTAGGAGCAATTGAATTGTCTAATCACATGAAGGGCAAATTGACAGAACGTAGGCCTTTATACTGATAGCATGGCATTATGCTCTAATATTGTCATTGCCTTTGTGTCTTACCCAGTCCCTTTTTATTTACACAGTGATAATGTTTTACGACGAGAAGCCTGTCAAGAGGCAAGGGTGAGTCTGCCTGCTTTGATTTTAAACCTCAGAAAGTATCCCATCTGTCACATATTTGCTTTTAAAATGTCAACACATGGAAATTAAATTTACATTGTATATATCTGAAGGAATATGGTCGACAACTCATTGGACCCCAAGAGCAGTTAAAGAAAGCAACTGTCATCTTGAACCCAGCTGCATGCCGTGGGTAAGTCACCAACTCATTTAGTCCCTGCTGTGTTGCTCTGATAGCTTTATGTATGTATTGTTCATTTAATACCTGTCTGATCAATAGTAAAGCCAACAATCTGTTTGAGAAGAACGCAGCACCCATTTTACATCTGGCTGGAGTGGAAGTGAATATAGTCAAGGTACTTCTCTCCTACGTTCTGCCTCTTAGCATTTTCCCTGTGTATCATGTCATCAACGTTCACATTATTTTCTTCTGCAGACAGACTATGAGGGCCAGGCCAAGAAGCTGATGGAGTTGATGGAGCAAACTGATATGCTTATAGTTGCTGGAGGAGACGGTACACTACAAGAGGTAACAGCCTTCTTGGTCTGACAGACCATCTTGTTATCAGGTTTTGCTAGTGAAAAGTAATCGTTGGTTGGTTTGCGTTCATTATGTAATCTTGTTGGTGTTTTTAAACAGGTTGTTACAGGGCTGTTGAGGAGACCTGATGAGGTGAGATTAATTGTGTTATTACATTGAAACTAAACTCTAGGCATCACTATGTGCTTGACTACTTGGTCAATGAGAAACTGCTAAGAGGATGAAGCTTCCACCAACAGGGAACGTTCAGTAAGACCCCCATTGGATTCATACCACTTGGTTCCCAGAATTCCATCAGCTACAGTCTGCATCCTATGACTGACAATAAAGTCAAGTGAGTATAAAATGAGAGGTGGGCAATTTTACTCCTTTCAGACTCTTTTAGAGGTGTGGTCCATCACACACATAAGCAATGCTAAGTAATAGGAAGAAGCAAACAAGAAAATTTTATATAACGTAGACCAAATAGAGAAACGGCAGCCAACACTATCTTTCCAATTCTGTTCCAGTTTCACCTACCTGTGCCCTATTCAGTTAAAATAGCTGCTAGGTTGTAAATTTGACCTGTGTTATACCAAATTTCCTCATTCTTATTCCTACTGTCATCACTCGGCAACCTTGAACAACAGGACTAGGGGTTGATTGACTTTAGACAATTCCTTTAAAGGAGAAATCCAGTGTGAATCGATTCATAGCCCTGCTGTTCAAGCTCACCAAGTGCTGTTGGTAGGAAAATTAACAAGAAAATTTGATGCAGCATAGACTGAAAGAGCAAATCAGAAGCCAGCACTAATCGAATGGGGCACAGAAACTCACTTTCAGTGTCATTTTCCTATGCCCCATTCAGTTAATGTTAGTTGACATTTGCTATTGGCCTGTATTGTATCAAATTGTCTGGTTCTTTTTTCTACAGACAGCTCGCAATGGCCTTTAACAACAGGGCTATTGGTCAATTCACACCAGATTTCTCCCTAAGGTGTAGCAAGAGATCCATGAGGGTAGGAGTAAAGTTGGTGTCTGCATTCTGATTCTGTTTCTTTGTGTGGCCCTCCATCAGGCATATCACCTCAGCAACACTGTCGATTTTGAAGGGTGAGACAGTTCCCCTTGATGTTCTGCAGATTCAGGTAAGTAATCTGAAACTCATAGCGATATCCTGAAGTATTTCAACCCATAGCTGTGTTGTTCGAGGTCACAGAGTGCTGTAGGTACATCATTGACTGAACAGCAAACAGAAACTCTCCATTTAATTTTCCTTGGCCCCATTCAGTAAGTGTTAGCTGATGGTACGCTATTCGGTCAATGTTGTACCAAAATGTCTCGTTTTCTCCTACCAACAGCACTTAGTGACCTCAGCCAATAGGGCTGAAATATTCTTGAATATCACTTTAAATAAGGGGAAGTAAAGTTATCCTGCAGTGAGTTTTATTGTGATGGTTCTTATCTGGCAGAAACCCATTTGATAATTTCAAATTGGTTTGCATTTGAATTTAGTTTTGTTGTTGTTGTTGTTGATGCATTTGTTTTGTCCTAATTGAGGATTTTGAAAGGCAGTTCATTGTGATAAAATGTTCTGGTTCTGACTCTTTCTCTCTCTCTGTGTAGGGAGAAAAAGAACAGCCTGTATACGCTCTGCTCAGCCTTCGCTGGGGCGCTTTTAGAGATGTAGCTGCCAGTATCAGCAAGTAAGTTGGCTCTTTTGATAGACTCACACACACTATATAAAATTACTTATATAAAATTAATTTGCATGTAACTTAAGATTATGGTCAGTCAGGGGTTAATTCAGATTTTTTTATGTTTGTCTTCAGGTATTGGTACTTCGGCCCACTAAAAACCAGAGCAGCTCATTGGTTCAGCACACTGAGGGTGAATTTCCTGCTTTGTCTGGGTTCTTTTATTCACACTATTGGGAGGGGAACGTAAATGGCATGAACACATTTTAGAAAGCAGAGCTCTGATATTGTTGACACTTTTTTGATGCTCTGTTGTGTGCTAGGAATGAGTGAATGTGTATAAATGGATGCATTTCTTATCTAGTGCTACTACTATCAAAAGTGACTCTGGGGCTGATGCCAAGCTAAGATGCTGTATATGATGTATGATGTGTGTGTGCGTGTGCGCGTGTATGTATTTATCAGGAATGGCCTCAAGTGCGAGAGGCCTCCTTGGCCCTCCTGCCACCTGTTCCCCGTCCGCCAGATGAACCCTCCCAGAAACCCCCACGCCCGAACTTGCTCTACCGCATCATTCGCAGACTCAAGAACTACTGGAACCCTCCTTTACCAGGTAACACAGTACGCCTATTTCTTTGTGTGTGTGTGAGAAACTCACGCTGTGTTTGTGTGTGTGTGTGTGTGTGTGTAATAAGTATAATCATCGTAGTGTAGTATTGTAGTACTTTTGGAATTCATGTTCCATGTGTGTGTGTGTGTCTGTGTGTAGAACCTCCTAAAGAGCCAGAACCAGAGCGATGGGAGGAGCGGGAGATCTCTACATCAGAACTATTAGTCAGGACCCAGAACAAAAACCCCATGCAACGGGTCAGTACTTCCAGACAAATAAATTATTATGTCATTATCCACTGTTGGAATGTATCCCTTAATGTGTGTGTGTGTGCGTGTGTCTGTCATCAGCGAGAGAATGATGCACTGCTAGTCTGTGTGGAGCCTGATTCCCTCTCGGTTGGGCAGTTCATCACTGTAGGGTGAGTTTTTTTTTGTTTATTTTTTTTTTTTTTTGAGTGAACATTTTTGCTAGGAAACAAAAGCACATATTTTGCATCTGATCAGCAGTGTTTTGTGTCAAGGTGTATCATATCATATGTTTTTGTGTAGAACTCAGAAGGAGGATGACCCAACAGTGTCTTTACCCAATGCTGTGAAACTAGAGGCCAGTGCCTGTAGACTCAATCCAAAACAAGTAAGTTGTTTCTGTCTGTATAGGTCTATGTGTGCAATGGCTCGTTAGTTAATTCTAGACTCAAGTGTTAGTAGTTCTTTGTAGATCTCTTCTTTGCCATTCATTTTTGTTTTTGTTAGTCCAGCAATTTAGTGACCAATCAATCATCAGCTGAAAGGTCTTCACTCTCCACAAGGGTTAGGGTTGTTAATGGTTGTCATTCTCTTCCTGACCACAGGAGGGAGCTGGCTTTTTCAACATTGACAATGAGGAGTATGAAGCCATGCCAGTGGAGGTAAGGCTGTTACCACGGAAACTGCGTTTTTTCTGCAGCGGGGAACGCTGTGAGCAGCTACTGGCTGAGACTGCTTGAGCCCCACATCACGGTGACGATCACAACACCAGGCAGCGACAGCAGGGTGGCAGAGGAGCATAAAAAGCGTCAGTGTTTTTTGGTCTCTCTCTCCCCGTTTGCCTACAGTGGACTTCCAAGCTCTCTACATACCTTCCTGTTTCACACATTGCAGTTGCAATGGAAATACAGTTAAGGACCAATGGGATGTCTGTGAAACATCCACACACTCATGTATTAGTGGAGAGGCCAGAGTGGGCGTGTCCGTATGTCTATTCATGGACCAATCAAAATGTGCAACTTGAGCTCTGCGACTCACATGCTTTTTAGTTTACATGCGCAGCTGGACAGAATGTCAGGTCAAAGTGTCAGGTTTCTTTCAGCAACATGCTTTTGGAAACATAGCACTGGAGTACATCTAACCTTTTCAAAGTCAGCTAAATATTACGGTTTATTGGTAAAATAAAAACATTAAAGATTAGACCACATCTCACTTAAATAACTGTGTACTCTCACTGTTTATGGCCCTCTACTGTCAAACTGGTACAGCTTTTCATTAGATAAAATAATGCAACATCTCAAAAAAAACTTATATATTCCATGCAATCTAATATTGTTTGCCATTTGTCGTTTATTTATAACACAGTGATAAGAGTTGGCGGGTTTGTGTGATAGTCCACTGAGCACAGACTCATGCCTACTCAGTCAGAGACAACCAACAGTTGAGCTGGCAACAAATGTATACTTATACACAGACCCACAAGCAGGAGCCTCTTCAGTAACAGTATTCAGGGTCATAACTAATTGGATAATCTCCTCTACCCGTTCACACTAAACAGATCCCTAATAATATTCATTTCCTTATTTTATCAAGAACTCATTGTCAGTTCCCCTGACAATTCTGCCTGTCAGAGTACGGAGAGGCAAGCAGCACTTTACAGATCAGAGAGGTCAGTTTTCTACACATGTATGGCTCCCAATTGGTGCAATTTATTTACAAACTGTACAGTACATCCCCCCCCCTCCTTTCAGTCCTTAAAAATACACATTCACATGAACACACACAGAAAACAATATTGAGCCAAAAGCAGGCTGTAAGCAAGTCAAGAAGTACAAAGCCTTTTGTTGTTGCTGATTATAAACTGCAGTTTGAATGCACAGTGACGAGGACCCATGACAAATAGCAAATTCCCATTTCACATCGTTACTTGTCATTAATTACAAACGGCTTTTTGCAAAAGTGATAATCATCCATTTAAATATTGCTGTGTTAAATATTAATAACTCTTGGAATTCATTAGGTCAGGTAGGTCATTCAGTAGAATTTTTTTTTTTTTTTATGACTTTTTCTGTCACCGAGTGCCAGCACTCATAAGTCATCATTACTCACTCATTCATCAGTAATAATTCACTCATTCATTCATTCATTCATTCATATCCATGCTCAATTCCAATCACAGCTGCACCCTTGTAGGGAGACAGATTGGGGTTTGATTCAGATTCAGATTCAGATTCAGATCAGATGAAAACATGACAAAAGTGAGACACAGCAGTGAAAGTACTTGAATGAGTTGAATTTAGCCACAGAAAACATCTGTGTGAAAAATAAGTCAACATGAAGGGAACAGCTTATTGATTTACAGGCATACACAGATTTAGGGACAACCTAAAAAAAAAAAAATTTTTTGACTATGCCTTGTGAGATATTAGTTGGTCTGATCACAAACCGTGATCTTAAAGAAGTTATTTTGGACCATTAACACAGCACACAACACAAATGAACACAGCATTTATATTCAATTCATGGGGTTGTCTCTAATGCAAAATTATTTTCAGATATCATGAAGCAGCTTCAATACATATTGGATGTGGACACACACACACGGCACTAACAGTCATGAATGTGAAGTGTTTTTCCTCTGCTTTTGCTTAACCCATTTCCAGTAGATTTTGTTTTTTCGATTTCATTGACTCATTTGAGTTAGTATGTACTCTACCAAATAGTAGCATCCAATACAGTAAAGAGAA
Organism: Tenualosa thibaudeaui; assembly: GCA_027481765.1. Taxonomy (NCBI): domain Eukaryota; kingdom Metazoa; phylum Chordata; class Actinopteri; order Clupeiformes; family Clupeidae; genus Tenualosa; species Tenualosa thibaudeaui. Next base: position 16,993,873 of record JAIFZK010000007.1, read on the forward strand.
GTGCAAGGTAGCAGCTATAAACCACTCTGTGTGTGTGTGTGTGTGTGTGTGTGTGTGGTGGGGGGGGGCTTCTCTGGGTATGGAAAAGAAGAGGCACTAACCATTGGGGTGAAGGGGACCCCAGGCACGACAGATGGGGTCTGTCTGAACAGAGGAGGGCTAATCCCTAAAAACATCCCCCACATATCCCACCCCAACAGACACATCACTTGGACCAGCTAAAAGTACATAAATATGTGTATGTTCAGGAAGAGTGGAAATATGGGTTGCTTTGGAGCTCAGAGAAGACATGCACACACAAGCATGTGCATATGCACACACACACACACGTAAACAAATGCATGGCACAGTAATAGCTGTAAATATGCTGAGGATTACACTTAATCTATAGAAAATCCCATCTAAAAGCTGGTGCAATCTAACTCAACCAAACAGCAAATCAGCCAAAGTTCGTCAAACACACATACACGGGCACACACACGGTCCAGGAACACCTGCTGATGAGGGCAGTCTGTTGCCACAATCTGGCTGCCCTGACCACACAAGAGCAGTAGGACATGCTCTTCTCTCCCAAAAGAATATCACACACACAAACAATACACATAATGAGCACATCCATGTTGTCACACCAGAGAGTCGTCATAGTGCAGCTTTCCTTGATTAGTGTCACTGACAATCACATTCATGTAGGTTTCCCAGAAAACTCAACACCACAATGTCTAACAATTTACAGGTAGCTATGTTGAAATACACAACCTGTGTCCACAACAGGACCATTAAATAATTATACAAGGCCTAATACACACTAAAGCATTCCCAACAGTCCTTGGAAGTCTCCAGAAAAACAGAACACTAGTAGAAACTGGGGCAGAACAAACAAAAGACAGCCACGTTAATGTGAGCAAGTGAATAACAGCTCTCGACACAGCTGTCCAAAGGACCTCAACCCGCCATTTTGAACAGCAAGGCCCAGGGTTCCCTCAGGAGAAAATAAAAATGACTTCAACAAAAACAGACGGAAGCCTGGCAAGAACTGAGGAAATACCACATGGGATAAATGCCTCTCCTCTTTGTTGGTCTGACAGCTTTACACAGCACAGATTTGCATGAGAGTTGTATGATAGAAAACTGATTGAAGAACAGCTATGATTTGTTTTTCTTTTCTGTCCTAGGCAGAAAGCTATAGAAGAGAACAAAATCTGAAAAAACTAGTGGTATCAAATCAATAGCAATGATCACAGCTGCTTGCAGAGACAAAAACAATGAATCTGCTGAAAGCACAGAGGCAAATTGATAATCCAGTGCTTCCCTTTTCAGCTGTTGAATGAAAGATGTGTGTGTAATAAGACGGCACCTAACTCTGGAATGGCTATAGCCCACCTGTGGCCCTGACACGGCCCTGGTCCATCAAAACACATGGTTTCTGTGTGTGGTCATTTGCCAAGATAGCCACTGGCTAGTCCATGAACAGCAATACCTATGAAAACAGTACAGAGCTGAGGTACTAAGCAATAGATAGAAGACAGTATACATGATGGCTGAAGGTAAAGTAAAACATAACACAACAGAGCATCGCGTCTGCATGTTTAGTCACATGAAACCCAGCTGTACCATTGCTAAATGGGCGGCACGAGTTTGAAAGCGTATCCAACAGTTTCATACAGCTGGAAATGTGTGTACAGTGTATTTCCAGTGTGTTGTGTGGAAAGGTGTTTGTGTGATCCCAGGTAAAGGACAGGCACAGGTAGCAGTCCAGCCCACTGCGACACAGCAGGACTCAGCATAGCTGTAGCTGGAAAGGTGAACATCTAGGGGTGGACTAACCAACAACAGTATTTAAGGATGGATGGAACAGTCCCAGGGCTGTGGAGTGATAGTCAGGGCCAACAGTTCTCTCCCTGTACCGCTCACAAGCAGATGGATCTACCACAAAGCATGCCAGAGCAGTAGGACAGAACTGACTGAAGATGGATTGAGGTTGAGTATGGGGCTGGGGCTGGGGCTGGGACTAGGGTGGGGTCCAGGCAGTTTCAGTGCTGGTCTGCGGGGGTTCAGAGAGGCTTCGGGGGAAGTATCAGCACGCTGCTCCCTCAGCCATGAAGAGAGGCACTGGACAGGAGAATTTGGGGCATCAGGCAGTGTTCACAAGTCCTGTCCATGCCTGTGGTCCAGAGAGGAAGGAGAGGATGTCAGGGAGATAGAGAGAGAGATAGATAGATAGATAAGAGAGAGAGAGAAAGTGATAGAAACAAATAAAAGAGATAGCAAGAGGAAGTAAAAAAGAGGGAAACAGATCACAGACCACAATGTAAGGAGATAAGAGAGAGATGTGAGTGTGTGTGTGTGGGTGGGTGGGGTGTAGAGAGAGAAAGGCAGAGAGAATGTTGAGAGTTTAAAGGAGACACTCCCTGCCTCTGGGGGGCGCCTCAGGGGCAGCAGGGGTTGTCGATGACCAGCATGACATCAATGCCGTACACCTCCAGCAGATCTACCAAGAAGCCTCGGTCACCCTGCGGGTCCAAGCCCATGGCCCTCACATGCTCAGCAGTCAGCGTCGGATCCGAGCTTGCAGCCACCTCAGACAGCGTCTGGAAGATCCGATTGTTCTGTTCCATGAAAAACCTACAGAACAGGACAACCGGAGCTATTACCCATTAACATGTTAAATGGAACTTACAGGATAATGCAGGAGGTGAACCAGACCATAAAAACAGCTTTCTGATGATATTACATGAGCAGAGCACTGAACACACAGTGGCTTTTTTCGCAGAAATGTGACTGTGTATACAGACAGGAGATTGTTTTTCGAAAGAGTGTGCCAGCAATGATAAATTATGAAAATTTCATGATCTGTTTTTGTTAGTCATGAGTGTATTCCTGGCATACAATATTACTGAATCAAAAAGGGCTTTTAATATCATGATGACATTAGTGTGTCTGAAGAGTGAGTACATCATGTTTGTGCCTTCACTTGTGCTGTATATGTTTTATGCAAGCTGTGCAAGTGATAACATTGGTACAGATTGGTGCTGTTTTTTCTGCTGTGTTTGTTTGTTTGTTTGTGTGTGTGTGTTTGTGCATCTGTGTTTACTCACAGGATAAAGAGGTCCTCTTCATTAGTGGTACAGTCTCCATCAACTTCCTGAGAGTAGAGCAGCAACTGCCTGAAAATATGTAATTACAGCAACTTAACCTACAGCCTCAAACACATTACCATGGAACATCAACAGCATCACTATCCGCATTACCATTCAACCAACATCATGTGATGTGGGTTTGTGTGTGTTTGTATGTGTATCTCTAAACATCTCTGAGTTTGCGTCAGTTTTCTCTCCGAGTTCAAACAAATGCTAATGCTTTTCTTGTTGTGTTTGTGCATTCGTGTGTGTGTGTGTGTTTGTATGTGTATGTATTTGCACACATACCTCTGCTCACTCAGTTTGCGGTACTTCTCTTTGTCGGCGCTGTTGAGTCGGAGCAAAGGTTGCAGGCTTTCCCGGTGTGTCCTCACATTCTGGTTGTCTATGTACACATCATACAGACCCTTTTTCTCCTCAAATATCTTCTCTGTAGTACCTAGTCTCCCATAAAAAACACACAAGGACATGAACACACACACACACAGCTGCATGAAGCAATGTTGCAGACACTCTTACTTGTATGAGTTCTGTGTGCAAGTTGTGCAGCATGTGTGTGTGTCTGTGTATGTGTTTTGAAAGTATGCACTCACAGGCAACGTATGACAACTCTGTCTCCAGGGCAGTGATGTCAGCCACGTTGATGTAGAAAAAGGGGCGGAGCTCTGGCACAGACCCACCAATCCCAGGGATGGAGACGTTGGCAAGGCAACAGCAGCAGTACACTAAATAGTTAGGGAATAAGCCGGCCAATGAGTACAGCGCACCCTCCACAGCCACAGACAGACTGAATTAGGAGTAGAGCAATAAAAAAATAATGACTGGCATTAAATATGAATCAAAAGGCACCTGCACAACGAAACTTTTGGTCTACCACTCATTGAGAACCATCACAAAGGGTGAAATGCCACATTGCTAGATAAATGTTTGTGTTTGTAGTGCGTCTGATTCAAACAGAGGAGTATTTCTGTATTTATACAGCAGATGTGTGTGTGTGTGTGTGTGTGTGTGTGTGTGTATATGTGTGTATATCATACTGCACATGCATGAATCCCCACTTTTGGCTTTAGTTGTCCAGCGAAATAAGTTCATCATTTTGAATCACTTTTAGCTCAATCATAACTTGAAGCACAAACTTCACTTACACTGTTTCTTAAGCCCCGGTGGAAAATATAACGCGATTCTATGCATTCTGTGATTCTACACATAAGAGGCGTGTGTACAAATCAGCCAAATCGACAGTTTGGTGAGCTCGCTAATTCACTAAGACAAGAAGCAACATGGATAAAACTTTTCAGAAAGAAAAGGATGACTGGAGGTTGGAGGAGGAATATCTTCTGCTGAGTTAGGACGAGAGGGAGGATTGCTTCACCCAGTTTCACAGGTTCGTTCTGTTTCAGTGGGCACCAATTAGGCTATATAGAAAATATGATTAGGTTAGGCCCATTCTTGTTGTGTAACATATAACGTAATACATCGAAAATATTCGTAATATTTATATAAAGTATTTATCAGGCAGAATAGTAATTATTTGCTCCCCTGACAGGCTGAATCTCTTCTTCCTACTTCCAATGTGCACCTGCATGGTCTTCACTGCCTAACTGATATGAGAACATGGTTTCTGGTAGTATATTTGGACCGTTCTCTATCAAATTTGCAAAACCCGCTATTTAACCTGGGGGGATGGGCTTCTTCATTCTTGCATCCCCACTTTAAAACTGGTTCTGGCACAGGTTGTGTGTGTGCATGTCTGTGTGTGTGCGTGTCTCAAATCTGAGGAGTGTATGCGAGTATGTCATCTCTGTGGCTTTGTGTCTGTGTGTGTATGTGTGTGTGTGTCTTAACTCTGAGGAGTGTATGTGAGTATGTGTCATCTCTGTGGCTTTGTGTGTGTGTGTGTGTGTGTGTGTGTGTGTGTCTGTGTGTCTGTGTGTGTCTCACCTCTGTAGCAGACCACGCCAACTGGAGGTGGTGAGAAGATGAGGATACGTTTCCTGAGCAGAGCAAACTTCCACAGGACCATAATCTGCTCTCCAAAGAACCGGATGAACTGAGACATGCACCCTGCCGGGTGAGTGATCTAAAGAGAAAAACACACAAGCACACACAAAGACAAACAGAGTCGCATAGACAAGTTATATTTTAGTTTGTCTGGGAGCCTGGTTCCTTTCATTCTACTTGCAGCTTCCTGGTGTGAACAGTGGAGGTTTAAAAAAGATGTTAATCCACTAGAGTGTTATAAAGCCGATGCAAAGAAACACACACACACACACACACACACTGACCTTCATCTCAGGGTGCATGCAGCGGTTGACCATGGTAGTGAGTGCACTGGTTGGACAGGATGTGACCAGGCCATTTCCTCCTGGAGGAAGAATAGCCTTCTTATCCTCATAGAAGGCCTCCAGAGGAGAGTACTGCCCTGGGCACTGCAGCTGGTGTCTGCGCACACACACACACACACACACAAACACACACAGTTAGACAAAATGTTATGAAATTTTATAAAATACAAATACGGAGTGTTAAACTTCCAGTCCCCAAAGGCAAATATTAGGCTAAATCCAGTAGATAACTGACAACTTCTTCACTGTTCTAAGAGTGTGTTTTTTCAAGTTTGCCTTATCTCTGCACACAGACTGTTATCATTTCAAAGAAAGTTTTGCTTGACTCTCTCCTCTTGAGGGGCGTCTCACTGAAACACAGAAGACTGATAAAATCAGGCACATATTTTCATTCAAGGAATTTGGGACTCTGCCCTGTAGAACTGACAGGTACATCAATAGCTAGGAGACTTTCAAAGAGGCTTTCTTAACACACCTGGCATCAATAATTCCTGAAAGAAAAAAGAGCTTGTTTGGACATGTACCTGTTCTCAAAACTCTATTGATTCTTCTTCTCATGTTCATTTACTACTTATTCAGCTATTATACCAGTGTGAATCTGACTGACTTTGAGTCTGATTTTGAGTAACGTTTGTCCCATGGTGGCCACCGTTATAACACACTGTGCTGTGCCGCTGCTGTTGTCTGAGACACAGAAGCTGTGGAGGAGGCTGTTAGAATATCCTCCCTGTGAGATCACTGTTACATCATAGCCTAACCGCAAATGACTAACCATTCTATCCAGTGGAAACCCAGGGCTTGTATTTTCACTTCAGTGTCATGGGACAGGGGGATACTTTCATTCACTGATGACTGAATCCAGATTGCCTGCTTGGTGAAGGTAGAAGCCTACACTAACGCTCTGAGGAACACATCACCAGTCGAGTGTGTCCAAATCCAAAATCTAAGACCTCAGCCCCATGAGTCAGTGCTCATGTTTAACAGATGAGCAGACACAGAAGAGAAGGAGGGATGAAAGGAGAAGAAGAGAGAAAGAAGGGAGTGATTGAAGGTGTGAGAGAAGATGGAGGCGAGGTGGAAAGGCAAGAACGAGAGAGAGAGAGAGAGGAGGCGACGAAGGACATTATGCCACCTGACTACATCATTAACACAGCAACCGGCTACCAGATAGCTAACTGATAGATCAGCTGGATTCTGACCAAATCAGTCCCAGGGTCTGCTTCCATTTGGAAGCCAGAAAAGACTCTTGCAGTGGGCTGTATATGCTAACCCTCCACAAACACACAGGTTCAACCACAGACTGATTGGTAGAACTGAGCTAATAATGGTTAAACTGATAAAGCACCATAGGTGTGCTCAAATACGCAAATATTTTAAGAGTTTGTGAATGCTTGCACACAGTTTTCTGTCTCTCTTTGGTTTTCAGCAAATGTTTGCGAATGCTCTTAAACAATCTGAGGGTGAAGTTCTCTGTGAACATACTGTATGTGGAACTGAATGAAGGGTTACCACTTAGATGGAATACCACAAAATTGTTAATTTTTTCAGCTCAAAGAAAACATTTTTGGTATGACAGTTCACCACTGTTAGCTGAATATGAACGTACATCTACATTTTAAAAGACTATCATTTGTAAAAGGCACTTTTGTAGAAACATCTCTTGATTTCACCATGGGCAGTTAGCATGTCCAGGTGTTTGGATTAATGTCAAGCATATAAAACTATGATTCTGTTTGCTGTAGGTCTGTCATTGTGCAGGGGGAGAGGAAGAGGATATCAGGGAAGAGCATGTTGAATATCCATCCAGTATGTTGATCCAGACTCACTCACCGAACCTGGTTCTCCAGAAAATGCATGTAGCGGTACAGGAGTGTGTACGAGGGTGACAGAATACCGACAGACTTCATCCTTGCCCCTCTCTCCAGCTCACTCTCTACGGGCATGTTGGCAAAGCACGCCAGCCCAAAGTACGAGCCTTTCCGGAAGTATCTGGAGAGAGAGAGAGACAAGGGAAGCAGATGAAGACTTCATTCCAACAGTTATTCAGTGTCTGTGACCCTACACACAAACCTATAGGTCCTGCAGTGTGTAAGACTTCATAGACCAGGGCTGGCCCAACTTTTCTGCTTGCTGGTCACATACTGAAAAATCTATAATCTGCCAAGGGCCAATGCAACATAAAAAGCACCAGTTTCATGTGAAAGAGCGACATTTTAGATCAGAAAACCTGCAGGCCGTCTATAACATTCTATGATTCCACACTGCTTAATGAAACTATTGACAAACATGTCACTCTAACAGTACTGAAATTATTGTCACTCTGATGGCACCACATTACATTTTATTTTTCTACTTCACGGTGGGCCAAGAAAGAGAGCAGAGGGCCGCAATTGCCCCCCAGGCTGTAGTTTGGCCACCCCTGTCCTAGCCAATACCTAAAACACTATGTAAAGACTCTATAGACAGATTTCATTGAAATTGTAAAAACACATTCAAATTCAATATGAGACCAGCAATGAGATCAATCACATGGCAGGAAATATCGCTGCCTCTGACGGACTCTTACATGAAATCATTGGCGATCCTGTGGGAGCCACTGGCCATGGATTTGAATTCTACCCCGTCTAAGTTAATATCCTGCGGAAGACACCACTCCACCATGTTCCCTGTGAATAAAACAACATCAGCTGGCATTAGACAATGCAGACAGCATGACAACATGGCATTATTTCTATGCAGATCTGGGTTATGGGGTAAACAATAATACTCAGATCGGCTTAATATGTGTACTTTTGACCAGTCATTGTTTTTTGTTTGGTTTTTTTGCACAACTGCACAAAGAAGGAACTGACTGAACTTTCTTGCAAGCACTCAGATGTGTGGAAACACAAAAGGGAAGTAAGGGAGAGAAAATGCAAGTTACCAGAGTCACCAGTGTTTCAAAAATAAACCTCAACATTCAAGAGTTGTTTGACTGTAAGGGTATGACTCACAAGAAACAGCAATTGATTACTCAGTAATTTTTTCCCTTTTCCAGGACAGATTTACCTTTAGAAACACATATATGTGTACAATAGCTATTATGGGCTCTGACAGATTGCATGCACAAGAATCCACTAAGTTTGCACTTCCATGTGGATGCTAATAAGGAGACTTTCTGTCGCTTTCAAGATAAGGATCTATCACTGTGCACCAGCAATGGCTCACTCAGCATGTCACAGACTAGAGTTACTTTACAGAAATAATCATTTTAGTCTTTAGTTTAACTCTTAATAAACCTTGCCCCAAACTCCAATGGACAGAGGCTTCAAACAGACCACCGTGGGACACTTAATGAGGGCCTCAGAATAGTCTCTGCTGAATTTTGGTAGTTCCTTGTGATGAAATAGTTTAACACCACATTTCCTCATCAGCAGTGTGACTACAAGACTGTAACTTCAATTTGATCTTCACACTTCTAGATGAGCTCCCAACCAGGAGACAATAGCCTATATTTCACACTCTCACTATACTTCATAGGATGGCCATGTTTTCAGTCATTCCCTGTGAGCTGCCCCTCTAACATCTTTAAGATCATTTGTCTCGTCACAAGTACAATAAAGCACAGTTAGGATGCATCTCAATGTTCCCAAGCCCCTAAACCCTGAACCCTAAAAAACTTAACTGGTATTTAATCAACTTGGTGATTGGATGGTTAATTTTGGTTGAGTCTTTGAGGGTTTGGTTCTTAAGGGTTAGAGAGGGCATAGGGATTCAGATAGTCTACACTACATAGGATAATAGGCTAAAGTTAGTTTCCTGAAGCTGAAAATTGTGGGTCTGGTGTGCTGTGGAGAACTTAAAGGTGGCTGGATGACAGCAGGACATGGCAATACTAGCCAGTCATGCCTGCCTTTTAGTTCAACATTATGACTCAGTGAAAATCTGAGGGAGACGTATGAACTTCGGTGAGTCATTCCAGTTTACAAATTGAGTCAACAAGGTCAGTGCAGTAACCTAATTCTTTTCATCACTTCTACAGTAGACAAATTGATCACAGCCTTTGTGGAGATAACTTATCCAGTTGGCTAAGCAACTGGTGGCAATCAGTGAACAGCGCTTCAGTTGAAGAGGTGAAGTGTCCGAAAATTAATTGGAAAGCTTCATAATACAGCCCCTAACCTACATCTTAAAATTGATGACTTGCACCTCGTCCAGCCCATCCCACACATATCCTGGTTAAGGGGATTTATACTAAGTCCTACCTAACCAAACGCTGCATATTAACGCGTCTGTTAACATCTGTCTTGTTTATTTTTCCATATCTTATTCGAAAAGCGTGATAAAGTAAAATAAGCCAGGTGAGACCAGAAAACTTGCTACAGCTGATGTTACAGCAATGTCATGCTACCTGCAGGCTGCCTGCACATAACCGTTAGCCACGTTTGTTTAAGTGTTTACCCTCAGTCCCACCTGATCTGGTATCAAAGGTGACGACAAACACGGCGACAATTTGGTCCTTTTCTTCCCATCCGGTTACTGTATGGTCCTTCACTGACAGTCCAGGGAACGTACTGTCCCGCTCGTCGGGGCTCTCTGCATCGCCTCCTAGCCCACCCTGTTTGGATGAAGAGCTCGAGTCCCTGCTAACAGCTGCTACACCCGTCGGAGCCCCGGGACTGGTGCTCCAGCCAGCTCCGGGAGTCGAATTGTCCACGGGTCGGCAATTAGACGGACTCGACCGCAAATCGTTTTCCTCCTGTGGAGACGGAACTGTCGGAGCCGGTTCGGGTGGGGGAACCTCCTCCCAGTCCAGGAGCGGAGCGCGATCCGACTGCTCCACCATGGTGCTCGGCTTCGAATTCTTGGACGACGGAAACACTTATGCTTCGTTCGATGAAACGTTACAATTAACACATGCAAACATGGATAACGGCTGTGGTTAGATTAAATATGTTGCGCTGATCATTCAGTTAGGCTACCGCAGACGGGGACCTGCTGTCACCCACTGCTCCAACTGAGTGTTTTGATCACGCCACACACTTCCGCTCACGTGTTTTCGTGGCTTCATGGCTCTCAGATTACAATTTATTATGTGTTTTCCTGCTCAGTACAGGTTCAGTGCAAGCAGGCCTGCATTACTACAATGTATAACGTAAGACGCATAAAACAAACATGGAACTTCAGAAAATTGCAATTTGGATAGGGTACAATAAAGAAATCAAATAAACAGCAATATACAAAAGGGTGTACGAATAACTAAACACTAGTGGTGTTGGCTACGTTCAAATACAACCTAATATATAGGTCCACTTCTCTTGAATTTATATACCTTAATTTTAGGTCTACCCCAGTCCAACAATCTGGCTCAAATTAGAAATTCATCATATGCAGGATAGGTGACGTAAGCTATGTGGTTTTTGATAAATCTTCCCCTCTCATTAACATTCCTGGCGGGAAAGTGGGAAGCAGGTGTGGGTCTTCATTTTGTGAGTATGGTGTGAAATTGCTTCATGTCATCATTATGAGTAATACCTAGCCATATATTACAAAGTAACACTTAGAACAGTTTACAGTCAATGCTACGGCTATGCTGTATGTATGCTGCGTTTTGGAGGAAGATTTACCAAGGCGGCAGAGATCATTGTTTGGCTATTTTGCTCGACGAGATGAAATACTCAAAATCTACATAGGATGTAGCTTCATGTGGTTGCCAGAACTCCCTTAATTGATCGAGTTCAGGTAATGTAGTATACTTGTCCGTTTAGTAGCTCATTCAGAGCCAGATTCTATACACCAGCTTAGCTGGTTCTAACCCTTCACCATCTTTAGACACAGAACTCGGCCTCACGTCTGCTCGTTGGGAGGTATGTTAAACGTCTTACTGTAATTATTAAAGTACAGGATTCCCATTCTACTGACAATTATGTACCACCCTGTAAAAAGTCTTAGGATTTCTCAGGTCAGTTTTCATCAATCTGCACTTGCACTACAAGGTAGGCCTTGTACCAGTGGACCAAACCATCAAGATTGGCCTATAGCATTAGGCCTATGTAAAAAGTAATGGCAGCACATATACACAGTGGTAAAATATTTGAGTACTGCTAAGTTATATTTTTCTTGTGTGATCCTTGATCGCAGGCCATCTGGAGCAGGCATGGCGCGTTCAAGTGACCGTTTGGTGCAGCCCCTCTGCTTCTCCAGCTGTGGAGAGGAGGACAGCAGTGATAGTTCGTCAGAGGACTGGGCCCCACTCCGGGGAAGCCCAAACTTCAGGAGAAGCCCCAGCTTCAGGAGCCCTGTCCAAAGCCCATCCTCTGCCTGCCGAACCCCCAGAGTCCCGCGGCACCGTCAACACCGCATCACTGCATCTCCTTCTCTGCCCAGCTCACCCATTCCTTATGCCGCCTGGAGTAAGCTGAGGCTGTGTGAGTCACCTAACACACCCAAAGTGAGTCTGGCAGATCCACACCTGTATAGACAAATATACACAAATGTGTAGTCCCTGCACATAGCAGTTCACTATGTGTACAACGGCTGAATTTAAATGTCCCTCCTGAGCCCCAATAGCCAGGTTAGCACTGCCCAGTCCTTCCACTCAATATCACATTTCTTTCCAGCACAGTCAGGGATCTTCTCCATTTTGGCTAGCAAGTCTGCAAACAGAGGCTCTGATATGCCCCAAAATTTTAAAAGTTCACAAAAAGGAAGGACACGTAAACCAATTGAGGGATTCCAGATGCTTTGCACAAAGTGAAACAATGTGAAAGTGTTTGGTACACTTTGGAGCCCTCAATGATTTAAAAGGCATTAAATTGATGTCATGATGGTTCAGGGTTTAGAGTTGAGTTGAGCTACTAGCCACCATGACAATAAAATATATAATGCAGAAACGCTCACTATGTTTTTGTGATTTTTCTCAGTTTGCTGAATGTGTCTACATCAGTTGTTGGATGGGTGCAATCCTCTTTCTTGGCATCAGTTGATGGACTTGCCTAATTCTGTCCCAACTGTATGTGGTTGTTCTGTAATTTTCAGAACCCCCCCCCCCCCCGCAGAGTTAGTTGAATGGAAATCTAATACTGAGTTAATATGATGGTATCTGATCTCTTCTCTACTCCTAGAGCCTGCTGTCCAAGGCAGCCCAGCCCAGCTCCTGCCGCAGGCCTTCCAGCAGCCAGAGGACCCTCCGCTTCTCCTCCCCCCGTGAACCCCTTAGCCGCCTCCCCTCTGTCAACGTCAACCCTTTCACTCCTGAGACTGTCCGCAGGACCAGCGAGCACTACAAGAGGAAGAGCCGCAGGAGTGATGATGATGACGGTGATTGCCACAGGTACTGTGAAGAATGGCATTAACAGAAGGAAATTTGTTGATGTGGTATGGGCTTATTGGTGTACTCTTATCTAGATCAAAAGGTGGACAGACTTCTTCAGACGAAGAGTACTGTATGCCTTTAAAGGTAAGATTTACATTCTGTTTTCATCTTACAATTGTATACATTAAGCAGGCGAGACTAAGAGTTTTGTTTTAAGATGTAAAGGTCTTTTTGATGACTTTCCAGTTATTTATTTATTCTGTCCTTTTTATTGAGATACTTCAGTCATTCTTAGCAATATAGTCTCTCAGCCGTTTGTGTCATTTTTGTGTAAAATTTGTATTATGTAATTTTTTTTTTCCTTCCTCTACAAACCTGTCTCCTCTCTCCCACCCCCCTTCTGTGCGTCCTTTCCATGTACCGCATCGTCATCAGAGGCCTGCTGTGCCGGCGCTCATGCTGTCTCGGTACGAAAGCGAGTTCCTGGAGCTGGGGAGGCTGGGAGTGGGAGAGTTTGGCACCGTGTACAAGTGCGTGAAGAGGCTGGACGGCTGTCTCTACGCCATCAAACGCTCCCGCCACCCTCTCGCTGGCTCGGCCAATGAGTGAGTCACGCACACACGTCTGTGCAGCTGAGCGTCTGACGGAATTGCGATGCTGATATCATTAGACTAATAATAAATAAACACAATGCCACTTGCATGTGTCATAATAAATATCCCTCTGGCTGTACATCATGCAGTTATTAGTATTCTTTCAGCAGCCTTTGCTGAATACATAGTGACCTGTTCTGCCAGTCACATCTTCCATACGTTTGGATCATACAGTGGAAAGTACATTTTTGGGGACTGTTTGAAGAGGTCAATTTGATGCGTTTGTCCACAACTTAAACTTTTGGTTGTGTACACCACACTTTGTTCTTCCTTCTGTGCGTGTTGTGTAGGCAGCTGGCTCTGAAGGAGGTGTATGCCCATGCCGTGCTAGGACACCACCCTCATGTGGTGCGCTATTACTCTGCCTGGGCAGAGGAGGATCACATGATTATTCAGAATGAATACTGTGATGGTATGCTCATCACACAAACAATACTTTACTTTTGCTTAGTTTAATAATGAAGAAAAATGCAGGTATGTAATGTCAAGTGTTCCCAAACAGGTGGGAGTCTCTTGGATGCCATTATGGAAAAGGAACAGCAGGGGGAGTTCTTTAAAGAGCTGGAGCTGAAGGATTTGCTGCTGCAGGTCTCTATGGGTCTGAAGTACATCCACACCTCTGGCCTAGTGCACTTGGATATTAAACCTAGTAAGTCAGTTGAGATCTGATCAAGGCCTTCAGTCAATCACCACTCACCTGTGTTTCCTATTTACAATTTACAGTTTTTAAATTCACAAATTTAAATTAGGTTGTCTTGTTAGTTGTGACTTGAAGATTGTCCTTTTAGGCAACATCTTTATCTGTCTACGACCTGGCTCCAGTGCAGGAGGAGAGGGGGACAGCGAGGAAGAGGAGGATGCATACCCTTCGTCAGGCGTGGTTTACAAGATTGGTATAGCACTGTTTTAAAGGGATTATTTGTAGTGATTCAACCCATAGACCTGTTTCACATTGCTCAGTGCTGTCGGTAGGTATGAAAATGAAATGAAATGCAACGTAGACCAAATAGTGAAACAGCTGCCAACACTAACTGATAAGTCTTATGCCCCCATCTGTTAGCATTAGCTGCCAGTTTGCAAATTTGGTCTACGTTGTACCAAGTGCTGTCATTCTTATATCTACTGACAGCACTCGACAACCTCAAAGAACAGGGATATTTGCTGATTAACTCTGATTTGATTTTTCCATTAGTCCATGTGACTAATGACTAATGTGACCGTTTGGGCTTCTCTGGCAAGTTCGAAGCCATATGGACAGATGGGCAAACAAAAGTAAATGTTGTTGTCTGTTAAAAATAGCATGTGGTGTCAGCTTGCCTGTGTGTCTCAGGTGACCTGGGCCATGTGACTTCCATCTCCAACCCCCAAGTGGAAGAGGGAGACAGTCGCTTTCTGGCCAATGAGGTTTTGCATGAGGTAAGGGACTTGATGTTGATGGGGTTTTTGCACATCACAGTTGTCTTGAATGTTTTGTAAACATTCTCTTAAACCAGGTTTGTTGGGCTTATTTGAGCAGACGAACCCTCAATATGCTAAATAGAAACTTGTAAAAATATCTTCAGCAAAGTACCAGCTGTTTTCTATGGTTTGGCATTGTTCTTTACAAACCCTTGAGCTAAAATTTCATTTTATTTTTGTTGTCCTGGCTAGCCTCTACTGTAATGCTGAACACTTAACTGCCACATTCATTCTGCCTGTAGGACTACAGTGAGCTGCCCAAGGCAGACATCTTTGCTCTAGGTCTGACGGCACTGCTGGCTGCTGGCGCGCCACCGCTGCCCCAGAACGGAGACGAGTGGCATCGCCTGCGCCAGGCTCACCTGCCCGTCCTACCCAAGAAGCTTTCTACTGCCTTCACCAGCCTCCTGAAGGTAGCCAAAATAAGGGGGGGGGGGTGTCAAAGTATTTTCTCCCTTGTTTAGAGATCTCAATTGTGATTAACTAAAGCCAGCTGTTTGCATGAATGTTTGAAAAGTGTGTGAATGTGATTCCATGTTTCTCATTTTTCATGTTTCTCTATGATGATTGATGTGTGTTGTGTGGTTTTGTTTTCTGTAATTCAGTGTCTGGTTATTGTTTTTGTGCTCTAGAGTCTTCTAGATCCTGACCCAGTGTTGCGTCCATCTGCATCTGTGTTGTGCAAACACCCTTTGCTGAGGAGGGAGAGGGCTGGCAAGATAGCTGCAGAACTGCGCAAGGAGCTGAACGTGGAGAAATTCAGAATTGCCATGCTAGAAAGGTCAGTCAATAGGATGAATGATCAAGAGATTGAGTATTGAACATGATGAATTCATGTTGACATCCCAAACCCTCAGACATCCAGAAGGGGGAAGTATTGTCACTAGTTATGATATAGCCAAATGATTTTAGTCAATCTAATCTCCACGATCATAATTATAGACCTACCTTTTTAGATCATCTTCTTTCAGTCTGGAGTAGGGCATTAAATGTGTCAGCTTGGTTGCCTCCCCTTAATCGGCAGGGAAATCGGTTCACCCTAAATGTGGTCAGTGCTGTCAACACTGTCAGAGCACAGTTGCAATGTGTTCGGTCACTGTTCTTTTATGATCTAGTTGGTGTGAAATATTTTGCATAATATGTGTGTAGTCACCCTCTTGGAGGGTCTTCTGTGGACGTAACTTTTTTTTTTTTTTTTTTTTCCGGTTCTTTCATAGGGAGCTGAAGGAAGCCAGGCTGGCAGCGTCGTCTCCCCAGCAGAATGCTGCATCAATGGGCCAGTGTGGCCGTCAGACGGGCCCCCTACCCAAAACAGGACGACGGCTCGTGGGTCGCAATGCTGCGAGGTCTGTCAGCTTTGGTGGTCTGATGCGCTGAGTGTTTGTGTTACAAAGCTCTTATTTGTATATCAGAAAATGCAACTGCCATAACTCGCACAGAAGGACAAATGGTGTGTATTAGCATAGCTATTTGCCAGATTGCACAATGAGTTGAAAATTGGAAATGTGGACATGTAGCATGTTACTTTATGATGTCGTACTGAAGTGATGAATTTTTGTGTAACACTGTTTTGATCACTGTGTGGATTTGGGTTCTCTGTGTTGATGTGTGCATCTTGTTTATATGAAGTGTGTACCCCCCCCCCCTTCACATCAAACTGGCACCTGGCATTAGCAATTGTCCATTATGAAATCTTGACCAGATTAGTTTTATGGCCTGAAAGTTTTGATTAATGTGTTTTAAAACAATGTAAATAAACTGTAAATAAATTTTAGAGTTTTATCAGGACTCTGAAAAGTCCCTTGTGTGCAGTTTATTCCTGCAAATACTGATAATGTAAGGGGTTCAGACAGAAGGAGGTTGAGATCAGCAAGGGGCTTTCCCACAGTAATCAGTCAAACGCTGATAGTTCACGTGAAATTGTCCTATGCCCATCATGTAGTAAAAAATGCCTGTTTCTTGTCCCTAAATTTTTCAATAGGACGCACCCTACATTTTGCACAACAGAATCCAAGATCTAGAAAGTTGGAAGGAGACATTAACATTTTGTTAGTTTCCTAAGTGTCCACATGAAACGTAAAATGTATAAAAGTGGATAATGGATAAAGTATTTTTATCACAATTTGGCGCATATAGGGTAGAGAACACTAGACGGTTTAAGTGACTTTAAGCACTTTTGTAGTTTAAGTTTAAAATTTAAGTTTTAAAATTTAGTAGGCCTGGCCCGACACTTGGATCTCTTCCCAAACGCTACTTCCCAGGGTGCCTCGTTGAGTTCCACTTTCATTTCCTCTCCATGGTTTCACGCTCAATATAGATATGTGATATTTACTTAAATGTTGTGCAATAACCATAGCCTAATAAAGACGACGATCTAGTCGTGGTCCAGGCGTTTGACTTCAGAAACAGCCCAAGCAAAGTCCTTTTAAAAAAAGACCACAACAGTGCAGCTTACGTCATCATCCTGGCGGGGAGCTTTAAAACGGGAGGAGCTACTTTCTACAGGCTCAATTCATAGTTACTTCGTACACTTGTAAAGAACAGGAAAACAAGATACATCGAGGATACGCTCACGGGTATAGTAAACTAGCAATATTAAAATCTACTGTAATAATGTATTTACTTGTGAGATGTCGACATAGTGTCTCCAAAAGAATTAGTGTAGTGGTTCTCTGAACATTTAAAACCAACAAGCAGAAAGGTTAGCGTTAGCTTACATTAAGAACGTCATTTGAAGTTCGCTAGTGTTGGCAAGTTGAACTTAACGTTAGTGATGTGACAACTAAATTAAACGCCTTCACAATATAACTAGCCATATTAGTATTACTGGGTAGCTAGTATGGGTAGAAGTTGAGCAAATGCAATTTAACAAGGGGACAACTTATAGGATAGTATCAGATAGCTAATGTTAACAACGCTAATGCAGGAACTAACTGGCCTCTGGTTGACTTACAGATCCAGATATCAGTTTAACGTAAGATCTGAGTAGGATCTCTGGGTGCCTTAGTTATGCTGAAACTAACAAAGTTTGCCAATATTTTGACACAAAGCCAGCATGGACTTTACCGGAGATGCCAACAGTCTCCTCTGTCCATCCCTGGTCTTCTTGACGTTCTTGCAACAAAAAGGTAGCGAGAATCTTGACCTGGAACAAGAATTGTCTGACTTGGAGAAGGAGGTGAAACATGGCCAAGATGTTAACTGCAACGGTGTTGGATTCATGTGTACCGACGGCTCACTAAGCAGTGGCCTGTCCAGTGGGGATGATGGTGAAATCCAGACAGATGGACACTCGCCGCACGTTCATCTACAGATGTTTGTACTGCAGGACAATCCCCGAGTGCCGGCGCCACCACCAGGTGAAATGCTGTGGTAAATCTTGTAGTTTTAAGGAGGGATATCAAATCATTGGGAATCATTGGAAAAAACGACACAAGCAAGCTAAGTGAAAAACAAAAACAACACACATATGCACAGCACACACACACACTCTTAAAAAGGTCCTACCCCTTCTTCCAGACCTCCCTTCAGAGCCACCACCCAGGCACACCAGTGTTGGCTGCTGTTTAACATTTTGATAGACGAATAACATTGTTCACAGTATATCACCCATCACAGTCCATTTGTTAGTTACAGAGGATATTCAGAATGTTTGGATGGGGTATATACAGCCCTGCTTGTTCCACAGGTGAATGAAACATTTTATTTTCATTTATTATTTTGGCTGTGATCGCAGTGTGAATTTTAAATAGTTCAGCATAAAATGTATTCAGAAAAGAACATCAGATTCCTCCTTAACAGATCTTGTTTTCTATTTGATGTTATCACTTTGCTGTGTGCCACTGACTGAAGGAAGTTCTGATTATCCCTTCAGCGGTTCCAGTCCCAGACATTGCTGTAAGGGACATTGCCCGGGAATTGATCCAGATTGCAGACCAGTTGGAGAACAGTGTAATGGCGCGCGAAACAGACAACCTCTTGAGATCCCTGCAGCATTCTAACAAACAGGTCAGCAGGCTCACAATCTGATGATGTCCAAATAAGTTTAGTATTGTAGTTGTATATGATGATTGTAAGAGAGATTATTGACTATGTGTGATATGTAGGCCAACCGTTTGATGTGTGTTTCAGCCACAGTTCAACCTCAGAAATAATGATGCTATAATTGTTTGGCTGCCGTTTCTGCTGCAGCAAACACAGAGATAAGAGACATTTTTGATATGGAATTCCTAAAGTTTTTTTTTTTTTTAATGAAAGACTCATAAGACTCTTTGCCATGAGCATGTTCATGTTCAGTCCTTGATTACATT
This sequence comes from Tenualosa thibaudeaui, assembly GCA_027481765.1. Classification (NCBI taxonomy): domain Eukaryota; kingdom Metazoa; phylum Chordata; class Actinopteri; order Clupeiformes; family Clupeidae; genus Tenualosa; species Tenualosa thibaudeaui. Next base: position 17,013,070 of record JAIFZK010000007.1, read on the forward strand.
ATGTAGCCTACAGAATGGTCTACGGCACACTGTTTTTACATTAACCCATATTGCCTCATAACATAATATTACGATGGCCGTGAAGCGCAAAACACAAGTAGAAAACAACCGCAAAATAGAAAATCACAAATGTCACAACCACAATTTAGAAATCACTACCACAAACCAACAGTGCTTTTTATGCATATTATACAGGACCACCATGACGGTTCAGAATATAGGTTCTCATCTCAATGTGACTGTGTATGTGTGGCTTCACATGTTTTGAAATGTGTACATTTGTGTGTAATTTCAGCAATGGGGCAGACACCTGAAACAGGCGGTGGAACATGTTCACGGGGCTCTGCGGCAGGGCAACAGTCTAGGGGATCTCCCACAAGAGCGTGTGGTTTTAGCGCTCTCTCTGTCACTTATCAAAGGGGTATGTGATCGTACCCCTCGTTTTCTGCGGGACCTTTTCCACGTTTGGAGGCAGCAGTACATAAGGTGACCCCGATCTCATCACACACCCCCAAACACACCTCAAGGACTGAGTGGATAACGCCTCAGGTGAGAAACAATGCCTTGTAACTGTACTCGAAAAGACAATATTGAAGAAAAATAACTTGTTGGAGAGCATGGGAAAAAATGTAGAGTAATTCCAGAGGTATTCTTCCACAACTTTCCCACAGATCAGTTTTGCCTCAAATCATTCATTCACAAAGCCTGGAGTGATGCAAAATACTGAATATTTTCACTGACTTGTATTCACAGCCTTTGCCACAAGCAAACTGGCTTTAGTTACCACTAACCTTAAGAGAACACGTCATTTTAGAAGCAGATGTACTGGGCCATGCTCTTTTAGAGATTAGCAGTTATTCCTGAAAGTAGCCAGTTTCACCAGTAACCATGCTCTGTAGTAAAGCCCTCTAATTTTCTTGCATTTGTTTCAGTGTTAGTTTTGAAAAAGGTAGCCAAGGTATTTGTTAGATATGTTTTTATTCTGTCTGAAATTTATTTTAGTGACTTTTCTTTATCTTTCTTTCTTTGTAGGGGACAACTTTGTATGACGATCTCTGCCTCTGTTTTTACAGCGCCTATGAACTTCTGTGCCATCTCTCTTTACTACTTGAATATTTTGCATGAAGGAAATTGAAATGAATAGGAAAGGAAAATGACTGAACTTTAAAAAATATTTTTTGTTAGTTTGTGTAATTTGTTTCTATATTTTTGTGATTGTAATTACCTTAACCAGACTGTGTACTTTGGAAGGCCTATATTTGATGAAATCATTAAAAGTGTAAATTTCAAATCTCATTTGTGATGTGTACTGATATCACTATAACAACATAGAGGTTTACAGAAGAAATGTTAATTACAAAGTGCTATATGCCCACTACATTTTGTGTGCAGGACAGGATTAGACACCATAATCAAACACAGATACCCTTGCAAACTCTACAGTTTGTTTTATTGCTATTGATTTCAAATCACACACAGATATATACAGTCAGCAGGAAAGTTATTGTACCCCGAACCTTGTTTCCATAAAAACAATGTGAATGTAGATTAGTGGCTATGCATGTGCACTACAGCATGGTTCAGTGCACTTCCTCTCTGCGGAAACAGGACTTCCCGCCATCACTACACTCATCTCTTAGCAGGCCCCAACATGTGAAGTTGTGTTAAGACTATGGTCTTGCAGTCGATGTTTTTGTGTTAGTGTCTGTGTGCACAGTAATCTTTTGTAATCAAAATATTTAGTGACATCTAGGCCTAACCTTAACAAGTAATTACTCATCTTGTAATCTGAACTGATGCATGGTCTGTGTACTGTATTGCTATCAATCATATGTCCACTTGTATGTGACATGTTGACTGAGCACAGACAAATGTGATTGAAAATTTGTAGTCCACCCTCATACTACCATACTTCAAGTTCACATGATGCACCAGAAACAGATCTGTGTTCCACAAGCATCTGCTCTCAGGGTTTCCTAAACCTATTTAGTCACATTCCCTGACAAAGAAAAGCAGGCGTGAGGTTGCTGATTGCCAGTATTCACAGATGCCTTTCTCCTGCAGTGTGTGCTGCAGTCACCATAAATAAGCTGAAAGTCTGCTGGTAGGTAGGTAGGCACACTATGGGTACAGAGCATTTAAGACAGGCACGAAGAAGGCAGAGAGGCCAGGCGGGCTGTCACTGGGGGCTTGAGGGCCTGAGGCATGAGGGGGAATGACCAGGTGCAGAGGGTGGCCGTTAGGGGGATATCTGCTAATCTGAAAGCCCAGCAGAGAAAGGAGAAGAGCTGTGGATCACAGAAGTAACAACCAAACAGGCCATGGCAATTGCTTATAGATACACAGATACTTGTGGGCCAATTATCACTCGCTAAATCAATGTTAAGTGTTTAGCATTGGTTTAACCAATCAGCACACATCAACACAAACTTACACTCTGTGGACATACACATCTATGTAGGTGTACATCCTTAGACACAAATTGGCACACAGACATACACGGACAAGTGTGTTTGGAGGTATATTGGCATTAAATCTGATAAACAATGCAATACTCAAGTTTCCAGCACATTTTTTAATGAATGGGGGGGGGGGGTACATCAGCAAAATCCCTATTCCCCTATTGTTCCCCTAAGCTCATGATAAATTTCACAGAATCTGGAAAAGATTGGCAAAACTGCAGAAAGTGATGAAGGGGCAGGGGGAAAAAAATCCCCCGAGAGAAAAGACATGTTAAGTCAGTGTCTAATAACTTTTCACTCCAGATCACAGCACTGAGATACAGTTTGAGGTACCAGAGTCTTATTTTTAATACTATTTTCATTCAGTTTCTCTCCCTCATGAATGGTGAACTCCTACTTTGACATTCACTACCAACTACAACAGACTTGGGATTGACTATGACGATCAACATATGAAGGAGGTTGTCACATCTAGGCAAGGACTGGAAGCACATTCACATTTCACCCCCCTAACCCAAACAATCTCCATCTAGGAATGTGCAGGACACCACAGTAGGTCAAAGACTCACATCTGTAGAAGATGGCAACATTGTACTGACCCATGATGGTGATGTTTAAAGCTCTGATCAATGGCATTAAAATACACGGGTGACGTCATGATGGGTGCAGAAAGAGATGTTGCAGACGTGCATGACTCATTCAGGGCACAGTGAAATTGCACTTCCTGCTGCACTGTCAGTCGGGATGATCATAACATCAGATTAGACATTAAGTGAAAACTTAACACCTGCCCTTGTACCATAGCATGGTTGTTTTTCATTTCAGGGAGACTCGTCATATCTGCAGTTTAAAACAAACAAAACTATACTACAAAAAAAAAACATCCACTGCATTCGGTGAGACTGATGCATCTTTGTGGCTTTGTAAGTGTAAGAAAGGCTCAGACTCGGTGCCCAGTAGTTAGTCATTCTCAATTTCATCACATTAAGAGTGAGATGAATAAAAACAAACACTGACTGAGTCAGTAGGAAATAGGCACATGTGGTTCTTGAAGAACTTCAAGTGATGCCTCTGTGTGTTTTTGTGTGTGTGTGTGTGTGTGTGTACACAGGCCCATGCAAAACAGCAATTTGTTTGCCATTTATAAAATTACTGCTGGGTGAGAAAGGCTCAACTGAAAGAAATTTACCTACCAACACTCCCCTTTTGTCTCTCTAGCCCCCATGTAAAACTAAATTTCCCCTCCCTCCAAGTTTTGCCTCCATTTCCCCTACAGAATGGCACAGAGATGCACTGCCTCAGCGAATTTGTGTTGATTTCAAACATCTCTTCTAAATTCTCCTCAGTCTTAAAACTTTCTGTCTGTCAGATCCTGTGAGGAAGTCATTTGTGAAAACGACCAACATGGCCTGAATACAGAAACTAATTGTAAGCGTGTGAAAACAGACAATGAGGAAGGGAGGGGGGAAAAAAAACTGGTAACTCGTGTTGCTGGAGTTCACATGATGCCAGACTGTCCACCTAGGAGCTCTGATGGGGCAGACAGACACAGAAACACAAACTCACTCTCACACAGAACACATATATCACCACAATAACAGCAGCAGTTACAGGACATAAATAAACAAATGAAAACAAACAAAAAAAAACGCTCTCTTCCAATTGAATAGGAGTGATGAAACGTCAGTTTTCCACAACAAATTATAAATCATACATTAGAAATCCTATGAGACTGAGGTGACATGGATCAGACAGGCTGATTGGAAACTGGAGTCAAAGTATGGGAGGTAGACTGAGGTGGAACAGTCCTGGGTAGAAAGGGCCTTCCTGGGCACGGTTGAAAGAAGAGGGCACATTTCAGACTGAGCCCATTGCATGGCATCAAAGCAGCCAGGCGTCTGAGCCAAGATCTCAGTGGGGTGAGGGTTAGGTGTAGTAGGGTGACATTATGTAGTGAGAGCAGGCTGGTAGCGGGATGGCATGAGCAACTGGGCTCTGCACTATTTCTTCCTGTAGGCCAGTACTCCATAGGCCGCAACTGCCGCCATGACCACCAGGGCAGCGCCACCATACAGCAGGACAGGTAGCTCCGAAGACTCTGGTTTGGGTTCAGGCTCAGGCTCTGGTTCTGGCTGTGGCTCAACTGCTGGTTCTGAAGCTGGTGCTGTTGCCGGTTCAGCTGCTTGTGCCTGGACCAGGGCTTCAACTGGTGGAGGAATCGGGGCTTCCAGGATCGCGGAAGCTGCCACTTCTGCGGCTTTGGGTTCAGGTACCTCTGGGGGGGCCTGTGCCTCCTGGATGGCTGGCTCTGCTACCACTCCAGGTTCCAGTACTGGTTCTGGGGCTGGCTCAGAGACCGGCTCTGCTGCTGGCTCAGGCTGGTGCTCAGAGGGAGGAACAGGGGTAGGGGCAGGGGGAGCCGTAGGCTCCTTAATAGGAGATGGAGGAGGAGGAGACTCCACCACAGGGGCCGCGCTGACGACCACGCTGGGGACCTCTGCTTGAGGCTGAGTGGCTGGGGTAGCAGTAGCAGCAGAGGCAGGGGCAGGAGCAGGAGCTGGAGCTGGGGGTTCTGGTTGAAACTCAGAGACAGGTTCTGGCATTGCTTCTGAGACAGCCGACTCTGGAAGTGAGGGCACCGCTGATAAGCTGTCAGGTGCCTCCAAGACGACAGGCTCCTCAAGCACCACCAACGGCTGCGGAGCGTCTGGGATGAGCGCTGTGTGACTCAGGGCTGGGCCGGCAGCGGCAGCACCATCCTCTTCCTCCTTCATCTCAGCCCTGAGTGCAGCCAGCTCGCTCTCCGTTCCCAGCACGCTCATCATGCTCTCCTGAAGTTCCTCTCCGTCTCCTTCGGCCAGGAGCTCGGCTTCCTCACGCTCCACGTGGACAATGTCCGAGTTGGAGGAGTTGTTCTCGCTGCGCTCCTCTGCCAATGCCACCACGCCCTCGTTGCTGTCCAGGCTCTTGCCGTCCTCCGGATCCATTACGCCCACCTGGAGTGGTATGGACACAGACATTTACACACATCAGAAGCTCCACCTTTAATGGGTATTATGGAAGTATGTGCTCTGTTGGGGACGGGAAAGGTGGAGATAGAGGAGTGACTGAAAATGGGTGAAAGAGCCGAGAAGGCCGGCATACCTGTGCCCACGACTCGTGCCCCGAGACCAGCGATGCGGCCAAGCTCTCCGTCTGCCACGAGGCGGGACTGCCGCTCTCACCCGTTGCCAGGAGTGACGCTGGGGGGCTGAGATGGTCAGGGGGAAGCTGTTCGCCTGACAGGATGTAGATATCGTTGCTGTCGTCCGCAATGATCACGCCAGGGTCCTCTGCGTCCTCTGAGCTAAACACTGCACCCTGACATTGAAGGTAAAGATAATGAGTCATACTTAGAGAGACGCTGCAGGCCAAGGCAAACAGACCATATCAATAAAAAAACATGTGCAGTTCTTCAGAACAGCAACAGGTGGTAACAATTCTGAAGAATTTCTGTCATCCTAAGTGACAGACCAGTAATTCAATTCCATCTAAAGATAGAAAGAAAGAAATAGCTAAGATTTCTCAGAAACGTTTGTCTATGCAGAAATGTTAATTAAGTTTCTCAGTTATTCAAAACAGACATGATAAAAAAAATACCCTACACCCTACTCTCCACTATGATCATGAAACATGTGAGGTCATGTGGAGCACTTTCAAAGCATTCATGTGAATCCCAGATCAAGCTCACCGTCTTGTCCTTTACAGAAATGCTGCAACAGCACAAAGGTCTCTTTTCAATGAATGTGGTTTTATGAATAACAGATGTGTTGAAACAAAATCTGTTTTTCAGTGTTTTCATATGAAACTAAAAGTACAGGCAGTTCAGACATCTTGCCCTGAGGTTCTACTTTTTGTGTCCTAAATGTAGCATCTACCATTCAATGAAGGCTTTGAGGAACAGAATCTTCCAGGTTCTCCATATACGACCAGACTGCACGGCACAATTGGCCTAGAGTATGCTTTTTCACTGTATGTTATATACAAATAGTTTCACTATCTCTCAACAAAATACGATTTAAGTTTCATGCAGTCCCATTTCCAGGCACACATCATTATGCGTAGCTCAACATTAAACAAAATCCTAGCATCTTAACTTCTTCAAAAACTAGACGCTCAACCAAAGGACCAAGTGACAAAACCCACATTAATGACAACCACATTAACACTCACCAGTAGCAAAGTGACATTAGCAACCGCTGGTGGCTTACAAGTGCGTGCACACCCATGCACAAATGCATGTACACACACACATACACACGTCAGTCAAAACAGTTTCGATGAAAACCCACTATGTTGCACCAGAACTTTTTTTTTTTTAATTGTGCTTATACAAACCGTTAAAATACTCCAGGAAACTAGTCACACTTTCTACTTTGTGCAGAATTGCCTGCTCACAAAATACCCTAATCTGTTAGTCCTCTCTGAGAGGACACACACACACACACACAGCGGTGAGAGGAACATTAAGTGTTTCTCATATTCAGAGGTAATATTCATAATTCTTTTAGACAAAAAATCTACAACTATGCCTGAACACTGCACCTCTACTTTCAATAGGACTGTTGGCCTGTGTTTCTCTGGAAACTCAAGATGACACACATCAGTCAGATAGCAGTTATTCTGCACTGTATTTGTGCTGAATTTACATCATGCAAGACAGAATTTGCAAGTCATGGCTTTAGTGGTTTCATTGAGCTTGCTAGTGTTTACTTCAATTGCCGACTTTCAAAACACGTAACCTTTAAGCCAGCCTCCACCAGCTGCGATTTATGATTGAGTGCACTTGCTTTTTTACTTGAAGATAATAATACCGTTTTCCAAAACCAACTTTCCTTTCACCAAAACATAATCTGAAACATATGCAGTTAACCTAAGAGAAACAAAGAATAACAGCTCAGCTGCTGAACAAACAGCAAACAGTTCATCTCAGTCAGCTGAACTAGGCTAATACTAGGCATCATGGAATTAAGTTATAATAATTCACTTTTTGCCGGTTATTCCAAATTTCTATGTGATAAAGCAAGTGTGAGATTGTTTTGGGGTTCAAAAATGACCAAGCAACACAAACAGAATGTGAAGAAACAACTGTACTGCCACAACATCAAAAACATTCGAGCATGTTGTTGTCCAGATATCCTCTGAAGTTTCTAACTAGCACCTTGCCATAACTCTCATATATACATTAGAAGTGACTGAAAATCAGGACACGAAACTGAAGGTATTCCAGTGAAAACACCACACAGCGGCAAACATGGAGCCCTGTAGAGAAAGTGAAAGCGAACGTTGATATAAATATTGGAGGGACTTCACCTACAAAGCAGAACTCAGAGTTGGGTTAATTCCCCAGTACCCCAAAAATCACTTGTGCACCAAAGGTAGTTCCCACAATGCAAACTTAATCCCTTGAGGTTCCCTGTGCTTTATGCTAACATGATCTGGGATATTTCAGGTGTTCATTTCACTGAAATTAAATGTGTGATGAAGTGTGGCAGGCAAAATATTTTTACCACTCTTGCTGCTGTGTTTAATAGAACCGTATATAGGCTCTGATGTTTATTTGTGTGGCCTGCCTCCTGGTGGTCAAAGAACTGCATGTTGTATCCTTAAGATCATGTAAGAATCTTTCTTTAGAAACTGCAACTACAGCAATCCGCACTTTGCAATAATTAAAAGTTGCAAACCTGAAAGCAAAACTAGCCGAAAAGACCTACATAATCTTGGACAATACAAGATCTCAAGCAGGATTTTAAAGGTTATGCCTGAAGCATGTAGTGCTATGCTGACTAAGTTACCACACAGGTCCTTACAGGGGGAGGGGGAGGGGGAGGAGATGAGGGAGAGTGAACTTCTTCAATTATTAAACCCAGAGATTAGAAAAAAGAAAAAAAAGCCTTGCCTTGACCACTGCAGACTTTTAGCATTATTCACTCAGACACGGGCACATCCTCACTGCTGCTGGCAGACCAAAGAGAGGTAAAGTGACCCGCTATGATGGACCATAGAGACCTCAAATATCAGATACTCTCTCACACCTCATATCCCATCTCGTTTTCACATCACCTGCTTCCATCATTAGGTTCTGATGGCTCGCTTTCAAACTTAAATTCACTCATTTACATGACCTCACAAAAAAAAAAAAAACACAACATTCTAAATTCTATGATTTAATCTGTAAACGTATATGTATAATGTCTTTATGTGGTGTTTTTTTCCATCACAGAGGAAGCTTTAGTATGGCACTACTGCAGCATCATATCCCAATAATCTTATTCCTCAATCCTCTGTCAGGATCTCTGACACGCCACCCCCCAATCTCTCCTTTGCTCCCTTCTTACTTTGTGACTGTGAAAAACATCCCTCTCTCTCTCATGCCATTTCTCTCCCCTTCATAATCCCCCAGCGGACACGTGGGTCGTCCTCCTGTAATCCCCACCGCTGGCATGGCAGCAGCTGCTCCTGCATCACCTCCTGTCTGCCAGGTCACATCTCACTGGCCCGTCCGCTCACATTCATGATGGGCAAAACATTCTTCCGTTGGTCAAGTCACGCTTACCGTACAAAAAATAGCCTACCCTTCCACCCACCTGGTAATGCTTTTCATACAGAAACAATCCTACTGTCTGTCTGTCTGTCTGTCTGATCACGATTCCCATATACTGTAGATGGTCCTACTGCCCTGCCAGCTGCCTAAGCTTCCCATACATACTTTAAAGTAGAGTAAACATCCCCCTGGATAAACATTCTGTACAAAATCCGTCCTGCTTCGCATCTAGCCATGGTCCTCCATAGAGAGAAGCCTTGGTCTGGGTTCTATTTCTCAGACTGATTACTGAAGTGTCCCATCTAGAGGCGATTTACAGTGCAAGATATCACAGTGATCTTCAATGCCATACTCACAGTGATGTCCAATACCATACCTAGCCAGGAGGCCTCTTAGCATCCACAATATTTGCAATATTCATCTCTGTTCCCAGTGCAGACTGCAACCAACTTTAAAAACACATCTGATTCTGCAGTGTGGTACAGATGTGAGTTACTGATGAAGCAGCTCTTAAGCACTTAATGACCTTCCAATCACTGACAGCTAGCTATCTTCTAGCTATCTTCTATATCACCTATACCACTGGCCAGCCTATATACATATTAGCTATCTTCTATACCATCAGCCATCCTCAATTCATATTAGCTATCCTCTCTTCCATTAGCTAACCTGTATACCAAGGGTGGCCCAACTGCAGCCCTCTGCTCTCTTTCAAGTAGCACAAAGGGAAATAGCTGCAGTACTGTCTGAGGCTACACTGTTAAGATATGCGCATTGGCTGTTCAATGGAAATGCATATTTGGACACGAAACCTGTCTGCTGTGCTGAAAGTATCATCCAACTGACTAATCATGACTGCCTCAATGCTGCGACTTCACCAACAACACATGCATGCAGATCACAGCACATTGTGACTGATCAGACAGGACAGAAAGGATTTACCCAGTGTTAGAAAAAAAATAAACTTTTTACAGGTTCAAACATGCATGCCTGGCAGATGAGCCTCTCTGTGCAAGGTGTTTGTTGAACATCATACTCAGCCTTTTTTGTGCAATCTGTGCAGACTCTCTCAACAGGATTTCAAATCCTCTGCAGATCACATGAATCAGCACGTAAATGCATACATACAGCAGCGCTCTGTGTTTGTTCATGGCCTTAGACATCACTGGTCAAAAAATATTTTTTGTTGCGGATTAGCAAGAGAGAAAGGCAACAAGAGAGAGAACGAGAGACAGAGATTAATTCACAGCAGCCCATCCCAGTGATTCACCCTCAATCTAAGCTGATTTGCGTGTGTGTGTGTGTGTGTGTGTGTGTGTGTGTGTGTGTGTGTGTGAGTGAGAGAGAGAGAGCGCAATGGATTTGCTTTTTAATTTTCCTGAACTCTGCATATCCAGGCACAGACAGCAGACCTCACAGGTAGGGATTCTGCTGATGTAATGCCACCTCATCTGAGCCAAGGTTGCTACAGGTTGAGCATGCCCGCAGTGCCGTCATGGACGTGAAACACAGTTGTGCCCTCCTTCATATGCACTGAAATTAGAAATAGCTACAAAATGGACATATCTGAACTCTGCAGCAAAGCTATGATGTCTTATATGAGAAATTCAATGCAGTTCAATTACGGTTCCCAAAGAGGGCGCCATTTAGCCAAATAAATGGGTAAAGGCTGGTGAAATTGCATTTGAGTATATTTTTGAAATTTGAATACATTCTATTAAAGCATCAGAGAACAAGGTACAATATTCTATTCATTCGCTCTATGACCCCTTTAAAACAGGCAACTCATCGCCCACACACACACACACACAACTGAGACCAAAATTCAATCTCATGAGCACACACCTTCCACAGTTGCTAGTTGGTGTTATCAGGATGTGACAGAAAGGGGCCAATGACACATACACACACACAAACACCCTCACCCATCCTTCCAGACAAGAAACCTATATTGTTCAGTGACTAATCACTTATCACAATACAGTTCCAAACCAGCTAAGTGTAAAGGTCAACACATTTTCAGACATCTTTGATGATGAGCCTTATTTGCAACTTTGAGAACAAACCTTCATACCCCAAAAGAATGAAGTGTGTTCACAGATAAGACTGTGAGACCCTTACACAATTCCACACATCGATTAGTAGCACACAGACCTTTAGAAGATGATTCTCCTGAATGTACGAAGTCGGCTGATAACTCCTCAGCAGAGCTTCTGATGCAAAGGATAAGTCTGCAGTAAGACTCCCACTGTCATCTCCAGCCAGTATGAGTATTAGAGACACTTCTTTGGTTCTTTTCGCCAGAGCAAAAGAAAGCGAGGATCTCTCATATCACACCTTGCCACATCCAGCTTTGGGTGTACACACACACACAGACACAGACACACCACCCTGTCCTTTCCTACCCTACCTTACACAAGCATTCACACCCACACCTAGAGACAAGTACTCAAACCACAACATGAACATAAACTCACTCCGTCTCATCTCACAAGCACGCACACACACGGCCTCTTGAGCACTCAACACAACACACACACACACCCATACACACCTGCACACACCTGAAAAGGAGTACTCATACGCCAACACAAATGCACACCCCACTTGGTCTAACACACACAAACAGTATGCCGCGACGAGCACTTGTACACCAACACACACACACACACACACACACACACACACACACACACACACACACACACACACATTCCTGAGAGAGGAGGACGAGCAGGCATAAGCTGGGTGGAGTGAGTGCTTTGGCAGGCACATATTCTCCTCTGGATGCCATTCCAGATAGGAGAACAAGAGGTAACTGGTTATGCAGTGGTTTACTTAGCACACGGGGGAGCCACTGACACATCTATACAACCCCCACTGCCCTCCCCACAGTCACAGACACACTGCCAGGGCCCTGAGGATTATGTGTGTGTGTGTGTGTGTGTATGTAAACAGTGACACCAGCCTCCAGGCCTGCTTTGAAGTTTTAGTCTGGTGAAAGAGCGTTCGTGTGAAATGGACGTGCTGACCATCTGGCCTCGAGCACGAACAGCTAATTCTGTAAATAATCCAAAGGTAATGGTAATAATCTGAGGCTAAGGTCAAACACCGTGACCTCTTGGCTTGCTCAAGATAGGGTGTTTTTAAAGCAAAGTGCCTGCCCCAGATACAGTGCATTCACACAGACAGAGAACTACTTGTTCTCCAGTCAGCAATATGGTTTTGGTGAATGTTTTCATCTTAGACTACCTGCACCTTGATAACAAATCACCAAAGACAAACAGTTCTAGCCTTTAAAGCTGTGGACTTGAGCCTGCGATTTTGTGTGCCGATTCCCCAACATGTGTGTACACCAGGATTCACATGTTCTGATCGTCTGCCTGCCCATGTTAGGCATTAACACTTTGGTGGCAGGGGAGGAACCTGATAGCTAATCTCTAAAGGCTGATCTTTACTGTTCTGCTACCCAGAGTGCATTAGGAGTCCAAACGATGCAATGGTGGTACCTTTCCATAAGGCCTTCTGTTACGACATGCCGGGTGCACAGTCAGGGGGAAGCTGACTCACGTTACACCAGTGGCTGAAATTTGATGCCTCTTTGGAATTTAATTCACTTAGAGGTCATCTACACCAGGGACAGACACAGGGGGTTCGTGATGGGGTGCATGTGTGGGTGTGTGTCTGTGTGTATCCGTGTGTGTGTGTGGGTTGGGGGCTTAGAGGGAAAGGGGCAGTGTTCCAGGCTTGCTGAGCATCAACGTGTGTGTGTACGCACACACGCACGCACACACTCAATTATGTACATACACAATCCATATGTACATTATGAACATGGACACTTTAATGTGCACATGTTAGAATGACTAAGACACACATACACACACACATATATATATACGCGCGCACACGCGCACGCGCACACGCACACACACACACACACACACACACACACACACACACACAGCCCTTAAATAATCTCAAAAAGTTTGTGCTTGCTTGTGTGTGAGCATTGAGTGTGTGTGGCACTCAGCCTCCATGCCCCAGGGAGCATGCGTGCAAAGATGGCCTCGGGAACGTGTGTGTTATGTAACAGAGTGTTGAAGAACGATGCTGCAATGAGGGCACAGAGTTTAAGCCTCATAAACACTTCTGTTGCCATCTGAAAAATGCCATCATCTGCCCTCCCCGCTTCTCATTCTCTCTCTCTCTCTCTCGTTAAATGTAATCATGTTGTTTCTAAATTAAATGTACTAAATGCATCAGACATAAAAATGACAGTTCTCACATGCTGTCAAAGCTGTGCTCTCTAACCTACCAACATGTGTCAAGGTTACCTCGACATCAAAACATCACGTTTCCACGACAGCCACATTCTTATCATGACAAGGCAATTCTGGCTTTTGGTATCCTCCGTCCTGTGGAGGCCTGACCCAACAGTCACCGCTGCCTAGCAACAGGAGTCACATTACATCACTTGTGATAGAGAGTCAGGGGTCCTGATGACACCGGACAGTTCACACTACTGAATGCAGACATTTTAAACAGGCTTAGTGCAGGACAGCTACCAATAACTGAACACTTGAAGGGCAACACCACCGGACAAAAAGACAAAAAGAGGTTTAACGATCTGCTTACTCAGGGGTCCTGCTTGAAGGATGGCCTTCCCACAATAACATCAGGTAACACTGTGTGTGAAGTAAATTCACTCCCTCTCTTTCTTGCTCTCTCTCTCTCACACACACACACACACACACAGACACAAACACGCACTCACATACACATTAATCATAAAACACATCAACAGACTTCACAAACTGCAGTCATTCCAAACCCCATTCTCCTACAGGCCAGTACGCTCTGTCCTTTTTGTTCTGTTCACAGACACACACCCTTAAACAAACACCAGAAGGAGAGCAGATTTTAGATACTTGCATTGTTGAAACTGTATGCAAATTGAAAGAAGACAACCAAATCCGTGATTTAATTCATCATAACCAAAAAAAATCTATCACACACACACACACACACACCCATTGCTGAGTCATGTCCAACCTTAGCCTAGCTGAGGAGTTGAGCCACTTCAACTAGCAGCTGTGAACAAACAGAACAAACGGCTGTTAAAGTTTAGCTTTGCTTACGTTAGCTATCCATCACCTCCAATTACAAAGATAGAGATACAGAGATACAAAGAGAAGACATACATTGTGTGTGTGTGTGTGTGTGTGTGTGTGTCTGTGTGTGTGTGTAGACAACCTACATTCAGTAAGAGTGCTGCATGCTCTAGTTTGTCAGATCAACCAGCTAAAACCAGAGCAAAGCTTCTCATCATAGCCATCTTCTCATTCTCTCTCTCTCTCACACACACACACACACACACACACACACATCCTACCTGAGTCCACTCTGTGTGTCACAGCACAGGGTCAAATCTTCTAGCACACCACCCAAGAGGAGCAGTAGTTAGAATTAGACAGAGAGAGAGACAGAGAAGACTGGACAAACTGGGCAGAAAGGCAGAGAGAGAGAGAGAGAGATAGGGAGAGAGAGAGGGAGGGAGGCAGAGCAGAGTACAGCTCCAGAGGAGGAGTAGAGGAGTGGGAGGATGGGGGGGGGGTAGCTCACGTGGGCAGCTGTCACCACTCTGCTGACTGAACTCCTGTGTTGCTCTCGTTTACCCGCGCCCCTCTGTCGCCTCCCTTCACTCTCACCCACCTCGCCATATCCATCCTGCCCGCATCATTGTCTCTATATCCCTTCCTCTTATTCTCTCTCTGTCTGTCTCTGTTAATCACCCTTATCTTTCTTTCTGTCCCTCTCTCCATCTTGCTCTCCATCCTATGCTCACTCACTCACCCATTTTTCTCTCTGTGAAACATTTTCACATCGCCAGCCCCTCTGCCTCTCCCTAGAATAACAAAGGGCAAGAATGCATACCCAGCGTCATATCACAAGCTAAAGGCAGCATTAGACAATGGCAATACACACACACACTCACACATGCACGTAATTAAATTATTCCATCCGACTGAGCTCTAACAGTTAGCAGGGCAAGAGCGCTACTGTGTTGGTCCATCTGGGACATCGTCCTCCTGTCCCTGCTCTACAATCTCCACTAGAGGGAGAACTGGCCACTGCTGTGTATTGGGGCTAACCCGCATTCAGACACTGTGCTGGAACTCTTTATTGATGTAGGCTGAATCCCAATGTCCCCCTTATGCCCTAAGCCCCGAACCTTCAAAGACTTAAAGGGAGAGTCCAACCATAGCCTTGTTTGAGTGCTGTTGTGAGGTAAAAGAACATTTTTGGTATGACATGTATCAAATAGCAAACTGAGAAAGTGAACTTTAAACATGCCAGATTCATCTGTTCACTAACTGCCCTGTCCCTGACTGTGCTGTAGCAAAATGTGATATTGAGCTGAAGCAATAGGCGGCACTAGCCTAACAAACCAAGTGGAAATGTAGTGAACTTTAATATGCTCACAGCACATTTACTTGTAAAGTAAGTACAAGGAAAGAACAATTTGTTCTATAATGAGCTTTTCTTAAACACACTTAAAATGTTCTTTGTGTTGTTCCAAATATAATTTTGCAATAACACACTAGCAATGCATTTAAGCATTTGAGGAGGAAATGCAACTAAAGTGTCCCAAAGAAGTATCTCTACTTGACCTTAAGTGTCTAAAGAATATGGCAAAGCATTTTGAGTGTACTTAATACCTACTGCTAATGTAGCAAGTTGTTCCAAAATAGTACACTCAAAAAGGACATTTCTGGACCTACACTTTTTCACCTGGGCATTGCGAAATGGCAAGGCCTGTTGGCTCAGACAGTTTTGTTTGAATAACTCTGCTTGCTTGTTATGATATTAGCGCTTAGTTAATCATTATGACACCCCATCCCCACAATGGGATCATTCAGATCATTCAGTATCCAGTAATGGAGGGTCTAGTTTGACAGCAAACACTGAGAGGGATAGAGCCTGCACTCTATCAGGTGGATTTTTAAATAAAATAAGGGTGAAGACATTTGGTGCATTTCTGTAAAGGTCACTTATAGTTCATCCAACTATTCATCTATCTGACTGACAGTGTGTTTCCTTGATTATCCTGATGACCGATCTCACACATAACACAGACTGTTCTTATGCCTTTTGTTTTTTTTTGTCTCTGTGTGTAGACTCTGCTTTTTGGCAACTGTCACTACTGCCGCTATAAACACACTGTGCCAATTTTCACCACTAAGCACAATGGATGACACTCAAACTGTGGACACAAGGCACAGTGGACAACAGCTGATCTCTGAGGCCCCCTGCTGGCAATCTGGAATAAACTTACATAGCAGAAGAAATTCTTGAAGCATGACGTCACAAAAGAACTGAATAGTTGAAGAATAATTACAGTAACAATTCATAAGGAAAGGCATCATGTCAACAAGCACCTCAAGGCAAAATATATATAAAATAATCAAAAACCTACAGTCAGATATCTAATCAACTGTCTGATGAGAGGTAAAGACTCTTCTTTCTTTTCACCACAGGTGTCCCCTGAGTCACTAGATAAGGGTAACCAAGAGCAGCTTTGAAGCTGTGAACGGTAAGTGAAATTTTAAGTACAATTCGCATCGCAAACACGGACATAGCATCTAGCGATACAATCGCGACCATCTTTAAGTATGAGTTATCTTCATGTTTACAAAATCTTATCTCCATGTTTACAAAGTCTTACAGCTATGTGTAATGAAGAGACACTAAGGACACAGACAGACAGACAGACAGACATATGGACGCGCGGATGCACTCACCCATCCTCCCTGCTGGATGATGAAGTCAGCTCTGGCCTCCTCCAGGAAGCGTGTTCCTAACGAGAGCGCTGTGGCCACAGACTCTCCTGCATCCTGCAACCGCTGTAGTAAGACTAAAGGCACCAACACCTGCCAGAGAGAGAGGGGGGGGGTTTGATGGTAAAGGGGAGTGAAAGGGAGAGGAAGGTACAAAGGGAGGAATGGGAGAGGAAACACAAGGATGGGGAGGTGGGGGAGGTGGAGACATTGAGACAGATTGCACTGACAGGTGAATAAGAGGCACTTGTGGTTTGAGTTTGCTGCCATATCAGACTACTTGTACTTCTCGCTACAATATGGCAAAAAAGGTATTACAGGTGAAAAAGGAATGAATAAGGATTCTCTCTCTCTCACACACACACACACGCCAATCTCTTTAAAAGTAGAAGTGCTCACCTGGTTCCAGCCCTCCTGTGTGTGGAAGCACACATCCTGAACAGCAGCCCTAAAACTCTCATAGTCTAGAGAGCTAAACACACCCGTGGAAACACACACACACACACACACACACACACACACATTACACAGAATGCCTTTTTAAAGAATAAAATGGTCCACTGGACATATTTCATTGATGCGTGATATTCTGTCATAATAAGTGATGCACTTGATGGCATGATGGTGCTCTTCTCAGTACTTTACAAGATTAGTATCAAAATGTCTTTTTTTCCCCTAAATCAGAATAACTCATAGTCAAATGTGATTTTAGTAATCTGGAGGTACAAATTATAAAACAGCTCAGAGCAGCTCATCTTACAAGTCTGACAGACTAAGTGCTCAGTTGCTCCAAACAAACTCAAACAAACAAACAAACCACAAGAACAAATCATTTTCCTAATAGTCGTAAATGTATCACATGAATGTACACCAGTTGTCCATAAAAGCATAAATAATCTAAGTGCACTAAGGCACATCTCCCGGCTGTGGAAGCTTGGAGATGAACTCACCCAGTGAGGAGTGTGTGGGCAGCATTGGCCAGGTAAGGTTCCAGCTCGAGAGCCACTCTGTCCCCCAGCACAGCCAGGCTGTCCTCCACAGAGCTGTCCCCCTGAGCAGGGCTGAATACCGGAGAGGACAGGCGGTCAAAGCCTGTCGTAGAGGATGCTGGGTGGGGGGGTAGGTGGGTGGACATGATGACACCAGGAGGTCAAAAGCTATGCAAACTGTGTGTACTATGGTAATCAAAGCCTATTATGAGGAGAGTGGGTTTTGTTGCACAAAACACATGGGTGTGAGTGTGTGAGTGTGTGAGAGAGAGACAAACTAGACTGTATGACAGAATCCACTAGAGTAGAGTAGGACCTTTGTGTGTGGGTGTGTGTGTGTGAAAGAGATGGTGTCAGATGGTGTGTGCATGCATGTTTGAACTAATAAGTTGAAGGTGAGAAGTGTTCATATAGTGCTCCAGCTTAAGTGTATGAGTCTGTAACAGCTTATGCAACATGTTCACCTGCTTTGTGCAGCTATGTGGGCGAACGAAACCAAAACAAGAATAACATTCTATGGAGGTGCTCCAGAAAGTAGAAAAGGCAATTAACTGAGGCTAACAAGTAAGCAATCCATCTTCCATGTTTACAGAAATAAGCTACGCCTCATTGTTTAGGTCTAATTTCATGTTTACAAAAAAAAATACACCTCCTCATTGTTTGAGTCTATTTCAGTACTCACAGGCTGCAATCTCCTCCTCCAGTTGTTTCAGCTCTGAGTTGATCTCTGACTTTATCTGTGTGTTTCTCTCCCTCTCCTTCACTTTCTCTTCCACGTCACCACCTGTGGTTGAACACAAATACAAACACAAACACAAACACAGTCAGGCCATCACTTCACAGCTCATTTGTCACCCTGTATGGGGTCCATTTCACTCAGGGATGTTTTCATAGGAGGAAACAGGATCGTGCTGCTTTGAGTCATGAGGCAAGTGCTCACTCGACACTGCACAACAATATACCCAATCCCACCCCGCAAAACAAGGTCCACACAGACAATTGGATAATATAAAAGATGTTTATTTTTGTGCGCAAGTAGACACTGTCACTGCATAAGATCTAGGGTGTATTCCTAGTAGGTGGTTAGGTGGAAAAGCTGGCTGAATTAAGCCAGAGAAAGTGGTAAACCTGATAATGGAAGGGCCTGGACTCTTCATTCTTTTAACTAAACAAATCGAGCAGCCTACTCTATTAGGAGGTTTACCACCTGCTCTAGCATCACTTACCCAGGTTTACCACTAAACCATCTAATTGGACCACCCCCAAGGTCACTTTTCCTCAGTCAATCTGTTGAGTCAACTGGGTGTCAATGGTGTTTGCAAGGGCTGGACACACCTCTCAGATACAAAACTTACTACTTTTGAACCAATATACAATTTCTCTGCTGCTTTAAACACTGAGGAAGGGGTTTGAGGGTGGTGAAAAATGTCTACCATGACACCAACCTACATCAGGGTTTTGGACACAAAAACAGGAATAGGGAAGGGAAGGGATAACATTTTGCAATGTTCAGGAGAACAGGTGGGTGAGAACATTGGATGTTTCATAAGCCTAGGTCCATACATGGAAGCTACACCATAACCCATGTAACAAGAGACCTTTTAAGTGTTGCCTCCACCCGATTGTCTTATAACCTGCACCAAAACATTTTGACCTAGAGGTTGACCTTTGACCTAGGTTTAAGCATGCATGCATGTTGTTATGCAGATTCTGTAATTATACGATTCATGCATTTCACAATAACTGATCATGAATACTATATTACACATACCTTTAAACAAACTCTGGGACCACCTCAAATTTGCATGTATGCAAAAAAACACAAACAAGAATGTAACAACATTGCCAATTTCTACACATGCAATCTGCCCATGCAAATCATATTGTCTTAAGGAGACAGTATACTTCCATGCACACGTCTAGATGTGCGTTGGTGTCCTGTCCTGACCACAGCAACTTAGTTCAGTTACTGAACCTCAACCTTAACAACAAGTTGGTCTCATTTCGTTAACGACGAATACGACATATTAACCAAAAATTCTTGGGACACATCCAGGTTTACTCCACAAATGAATATTAGTTTTACCTGTATGTAACAGTCACACACAATATATACATACACACATACCACGGACCTTAAGCTCCTCATGCTATTTCACAATAGTGTCTGACGTGTTGGGGGTCTAGAGGGTACCGAGTTCAAAAACAGATTAGGACATATGTAATGTTTTACAGGGAGTCGTATGTAAAGGTCAATAGGTCACCTCAGAGCAAAGAGTGTTTCATAAAGATGAACCTTTGGACCAGACATGAAGCGCCTTCCATGTCTGTGCCATGGTGTTGAGGCCATATGTGCAAAGGCAATGGGCTCTCGCACAGCTTCTTCTACTTCCAGTTTGATTTAACATCAAAAGTGTAACCAACAGGCAGCAGGGGACAACTGCTACTCCTCGCTGAGCTTCTAGGTAAAGACAAATTGAGAAACCACCAGGCAGGAACCTACTAAAGGGTTCTTTCTTGGCACCCTCTGTTGGGGAATGCTCCACTATGTTGGTTCCTGTTCCACTGCAAACACTATAAACAACTGATGTGGAGGAAAACAAGTGGTTGAATAGATAGCAAACAGCATAGCCAGCCGTTACAGCATGCCATCACTGCCGATCACTGCAGACAATGTGTGTGTGTGTGTGTGTGTGTGTGTGTGTATGTGTGTGTTTGAATCTGCGTGTAGAAACACACAGAATGAGAGATTTTTAGCTCATCCCTTCATTCTTCTTCATCTTCTCATCTCTCTCATCCTCTCTCTCTCTTTCCCTCCCTCTCCCCTCCTTCTTCCCTCTCCCCTCAGGCATAGGTACTGGAGGTACACCCTCACTACACACAGTCAAAAGGTTTAGAGTTGGAAAGAGTGTCAAATTCAAAGCATTTCAAGAGCAAAAGAGTATGCTGGCAAAACAGACAGGCTGGCAGACGGAGACAAAGATAACAAGCCCCAGAGGCCAGATCAGCGCTAAGCTAATAGCCACTTGGTCAGCACTTCTAACTGACTAGTAGGGCATGACCAATTCAGCAATGTCAATATGCACACTCATATTCTCTCATACATATATTTAATACATGAGGATCTTTAGTTCCTCTGAGGTTTTGATCACACAACCTGCACAATGGTCATGAAATCACACACACACACACACACACACACACACACACACACACACACACAAAAACACCTCCTCAATGAAGATAACCTTCAGGCTATGGACTGGTGAAACGTGTTAATAGGGACAATCTGTATTCCTCCACTGTTTCCTGTTAACTAAAACCCAATCCCACAAATCAGTTTCATGACAAACACCAGCTCTCGGGCATGTTCAACAATGGCAATGTTGTGATAATGCTGGAACAACATGGCCCCATGATTAAGGCAACTGTGCGTTAACAGACAGACAGACATTACAGAGAACTCATCATGACTACCTCCACTTCAGCTACAGGAAACATGCACCAACAACTAGGTCAGCTGTTGAGGCTTTAATTAATGTCTCCTACATTTCCTCCATTGTTTTTCTGTGAATTTTCTGTGTATTTTCTGTGAGAAAGTGTGTGTGTGTGTGTGTGTGTGTGTGTGTGTGTGTGTGTGTAGAGAAAAACATGCATGAGACTGAGAGGGACAAAGAGAAAGAATATACATTTTCTTCAATGCATAATTGAGGTGCCCCGAGTGTGAGACTACTCTACAATTTATTGATGTAATTAAATGCTACGATCACAATTAGCATTGAAGCACTTTTTACTGCAGTGGATGTATGGCTCTAAACAGAGACTTGTCCTGTTCAAAGATCCTAAAAGTTATTTACACTACATTCTTAAGAGTTTCACTTCATGTACTGCCAACAGTCAGTTGTCAGCAAGTTCCCAAGTTAAGCAAGTTACCTTCTGCAGCAGAGGTGTGCATTACTGAAGGTTGTGGGGCAGGTAGCAGGCCCAAGTAGCTGAGGACGACATAACGAGTCTCATAGCGGAATCCCTCTGGCACTATGGTTGGTGGGCCCGGATCCATGGCAGCTTTCTTTTCTTATGAACAGCAGCTTTATGGACACAGGTACACACATAAACAGTCCTCAGGTAGCTATTGGTCAGTCACATACAAACCTCTTCCCACCCCAAACACTCAGGAGGCTCTTCAACAGGGATCACATGGAAACATGAGTGACACAGTTGGGGTTTGTCTAAGATTCGCTGGCTGCCTAGCATAAAATAGGCAAATGCATACTGGTACTAATTCTGACTCGTTGGGTAAACGTGGTTTTGGCCAGTAGCTGAAGTCAGAGTGGACCAACGACAAATTCTCTCGAAAATGACATGTAAATTACAAACTTGGTGAGCTCAACGAGTTCAGTGATTCCATTGTAACTTAACGTTAGCCAGCGGACTTAAGTTACTTTTAATGGATGCTGAAGCATTGCATATCTTTCGCCTCGACGCTCTGCACATCACCTAGGGTCAAAAGTAACTGCCAACCACAACATATATTAGGCCATATCTTGTCCCCAAATACATTTCTGTATTAATGCTGGACTACATCATGCTTTGATTTCGTGCTCAAATTTTGACAGTTGCTCTAATAAGCGGCACACATGTACTGACTGCGCCTACCAAACTGGTTTATCAAAATGCATCTAAGCGGGTGTGTGTGCGGTAGCACTTGACCATGCTTTGTGTATTGTGGTAACGTGAGTTTGCGATAATGTGCGGGTGTCAGTCCAGAACAGAATATTACTAAAGCCAGAATGGAACTAACGATATTAAAGACATTAAAGCAACTTTACACTGACAGCTTAAACGCTCAATATTGCACCTGGTCCACAAAAGGCACTAGTACATTGTGTACGGAAAGCGCTCATGCTTCCAACTCCACTCTTATGCACTGCTAACCACACCTACCTCGCACTAATTGTGGGATACTCTGGCAATTATGCTTAAGTTTAGACAGAATGACAAATTTAATGATTTCGCAGGATTAAGCCACTAAAGATGGGCATATTGCATTCATAAATTAGATAACTTACCTTACTCTTCGATCCCAGGACCAACAACGTGCGCCGAACAAAACGTGAGGAAGCGCACACCGACTTCCTCCACATGCACGGACGCGAGTTGACTAGCTAGTATGCTAAATGGCTACTTCTACAATGCAGTTGTGCGCAGCAGTCCCGCTATGCTGAGAATTTTACAATCATCGCTGTAGCGTTGGTTTCTTTTATTATCTTGCAACCCACGAAGAGTTCAGCTTAGCCATGCCATGTAGCACAAGGGGTGTGTGTTTAATGGAAGGTCAAAGGGCGGCACATTAAACTGGACAAATGAAACTCACACCAATTAGACCACCTTGATAACTACACTTTAGGGGGAAGTACTGTAAATAGAAATTAACCTTTCTTGTTTCTTAGTAGTCATCGGTCAGTCATCATCAAATAATACATATATCTTGCATGACGCGGTTTTGCGTAACACGTAAGCGTCATAGAATGTCAGAGGCTACAATTATATAATTTACTACGCAAACAATGAAAAAAATTATATGCTGGCTATGTTTACAAACATTGCTTGACCCAGCACCTTTACACCAACAATAAACCTGTTTATTTTACTTTACTGCACTGCGCGCTAATCACCTGAACATTAAGCAATATCATTTCAGCATTATTGCTTCTGACCAACGGTTAATTCATGCAACTATCTGAAGAATTTTCTGGCATCTAGGCCGCTACTACGCTAATATGACATGCGGCCAAACACACTAGTTTCGTTGTCTATTTGATAAATGAAGACAACTAACAATCGTCAGACACTTGCTGCCATCAGGTGGTCAGAATTTATATCACAATGCTCTGGAGGCCTTTCGTAGAACTAAGAAAACTCAATAGAAAGCCTAAAGTGACAGGACGGGGTGGGGGTGGGCACTCTAACAGCAGAAATATGCTCTTGAGATGATATAGGTTAGAGCAACAAGAGAGGGAGGTTGTAGTCTAAATTAGGTAGATAGTTAAGAAAAATGTGAGAGTTTTAATGTCTCTCAGCGCAGGATGTGTGACATACTCTGAGGGCAGGCAGGCAGAATGATAGTCCATGAAATGTCAGTCAGTGCAAAACCAACATGCACCAGAATGTTAACACTTCAGCTGTGATGCAGAGTCCAATAACACAACTTTATGACACAAAAATCTGTACAAACTATAACCCCTTAACCTGGTGATGTTTACAAAGTTTGCTCAATCACAATTCACTTTGGACAAGACCTGAGGATTTCTACAAAGAAAGAAAGAAATTGATAGAGAATGATGTCATGGAGAGGTATTGACTGAAGTTTAGAGCAATGATGCATAGTCTACAGTATTTTATGACATTATTTACATTTAGATGGCTTGGACTTCATAAGGAATAGATGTATTGTTTTAGACTATTTCAAACAAAACTCTCAAGAAATAAAAGAAAGCAATAAAATGCACAATTGCATGTTTTTTATTAGGAACATAAAATAATTATTTCTTTGTAAACTCCCCAAATGATTATTCAAGGAAGGAATTTAGCTCACATATTTTCTGCAATTGAAAGATGAGGGAAAAAAACAGGACAGAACTGAATAAACAGAAAGTAGTTGCAGAAAGGTCATGGTAATGACTGATATAATGTGTGATCAATACAATTACATGGAAAAGAATATTACAATACATTGCCAAAAAACACTTAGCCTACATGAAACACCAGTGATTGACTCATACTATCAGGGTGTTTCAGGGCTTTGTCTTTGTTACAGCCCATAGCACTCTCATTTTCCAGTGCAGGCTCCAATGCCTTGGCGAACTCCCTTTACAACTTCCCGAGAGCCCTTTGAGAGATCTCTCACACCTGTCATAAGTTCAGTTGCCACTGACCTGGTGAGAACATCTACCGCATTTCCAAGTGCTTCTTCAGTGCTACCTGCAGTGCATCCTGCAGCAATAGCCCCCACAACCCCTTGGGTGAGCCCCATTGATGCACCAGACATTGCTTTGCTCACTTCTGTTGTTCCTGCCATAACTGTGTTGATGGCTGTGAGAAGGTCTTTAGGCCCTTCCTCCTGACTCTCTTCTTCTCCGACGGCAGCGTTCATGATGTCCGTAACTCCCTCTGTCACACAGGACACAACTTCTCCCAAAACATTCCACTGTGACATGGCAGCCTTTTGTTTGTCTCTGTCGTTCTTGCTGTGTCTGTCCTCTATCAGATATCACCAAAGCGTATCAGAGTTGTGGGAAGAGCTTTGGAATAAAAAGATTCCTGTTACTTTTACAATGACTCTTCCTGTTACTTACAGTTACATTTACTCTGACCGGTGCCTATGAGATGATTTAAGTCATAAGTTTAGAATTGTATTTCAACATATTTGTAAAACATGAATGACAAACTAGAACATTTAAGCTTCTTAAATGTCAGTTTCACAGACTTTCACAGACTACAACAAACACTCACCAAAACTTATCCAGGGAATAGCTTGTAATGTTCACAGTTGTGAAATACAAGGGAAAGTGAATCAGAGAGAAACAGAGGTCATTTGTTTCCAGTAAATGGGAGTTCCACACAGAACAAAAGTGACAGGATAGGTCTTATCTGAGTGCCAAGAGTCCGTGATACATAGCCTGATTCTACTTTCAGTTTTAGTTTGCAACAGTTGTTTTTTAGGAGAGTAAACATGCAGCTGCCCATTTCATGTGTCAGTTTCCACCACCAAAAATCAGAGATGTTTTATTTTGCTGCAGGCCATTTTGCCATAAATTACAATATGTGAAGCAAGAAATAGAGAGAGAGAGAGAGACAGAGAGAGAGAATCTTCTCATTATAGTTCTTTTTTTGAGTGGAATACAATTAAAAACTGTCGTACACAGTTTCTGTGACTGTTTTAAGGTTACTATAACCTAACTAATAACACACATCCAAAATGGTCTCAAGGCAACAACAGAATGTGAAGCTTCAGCCCAGCTTCCCCACAATATCAGGTTCTACCATGTGAGGCCGCTGTATTACTGTAAATATTCCTTACACAGCAGCTTTAATTCATTTTGTGAAGACAACTGCATCCACACTAATAGTGAAGTATAAATTCAGCTGTCTGGTTAATGGCAGTTTACAGTACAGTATCAAATTAGAGCTGCTGTTTATTCTCAATTATCTACTTGCAGGCAAAAAGTCAGATGGGTAGTTAGGGAGTGCTGAAAAACATGAGCAAGCAGTGAAAAAAGTTGAGAAAATACGCCAATAGTAGTACCACCTGCAGTAGGCAAATCACAATATTATGATGATGATGATGATGATGATGATGATGAGCTCACATGTCAATCAATCACTAACAATGACAAGACATTGTTTACCCTTTGAGGGATGAATTCTTTTTGCATGCCATACTGCAATTCTTCTTTATCATCTCTTGACTTCATCATATTATTTGCCAGAAATGAGGTTTACATTCCAAAGACCTATCCATGATAATCTTTAAATTAATTCTATCATCGGGGCATTAACACAGCATGTTCCAGCTGCACAGACAGGCATTTTGCTGTTTAGCAGACTATACATCAGGATGCTGTGGCACTTCAAGATGAAAACAAGGCATAGGCTAGTAGAGTGCACTCTGTCATTTAAGTGAATCATCCACATCCACATTTTTGCCATTAATCGAGCAGATGACCCACAGGCCTCAGTGGATTGGTTCATGTCACTCCAGCTGAAGCACGTGTAGTAGCAGAAGGGGATCTCATTGTTGTAAATGGCGTCTGGGAGTGTCTTTTATACCGTGGCCTTAGTGTTGAGGTCATAGCGACACAACTCGACTCCAAGACCCCTTGTTTGGTAATAAAACCAGATCCTTGTTCTACACTTTTGTTTCGTAGAGAGGGTTAGACATTTGGTAGTCAGATTTGAATGCTTGCTTGAAGTGTTTAAGTTTAAAAAGATTGGATCAGCCCCTGACTGATAGCTTGCCTTGACTGACAGCATACTAGCTCTGCATTCACAACGCCGCCCTCTGTTCGCATATTGGACAGGTTAAAATGCCTCCAGAAACAACGAGCTCAATTAGATCAAATCCAGGCTAACACTGTAGAGAGATGATAATCAAGTGGAAGTGCTAGGAAGGCATGGCCAGGCTACAGGACCCCTCTAACGACGGGGAAGGGAAATGATGCAGCATGCTGAGTGGTTTCAACACAGCAAGAACTTGAAAGATGTTCAATGATCTGTAATCTACACCAGAATGCAAGGCCCTTTCACACTGCCAAATATCCTGTGATTATTACCTGCATTTCATGTGTGAATTTCACCTGTTCCTTTCACACCGACAGACACGGGGTCGGGTGTCCACTCGACCTGCCAACTGATTCGCCTCAGACCCTTGTTTCATTGCCGAGGCAAGTCAGATGAAAACAGTCAGACAAATTGCAACATAGTGGCTGCAAAAGCAAAATGATTTTGCTGAGTAATGCAAAGTTGCAGCACATTTTTTCAGTGGGAGAAATAGATTGCAAGAGTCCATAAATTTACCTTGATTGAATGTAGTCGGAATATAGTAATATCGTTTTTTTAGCCTAAAATGTCAATCTTTAATCTTTGATCTTTAATTGACTCATTTATCATTTGGTTATATGGCCTTGTGTAAGAGCTTAGGGAAGCTTGTCATTGTTCTCTCTGACTCCTTATTTGGTGCTCAGTCACCTGTGCACCTTAAAGTCACTAATCACTTATGACTACAAGAAAAACAGCATTTCATTTTTTTCACCTGCCAGGCATTCTTCTGAGTCAGTAATCATCCCTCTCCTCACCTAAGAGAACTGAAGCACATTGGAAGCCATGCGCTATACAAGGCATTTCGGGCAGTAGACACTGTACATGCTAAAACAGGCCAAGCCAAGGGCTTGGTTCCATGAAACCCCATGTCTCCTCTCCTAACTCCTCAGTATACGCCTATTGTTCTCTCTGTCTATTTTTTAAAATTCACAACAGTCAACATTAATAGCCTACATGATTGAGGTCATGTTCATGAAAACATATGCTAGCACATATGTCCATTTATGGATTTAGGATAAACTAAATATGGAATATAAGTTATATTAACCTCAGTTTCTTATCACACAGCTCAATCTTTTTGGCTTGACTTGCATTAGAGGAGACTTGAAATGTATAACTGCTAGCTGGATTAGGCAATTGTACCTAAATTCAGCAGGTTATCTGTTCTCATGCTTATTTTAATATAGGCTACCCTATGGTTTGTAAATTGTTGAGTAAGAGTCCTGTTTGCACGGTTTCACCTGATATGTGGATGGCTATGTGAAGGCAACTCAGTGAGCTATATAACTGTGAATCAGATTAGAGGGCAATTTTTTTTTCATTAAGAATTGGAGTTTTGGCGTGACGGGTGTCTCATGCTCTGTGACAACTGCTGAGGGTGTTTGGGGGGCTCCTCCTCCTATTGCTCCTTCCTGTCCCAAGTGCCCTTTTGAGAAGACACACCCATTCTTCTCCGTCAGATTACTAGCGAAATTTTCGCCACAGTTATCAAATATGCATATCACATGAAACCGCACGACCTGACCTTTCCAACGATGTTACTCGCTAGTTGAGCCATCAAACACATATCACTGGACCTGACCTTACTTGCTAGTGAATGTAATGACCGGTTCGTGATAAAATTAGCTTTGAATTTACATAAACATAATATTAAAATGCTCTGCATCCATGTCACACCCATTCATATTGGTGAAATATCTCATGATCTCTTCACTCAAATATGGCATACCAAATATGAAAAGCCCTACAGTGAAATATCTGTAGCCTACCACACGATACATAAATTTACAATATAAAATGTAAAATATATCTTTTCTTCATACTAAGGCTGCAAGTCATATATAACATGATATCACACACTACCAAATTTGGATAGCCTGCCCTGAAAAAAAAACAACCTATAGCATGTGAAAAGGGCCCTTATAATGACCATAGCATGGTCTGATGGGGTGTTTGCCCAGGGCACCAAACAAGCTAGGACTGCAACTGCTGATGTAGATATATCTATCTGAGGCTCAGGTTATAATATAACATATTGACACATTTCAAATATTTAAATGATATGTTTCAAATGTCAATGTACCTTATATTGAACGTTTTAATGACATATAGCATATAAGGGTAGAAAAATAATAATAATTCATCTCACCATATCTAGGTGAGATGGGGGAAGTCCAATAGAATCTGCCATCTTAGGGAATAGTTCTGATTATTTTCAATCAATTTATCTAGCCTATATTTTCCTCAATTAATTGATTTGTTTTTTGATCGATTAGAATGAGTTCAAATTGTGAAAATGTATGACAAAGCCTCAAATGATGTCCTCACTGTCATGGAAGAATATACTGGTGTATGAAGCTGTAGTCAAAGAATTTTGATACTTATACTAAATAAATAAAATCAGTTAATAAAATTGTGTAGCTAGGGGCTGGGTGTCTTGCTGAGGGCATAGAAGAGAGCAATACCAAATGAAATGCGTAAAAGTACTTTTTATTGAAGAAATTACACTTAATTTATAAAGGCAGTAGTAGTCATTCATGAATTTAGGTTCAATAGGAAAAATGAAAAAGTGACATTATCATATGTAGTGAAGGGAGGAAACAAGAAGCATTTTGTGTTATAGGATTAATCTAATGCCATAGTGTTTCACAACATAGATGATTCATGTTTACTATTTCATGGTTTTACTTTTTAGCATATTATTTGCCAGAAATGAGGTTTACATTTATTGCCCCGATTATAGAATTCATTTAAAGATTATCATGGATAGGTCTTTGTGTTTAAGCCCTTCTCAGGGCTACGGAAAGAGCTTTGGGGCAAAAAATAATGTTAAACTCTTCTGCATAACTCCTGCAAGTATTTTGTACCTTTCAGGTAGATAGTCAACTACACCAAAAGTTGCTTTAAGAGATATGTGCAATCCTTCTCTTACAAATTATTGTAATTTACAGAATAACTATAAATGGATAATACAAGAAAACAAAAATCGTATTATAAGCCATGTACAATAGATGCATTAATGCTCACCAAATGTTATCCAGAAAATGGATTTTCAATTTCACTGAAGTTAAATCATAGTCTTGACACAGCAAGTGTGTCCAAGCAGAGACTAACACACATTTTTATACGAAAAGTGGGCTACTATGGGAGGGGTTTTAGACACATGACTACAGTTGGTAATTGCAACTTTTTCAAGAAACAAAAACATAATTGTGCTACTTTGCCAATTTACCATTTACTTTACTTAGAAGGAGTTAAATACTGCATGTCTTTTATCTTATATATTGGACATTTTCTCCCTGTCCTTCCCCTGTTTTAAAAGGCGTGCTACTTGATGTTGTGTCAGAATACTGGTGCTTGTCTTGTTTTTGCCGTGTTTTGAATTTTTTCATAATGTATTTAAGAAGTTTAGAGCTTTCAACCACCCACCCCTGTGTAATCATATGTATATTTGCACCAAAGTCCCAAAGTGTGCTTATGAAAGTAACATCAAGTAGCATCTTTTGAGGTTCCTATATATATATTGAGCTCCTCTTCAGTATAACATAAATTCATACCAGTACGTGTGGATTTATTAACAAGCCAAGATCAGGTAATACACATGATTTTATTCAGGAGTATATTGCATGACAAAGCATAAGTAATGTGTCAGGCCAACAACAGCGATTCTCCATATAAATCTGCACAGGATGCCTTTAATGGCTGACTGAAGCCTACTGCACAGCAACCTTTGCTATGGATCTGGCTCCCTTGGAGGGGAGTGGAATATAGTAGCACCTTCCTCTCACTAAGAATGAGTTCTGTTAAAAGTGAGTCATATTACAGCAATTTCCTGAACATAAGCCACATCATGTATAAACTTCTTGTCAGTGTTTGTCAGATATCATGTATTAACCACACACCCTTATTAATCACAGTTTACTAAACATTACTCATTGAAACAGAATAAGATAATGCGAATAGAATGAAGAAAAGAAATGCATTTCTATGTATAGCCCTACCCCATGTATTAACCAAACAGATGAATAAATTTAGCAAAATCAATTTTTATCACCTCCATTTATAATTTACCTTTGGGAAATTAAGATTCAAGATTCAATACTTTATTACCATGCAAGCTGTGCATGTATAGGGATTTGCTTCAGTGTGCTCAGCGCAGGATATTGACAAAACACAAAAAGACACGATATCTAACTGGCACTTCCTTACTGTACCTCACATAAAAACACGCACTACAGGTAAAAAAAAGAGGCATTCTGGAACATGACATAAACATTCTTAACCTAGATTCCAGACCAAGATGCAAAAATATTAAGTTAAATTGACAAGTACAAAACCACGTATTGGACACAATAAATATCATAAAAGAACTGTAGCATAAAAGGGAAAAGGTGTATGTTTATCATGTAAATTAAGAGCCTTTGTTATTGGGTACTGGTGCAAGATAGGAGAGCTGTTTAAGGAGTTAGAACTCCATGTATGTGCTGTTAAGAGAGCAGGATATCTTGGTTATTTTAGCTCTCGACCTTCTACCTGATGAGAGGATGTTGAAGATTTTCAAGAAGTTTAGTTGGGTGTTTTGGGTGCTTGGGTGCATTTGCAGCAGTCCAGTCACTGAGAGTAAATGGAGATGCTCTATGGTGAAAATATTTTGATGTAACTTTTAAGGAATAGCTCATTCGATAAAAGACATCAGTTTCCAATCGTGTTACTGTGCACAGAGGTGTATTTAGCGTTTAGTGTCCTAGGCGAATACATCATGCATTATTCTTTAACAGCAGACCAGTTTGTATTATCAAAGTAAACCTTCAGTGCACAAATAGCTTGACATTTTTTTGACTACCTTTGTCATGGGTTCAACCGCTTTTAGTGTCTGATACTGATGCCAGTAAGCAGGGATGAACGGGATAGTGATAATTAAGGTATGACTTACGGTTACGGTATTACAGTATAATCCTCGGAAATCCACCAAGAATCAAGAATTCACCAACACAGTTACATTACTAACAGTTGATGTTCGTGTGTCATGTTGAATCAAGTAAGGTAGCGTTATTACATTACAACCATTCAATGTTAGCAACAGCTAAGAAGATGATAATTTAGCGGAGGGGACTGTTGCACTGAGTGGTCTGAGAACAGTTCTGTTCTTAGGTCCCATCTCGTCCATTATTCCCCTATATCGGAACACCTTGGCGGCCGTTGTTCCTAACGTTTCCAGATCAAGGTCAATCTCGTCTTGTGCTAATAGGCTGGGCAAAAGTCTACATTCACAGTTCACTTACACACACACGCAGGCCAAATACACTCACATTTTTTATTATTGCTTTATTTCCCCCATCCCATTAAAATTGTAATTTGCCACAAATCATTGACAAACAATTTTTATTACCAGCATATACAGCTACAGGCCCAAGCTCACTAAAACCTTTTAACGACAGCATGGTAGGCTATGCCAGGTGGTAGACAATCACCATACAACACTGTTAAACTTTTAAAAGATAGCTTGGTATGCCAGAAGGTAGGCATCATTGTACATGTACAGCTTTCTATCTACAGGATTGTAATGCAGATTGGCAACGTTCACTGACACCTTCTCCAGAGGCAGCGCTAGGTTGTTGTCCTCATTTCCAGTTGCAGTGTCAAAGGCGTAGAACACCTCCTCCCGGTATATGTTCACAT
This sequence comes from Tenualosa thibaudeaui, assembly GCA_027481765.1. NCBI lineage: Eukaryota > Metazoa > Chordata > Actinopteri > Clupeiformes > Clupeidae > Tenualosa > Tenualosa thibaudeaui. Next base: position 17,045,723 of record JAIFZK010000007.1, read on the forward strand.
AGCGCGTGGCATAGAGGACCCCACACACCATGAAGGCGTTGGTGACGGACTTCTTGAACAGACGAGTCTTCCATGTGTGTGTGACGTTGAGCGAGTTGCTGTCCAGTAGGCTCACTACCAGGTTGCCATGGTCATTCTTTGTAGAGTAGATGACCCACAGACCTCTCTCATCAGCGGACAGATTCATGTCGCTCCAGTTGAAGCATGTGTAGTAGCAGTAGGGAATTTCATTATTGTAAGTGGCATGTGGAAGTGTATTTTGTACCGTGGCCTTAGTTTTGAGGTCGTAGCGACACAGATCCCTTGAATTGTAGCACTGGTAAAAAAAAGCTCCTCCATACAATACAGTGCCAGGGCCCTGAATAGCATTACTTGAGGAATAGGAGGAGGCAACAGAGACATCCTGGTAGTTCCTGGACGCCATGAAGTCGCTGAAGGAGCTGTATGTCCGTATGATGTTTCCACTCCTGTGATTAGAGGTGAGGGCCTGAACCCAGTACTGTTCTTCACTGCCCTGTTTGGTCTCATGACCCCATGCCCCCGCTGTGTAGGACTTCCCATAGGAGCTCAGCTTGGTAACAACAGGAGGGCTGATTTTCACCATGATGTGCTGGGAACAGGTATCTGTTGAGAGAGAAAAGGTATTCCTGTAGCGCAGAGGTCAAAGGTCATCAGTTATGGGCCACAGACATTCACATACTGAGGATGATATATAAACTATACCATAAGTGTCTTAGAGGAGAAATCTGGCATATTTCAGCCTAGAGTTCTGGGTTTAGAGAGTTATCCATACTGTAACTGGGTGCCAGAATGACAAAAATCCATTCAGAAATGAGTGAGCAAGCCCGCTATCCCATCTTAAATCTCCAATCTTAAATCTTAAAGGTGCCCTGCTATACATCTATGTAGTATTTCAAATTGTTCTCTGTGGTCTCCAAGGATGGTATGTCACTTTAGTTGGGCTGAAAATGATCCAAGGAGATGTACACAGTGTATTATTTACCAGTTTCCTCATTTTATCTATATCATATATAACAAAACATGTACACCTTGTTTTTAATTCTTTAGGGGTCCTTTATGATCTCTGCTGCAGGAATACTGTACTAGAATTAGCCGTTCATTATGTACAAATATAAAAAACATGTATCAATGGCGCCATCTGTATAGTAAGTTCTGAAGGAAATATACAGTTTAATCACTGGATGCAGTGTACAACAAATACAATTGCATGCCTTTGATGACAGCTATTAAAATATTTTTTTTTTCTAACATGTTGACTTACTTTTGAATTCTGGGGGAATGCTGCGACAGGCTTGCACACGGTTGTTCAGTCTGCGTAATTTTTCCTTTACTGCCTCCAGATTGAAGATCTGTCTTTTTCCGCCTTTTCCACTCTCAATTTAGCTTTGGCAATCTGGGAAAATATATATTAGGTCTTTATATTACCTGGTAAATATTGCATTAACCTTATTTTTGCAATTTGAGTTTGTCTCTTGACTGTTCTCAAAAGTTAAATTGTTCTATACTGTTCTTCTCAAAGATTATATTCAACTTGAATTTATCAAAAATAAGCTCAGGCACAATTTACAAGCCCAGTTAAAAGCATATATTCAGGATGGGTATTAAAATGATCCTTTTGGTGAACTACAATTGCTTTGTGTTTTTTTACATCACATGTAGGCTTTGTTCAAATTCAAGTTTCAAGTTTTAGTGGTTATTTCAAAGTTCAAGATTTTCATATGAAAGAGGGCACAGCGATGCCTCATGTTCATGGCCATGCACAACCTCTCCTAATTCATCAAAGCCAAGGCAAAAATGTTTTTCTATTCTATGTCTTCTTCGAGTTCCCAACTTGAAAGTTTAATTAATTAATTGTTTAGTGTAATGGTGTACCTCTGTAATGAGCAATTTGGTTTCGTCAGAAGGGTCGTATTCATGGACGATGTCTATGGTGTTCTGGAGTTGTTTCAGCTGATCACCGAGCTGCTTCAGTTGTAGAGCTTTGTACGCGCCTTTTGAGTTGAGGTACTGGAAAGGTCTCAGACGCCCTGTTAGATTTGCAACTTTTGCCTGAAGTTGTGTCATTGCAGCTTCTGTTTCCCCAACCTGTGACTCAGACAGCACCATGTAAGCACAAGTCAGAGAAATTCAGACAGTACATGATGCATAGAGCATAGGAGCTCTTCACCTATGATATTCATGAAGGTAAACGCTGACATTCTGAGGTCACTGTCATGTAGTGACAGAGGGCTGACTGAGTATAAACCTGAACTGGTAGATGTTGATGATCTAAATTTTTTCAAATGAATCTGAATCGAGACAGTATTTTCAAAACAGTACTACAGATTTTTGAGTTGCAATTGCAGATTTATTTCTCTTGAGTGTAGTTGAGTCCCATCATGTTTCATGCCTTTAGCTTACAGAAATATATGCTGAGTGCTTAGTTCCATTGGATCTAGAAGCTTAGCAATTTATTGTTACTGGTTAGACAGTTGCATTACAGTTTTCTAAGGAAGTGTTCTTTTTTGTCAAATCATGGAAGGTTGTAGTGCCATGTTCACTGGCTATAGAACACACAGCGATGTGTGAAAAAGACTATCCCCTGGGCACAGTTTTTGTCTAAATATAGGTTGCTATTATTCTTGTCAAAATTGTAGTAAAATGTTGTGAAATCAGATATTGTTACAAAATAAGGTTGCAAAATATGGTTACAAAATAATATCAATCTGTAGCATCAGGTTGCCTAAGTGAAGTTGTCATTGTCTTTTTATACTGCAGGACTAAACATCACACAGTTAAAAAAAATGCTGACTGGATTGTATAGATAAAAAAATACCAATTACATAGCACATGGAATCTTGTCATCATGGAAGATTATGAATCAGCTATAAGATGTAGGGTAAACGCCCCTATAAGCCTCATGTACCCATTATGCACACTGGCATCTTTGAGCTTAATTTACTAAAAGAAAAAGTGACTATCCTATGAAACAAGCCTTTCTCCGTCTCCCGCGAACCCCTGTGCCGTACGCCCCGCTTGTCTGGACTCCCTAGAGATGGACCCGGGGCTGTGCTTGTATTGTGGAGCTCTGGGTCATAACATTCGCACATGCCCTGTTCGTCCGCCTCGTGTCCTGGTGAGTGAAGTCGGTTTGCAACCGTCTGTTCTGTCTCCCTTGTTACTACCCATAACCCTCACAATTGCAGGCGTCTCCTTCACAGCTCGGGCCCTCCTTAACTCGGGCTCCGCGGGAAACTTCCTAGCAGGGTCGGTTTGCCGACGCCTACGACTCCAGCGTCGGGACTGCCCCAGACCCTATGCGGTGCACTCCATCGTGGGCCGACCCATCACCCGCCGAGTCATCCAGCATGCTGTGGGTCCCCTCACTCTCCAAGTGGGACTCTGTCACAAGGAGAGTATTGATCTGGATGTCATACTGGGTCGCCCGAGGCTAGTCCAGCATGCCCCGGCAGTAGATTGGGCCACCAGGGAAATTCTGAGATGGGGCGATGCCTGTTTCGCTAACTGTTTGTCTTGTCTCCCTATCCATAGGTCCCGGCACTGTCACTCATTACTGGTGTTGGGAACCACCTCGGTTGAGAGCCCGCACGTAGCACGTAGCACAATAATTCCCCACGAATATTGTCACTACGCCGATGTGTTTTGTCCCACTCGCGCCGCACAACTACCCCCACACCGACCATGGGACTGTGCCATTGACCTGCTGTCCGGAGAACCAGTGCCTGGGGGATAAGGCTACCCGCTGTCCCTGCCCAAACCATGGAAGGCCATGGAAGAGTATATCCAGGAGGCTTTGCAACAAGGGTACATCCGCCCGTCCGTTGGACTAGCTAATGCCCCCTCCGTATTCCAAGCCTACATGAACAAGGTGTTCCAGGAGTCTCCATCACTTTGTCTTGGTGTACATCGACGACATCCTGATCAACTCCCGGGACGAGGCCAAACATCGCCATCATGTGACTCAGGTCCTCCGTAAGCTGCGTGAGCATCACCTCAAGGCAGAGAAGTGCACGTTCCACGTGGACAAGGTGCAATTCCTTGGGTATCACATTTCCTCCCAGGGTGTCAAAATGGACCAGGGGAAGTTCGACGCCGTGCTCAACTGGCCAACGCCCCGGTTCATCGGACCCTTCGAGATCACGCAGCAGGTCACTGTCAGGTCACGCCCCCTCACTGTACCGCACAGACTCACAATCCCTCTCCCCGTCCGCATTCACTTCCTCGTGCATGATCACATTCACCTGAGTACTAATTGGTGTCACCTGGTCTCCACTCCATTTAAGCATCTTCCCCGGATCCCCTGATGTCTGGCCTCGTCTTTACCTCCCTGGCCCATCTTTACTCCCCAATTGGTATAGTTTATTCCCGTGTCACTCCGTTAGTTCATGTCAGTGTTTTAGTTCGTTTATTAGATCTTCTGTGTGTTAGTTTACTCCTGAATCTTCTGAGCGTTATAGTTAATTCCGTTTCCTCCGCTATTTGTAGCGGACGTGGACTTCCGTTGTGTTTAGTTTTTCTGTTAAACATCCTTTGTTTAAAAGTTTGTTCCTGTCCTGTCTGTGCCTGACAATGCATTTTTGTTATTTCTTAATAATTCAAATATTTGTTGCATGAGCTTAAAGGTTACAGTGCTATAAAACTAGAGCATGCTAGTGTGATATTAGTATAATTTAATAAACATTATCAATATAGCCTATGCTCTGGTATCATTTATATGATAAAACATTGAACATATAGTGTAATAATAATTTATTGAAAAATATTGTTATGTTCCCATTAATATGTTCCCATTAAGCTCAGTGTGCACCCCTTAAGCACATTTACATATAATGTCTATGTAACAGATGTATATAATTATTTCTTTCCTACAGACAGCACTCAAAAGCAGGGCTATGGATTGAATCACATCAGATTGCTTCTTTAGTGGATGGTCAATACATGGACACATGGACTGCATGGTCATTGAATCATGCAGAATAGGCTTTGTTGATCGGCCACTGTGAGAAAAATTCCCTTCTTATTACAAAAGGGGGGGGGACTTCCTGAATATCTGTTTAGTATTATTAATAATAGTATTATTAATAATAATAATTGAAATGAAATACATTAATAAACTATAATTTTACATTGTGAGCTTAAATGAGCTTAAATGGAACAGGGGTGTTCTTAAAGGGTACAAACAAATTGTACAAAATGGGTACCCATTAATCACACCCCAGACTTTCTGCACTTAAATATTAAACATTATTATATTACAAAAGCATTTAAATCAAAATAAATGCTGTTTCATGAGAGATTCATATTTCATTTTAACTTGCCATCCCCTGCCAAAGGTGCTTTTAAAATGTCAAATTTTAGATTTAGTTGAGCTTAATTAAGGCACGTTTGCCCTAATTAATATTTACAGGACCATTAAATCTCCCATAAAATAACCCTACTGGTAAAATACCTCTGTTTGGAGTTTTTGAAAGTCATCTCCACATTTCTGCACTGAACTGGACACCTTCTCATATGTTCCAGCTGGGAAGTTCCACATGAGGCTTTTCACATCACAGACACAGGAGTCACCCCGTTGCTTGCCTATAACACTGTGAGGGTTGGCATTCTCCTAGTGCCACACACATTAAAAAGTTCAGCATACACTGATTGAAACACTGTCATGTAGCATAAACAGGCAAATTGCCATGGACCCAGATTAGAGTCCGACCTGAAGTCATATCCCAATCCCCCCTTGCAAAAACATGAGCACATTTTATTCATAAAGCACTTTTAAACAGATTTCACTGACCAAAATGCTTTGAATACCAACAATAACGACAAGAATTGAAGGTGAATAGACTGAATGTCTACATCCTTGCTAGTATATGTGTGCTTGCCAAGGTCCCATTAAAGAAAATGTATTAGCTGCAATTTGTGAAGCATTAACATTTTTAAACAGCAAACTGTTGACACTGGAAGTAGAAAATATTCATATTATTCATAGGTTTCAAAATGAACATGGTTACAAAATCTGTTACATGAATGTAACAAATATTAGTAATTATAAAACCGTCTAAATGCCAACATTTATATAGATATATAGATGAAAGCCCTATTGGATGAACTTACAGTGAGAGAGAGGATCAGCAGAAGGACCAGCATGGTGTAGGCCAGGTGACTGGTAGTGGTGACATGGGTTTGACTGAGGCAAGGAGCAGGTTTAAATACAGCAAATACTTGGGTGTGTGTGTGTCTCTCTCTGTGTGTGTGTCTGTGTGTGTGCGTGTGCGTGTGCATATGCATTGTCGTGATGATCTTTGCTCAGTCACCTCCACATTGCTGCGTTTGCATAGTTTCGGACGATCTAGCTAGATAGCTAGTTAGAATGCCATCTTTTATTTATCAAATTGCTCTGACACCATTGCTGAGATACCAATAGCTGACTTCAATTCAAAAGAATTTTGGATATTTAAGGCAGCATGAAGGATACTATGGATATACTATGCTACCTTCAAATTGGGCAAAATGAAGGTACTTTCAAAGGCCGAATTTTATGCATTTATTTAATTTGGACATGCCTTGACATCTTGCAGCCACCAAATGCTACCTCAGAAGGCAACATTGCTTCTTCCCCTTTTGGACACAGCTTTGTTTGTAATTAAGGTTGTCTTGTCCATGATGTCAAAGCAGCAAACAAATTTTGCCTAGTTTTTAGATTAACTTTGCACTTTGTTGCACAAGTTATTTATTTAAATTAGAGCCTTTAAGATTACTGCTGCAGTTGACTCTTGTTTGCTGGAGCACTAGCACTGGAGAACTAGTGTAAGCTCATCTCTCTGACTCAAGACCCTCTGTCATCGTGACTTGCTTATAGATATCACAAGTCTGAATATTACACAACATCTAAGTCCTTTTGCTACAGTGCTGCAGATCAGAGGTGGTTACCTTGATGGCCCTTATACTGACTGAGATAACAGTTTGAAAGTAAAGGTTTTGAGCCTGAAAATACGGCAAATTGATTGACTACTACATGCCACCAGATATGCCACCAAATACAGGAAGAATAGACAGGAATACAGAATAAAGGAAGTCAAATCTAGCTAATTAAACATTTCCCGGCGGAGGACCATCAGACCACCTGCCACTGCCACTGATCCCCATATATTAATATTATTATTAGTATTATTATTATTATTATTATTATTATTAACAACAACCACAATAATAATAAAAACAATCATCATCATCATCACTGACTAATTCATGCATCACCTAGGGTTATCATTAATAATAATATCATTAATAAACTATCTATTATCAACTATTATTATAAATAAGTGATAGGTGAATGTGGTGTGCGGAGCGAGTTGAGTTAGTAAGAAGGAGAGGAGTGAAATGAGTAAGAGAGTGGAATAAGTGAGAAGATTGAAGATGTTGTCTTTGTACATCTTCTCCATCTTCACTTTAGCTTGGGCAATCTGAAAGATATGAATTAGCCCTTTATAATACAGTGTACATTATTATATTCTATTATATTTATATATTTATTATATTCTCTATTATTCTGATTTCCATCAAATTCAAACAGCCTCTTCTTGACTGATTAAATACTCGATCAAAGCTCAAAGGAAAATGCCAACTCTGATAAAGCAATTGGTGGATGTGCGTATCATAGGATATGTCTTTCTATGCTGATGTTTTTTCCCCTGAAATTTTACATTCCAATTTTTTTTTCGTTCTTCCTTGCTTGCAGTTCTGACATTAGTGAACTAATGTAAATATTCACTCAACATTCCTTGCAACACTGACATTCTACAGCAGTGAATCAGAGCACAACCCATTATCATAGTCACTTTACTATAGGGGTATCTGAAGGTAGGTTGCATAGTACCCTGTTAAAGTCTCCTTGGACCGTTTTCAGCTAAAGTTACATACCATCTTTGAAGACTTCAGAGAACAATTTGATATACCATACAGATGTATGGCAGGGTACCATTATCAAATTATTCAGCTATATATTTCTGTACCTATACTGCTTCTCTGTGCATCTGTGGGTTGTTCCAAACGACATCTCATTATACTTTGTATAGTTACAATAAAAGACTTCTACTTTTTCTACTATATTAAGCATTGACATTCTTACTTTTAAGTGATTTCCCAAATATAAGCCACACCATTATATACTGTATAAATCTCAAGTCAATGTTTTATGCAAACTAAAGAAAACAAAACTATGTTTTGACATCTGTGTATTGATCGCACCCATCATTATTGACCGCACTACAGTATTCATTAAATCAGAATCAGATCAAAAGAAAGTAGAATGAAGATAACCTCCAATAACCTCATGGATAAAGATATTTTACAAAATGTATTGATCGCTGATAATAATTGTCACATACAGTCTGTCACATACAGCTCCTTTGAATACCATGCCATCTTGGTATCGGCACCAGTCAAATATATATAAATATATATAATAAATATGTGTGTTATCTATTGTCCTCCAGGTCAAATGGGGGATTTCCTTGAGGAACTTGACACTCTGCTTTCTTCTATCCCTGAGCATGACTGTCCCATGCTTGTTCTCGGTGATATGAACATCCACTTAGACAATCCAGGCTCTGCAGTATTTCTATCTCTGATGGACTCCTTTGAGCTACAGCGGGTTTGCAGCCCTCCAACTCACAAAGCCGGTAAGGAACTTGATCTCATTTTCACCAGGAAGTGCTCCGTTACTCCTCTTCATCTATCTGACCATTACTTTATTCAAGTCTCCCTCTGTCAGCAACCATCTGCTCCTACTCCCACTGTTTCTTTCCGTCGCAATCTCCGGAATCTATCTCCTACTCACTTTTCCTCCTCGGTGGCGACTGCTCTACCACCGTCTAGAGGTTTCTCTTCTTTTGAGGTTGATGATGCCACAGAGTCGCTCTGTTCTACGCTAAGCTCCTGCTTGGATCGTGTGTGCCCTCTGTCTACCAGACCCGCAAGATCCACTCAGTCTCATACGTGGCTTAATGACTCACTTCGGTCAATGCGCACTAACCTCAGAGCTGCTGAGAGGAAATGGCACAAAACTAAGACTTCAGCCGATCTAACACAATTCCAAGAACAGCTATGTTCCTTCTCATCCAGTGTCACTGCTCCGAAAAAGGCTTTCTATCACGACAAGATTCACAATGCCACAGACACCAAGAAACTCTTTTCCACCTTCAAATCTTTACTAAACCCTCCTCCTCCAACTAACCTCACAGCTGACACTTTTGCTGCATTCTTCACTAACAAAGTTGCAGCAATTAGTAGTCAGTTCTCGAACCAATCTACAGAGGTTCCTTCTCCTAGCCTCTCTAAACCAACAGCTTCCTTTTCTTCTTTCACTCCTCTCTCTCCGAGGCAAAGGTGTCTAAGCTTCTCACAGACAGCCGGCCTACCTCTTGTCTTCTGGACCCTATCCCAACAACCCTTCTTCAGGCCATAACCCCCACCATTGTGACAGCAACCACACATGTGGTCAATGCTTAATGCACTAACTAGGGGTACATTTCTGTCTGTCTAACTAGGGGTACATTTCTGTCTGTCTGTATGGATAAAGTCTATTATTTTCATCAGTTTAAAGGGCTTCTAAAACTAGTATCAGTGAAATATTATTTGCGCTGAAAGGAGAAATCCAGTGTGCTTCAATACATATTCCTGTTGTTCGTGGTCACCAAGTGCTATCTTTTGGAAAAAGAACCAGAAAATTTGACACAACACAGACTGAATAGCAAACCAGCAGCTAATGTAAAATTGGGGCATAGGATACTGAAACTTAAAGTGAGTCTCTGTGACCTATCCGATGTGAGTTTCTGTGACCTATCCGTCAGACATCTATAGCTAACTTTATAACTAACTTTCATAGAAAATTATCATTCATATGGTACTATTAATTCAATTTCAGTGCAGTTTCAGTAAAGTTTTTCCAGACGATTAATTAACTTGATCTCATACTTTAATTCATAGTAATAATGTTAAAACAATTGGCTAACTTTTAAAGTCTTTTCCAATGAACAATATAAAAATAATTTATCTAATAATTTTAAATTTATCATTTTATAATTTATATAAAAGAATTTTCTACGGTAGGCAAAATTTGGTCTACAAAAGTTTTTTTTTTTTCCCCCTCAAAAATGAGTCTGGATAAGGGGGGTCGTCTTACTCAGGATCATCTATTCTGGCCAATACGGGTAATAATAATAAAATCATGGTTATGGTGTCATGATAAAGGCATGTACTGGGATAGGATAGGAATAGGAATGTTCTGTGAAAGGATAGAAATGCAATGACTGTATAAGTGGTCATTGCAGAAATGCTTTGGGAGACAGAAATGACATGATGTTGGGCTTCATATATAGCATTGCTCAATCCTGTGGCTTTATGAAAGGATGGAAACCAACAGTGTGCATCAAAAAGAGTTTTGTGGGGAAAAACAGATGTCAGCACATTTGCACATATTGTAAATGGTGGGCCAAATCTGAATCAGTCAGTTAGCCATGTTTCCATAGAAGAACTCTAGCTATTGTATGGCATTAGGGAGCATTGAGCAGTCTCAGGGTTGGAGGTACAGCTTCCAAGTCCTTCACTACAGATCAGCGGTTGTTATCTCTCTACATCAGAAGATATATGGGAATATGACCATACCATGTTAGATAACCCTTTATGAGTTTATCAAGGTTCACTGCAGGTGTTACATTGTCTTGATTCATCAGGTGGACTCATGACAGTGGAGACATGATAAACAGTCACACAGAAAGACAGCTCAGGGTTTACTAAAGTACTAAATGGTGAATTTAGATACAAATAATTATTTTACCTTTCATGACACCCTCCAGGTCTTTCCTGGAGATCTTTTAGTCTAGTAGAATCAGTCCATGACACAAAACAAATTCTCTTTCTCGAACTCTTTATTTGCTTCATAATTGGAACACAATGTGATAATTTCATTTGTAGATGTTCTGTACATATTTCATTAACACTGTTGCTATGAAGATGCAGGGCGCTGCTCCTGCACTCGTGACCTCAGTTTAAACTCACCCAGACAGGCACTGACCCTGACTCTGACCCCTGACCTGGTGAGGGTCAGCATCAGGGTCAAGTCCTGTCTGGGCAGGAAGACTCCAACTACAAATCAGTCAGTCAATTAACACAACTTATTGCTTGTTACAAATTCAGTTATGCTAACATTAGTAATGATAATAATATTATTATTAATATCAATAAAACATCAAAAACAAACAAAAAAACCTTTAAATGGCAGGAGACGACTTACTAATTAAAAATATAAAAAGAGGAGAGCTCAGTTTTGAATGGAATGATGCTCCATTGCTATGACAACACGTGGGGCCAGACCAAGGCCAGATCCGTGCCGCATCGGGGCCAGATCCGCGCCAGAGGCAGACAGCAGTGCCATCTCGGTAGCCAAAACAGAAACAAAAAGCAGAAGAAAACAAAACAACAAAGTATACCTAGAGTGCAGGGAGCTCTGGCTTGGCCGGGGTCGGGTGGAGGAAGGGCGGGACTGTACAGCACTTTCATAGGTAGTACATTCAGGAGCCACAGGCAAAAATATTCTCTACGTCACACAGAGGTAAGACAATAGCACAGGCTTGTACCGTCATGACTAACAGAGCATGCAAACAGAGTCGAAGGGTGAAGGAGGCAAATACATTTTATATATAACAGATATATTTATATGTATATGAAAGAGAGAGGAAGGTAGGGAGTGCTTATGTCTGTGTGTGAACATGTTCATGTACTGTATGTGTGTGTCCACGTGATTCCCATATTCTTTGCAAAGAGGTGATCAGCTTATGTAATTAAACAGCACTGCATTTAATGTTATAGTAATACTGATGTCCTTCTTTAAAGACATAAACCTGGACTTGCACACATCAAGTGCTGCTCATTCTCACACACACACACACACACACACACACACACACACACACACACACACACACACATGCACACACACCATCCTAAGTGCATTTATCACAGGTTTCTGTCTTCTGTTCTCCTGTCTCCTATTTCTCTGTATCTGCTGTAGAGCATGTCTGAAGCAGTCAGCTGCTTCCTATTCTCTTGTCATTAGTACATCTGCAGCTTCCCGTGCGCTTACGGTGCCTGGCAGTTCTCCCATCCCGAGGCTTGCAATTACAGTGTGTCTCAAGGGACAGAGTTGAGCATATGATTGTGAATGGAGAAGCAACATCCAAGGAGAAGAGACTTGGGTCTGGGCACCACAGGAGAAGAGTGTAAGGCCACATCCCTGTGGACACTGGGCACCCTGAGGCTGGTGCTGTGTTATGAGGATTTTGGGTTGTGTGTTTTTTGAGAGCAAGACCCTCATGAGGGTTTTAGCCACCAAGTGGTGAGTATAACCAAATGGGACTACAGAGATATCTGTGAGTGGCGGGGCACCGCATTATATGAGAAGGGAGGGTGGTTTGAGGTCGGGCGTGACCCTACATTCTGAGCTTGGAGCAGCTAGCTCCAGATAGCCCCGCCGCTTACAGACAGATATGGCAAAGTAGACCAAAATAAAGTGGCCATCTCAGCAGAACAGCTCCATCCCAGTGTTAGTCAGCCATCTGAGCTATTTCCTCCTCAGGGATGCCTGAGCTACCTCTACTGTGTTTGTGCAAGATGAGGGAACACAAGCCCCAGGCCCGACACACTTGAGTATAGTGGAGTATGGAGCATATGGAGTATAGTGAAACAGACTAATGTTAGCCATTTTAGCCCAGAAATGTGTTTGTATGTGTATACTGGTGTGTGTGTGTGTGTGTGTTACCCAAAAGGGTCTGATTCTCAGTCCGCAACATGTGGTCACATACTAGTAGACCTAGCTGTATGTGTGTGTACGTGCGTGCAAGTCTCTGTGTGTGTGTGTGTGTGTGTGTGTACGATTGTGCAATTATCTTTGTGTGTGAGTGTGCAATTCTGTGTGTGAATGAGTGTACAGATATGTGTGTGTCTGTGCATGTGTAGCTTTGGTATAAACATGGTGTTTAGGAGGAAAGGAGAGGCTTTGGCTTGAGCTGGTCCATAGCTATGCTGTGGTCCATAGCTATGCTGGGTCAGGTTTGGCCAGTCTGGGTGAAGCTGCTGATGGGACAGGTCACACATGGGCTGGATCTGGTTGGGCTGCATTGTGGAGTAGTTTAGACTGGGCTTACCTACTGGGCTTATCTACATGCGTCATTCTGACATCCTCATGGGTTAATGGGAAAACTGCACAAGCACTGTGATGCGGCTCATCGTGATGCCTCGTAGCCTAGCTCTACAATCAGATCATTCATGTCTCTCTTTCTTTGTCCTACTGTCTGTTGTGAGGCCTCTTGGCTGGATAGATTGGGCCACCCAGTGGAGACGTCCTACTACATAGACGTTGAACATATTGTCAGCTGTCAGGTCCTTAAGCCCTTCAGTGAAGTGTCAGTGTGTGGATACAGTACACAAGTCTGTGTGTTGGTTCATGGTTCCGAAGTCAACAATCTCTTCTTGGTCTTTGAGTTATAAGGTAGGCCCTTAGAGATACACTCCTCATGGGCCTGTGTGTGTGTGTGTGTGTGTGTGTGGTTTGGCAGTGGGGGTGTAGTGGGGCCAGAAGGTAACTATACTCACAATCACAGACAAAAGAGAAAAAAAAACAGAAGCAGGTGGTATAGCAAAAATGGCTTTCAACAATTTTGTCTAAAGAGAGAGAGGAAGAGTATGTATTTGTATAGGGAGGGATGGTGGTGTATGGGTAGAACTGGGCTAAAAAGAAAAAAGGGGATGAGAAGAGGAAGAGAAAAACTGTTTGAGAGATAGAGAGTAGTTAAGTAATACAGACAACACGGCTCTTACTTCTGCTATTGTCTGTTCTATTTCTCTACCTTTTCAGCATCCATAGCCCCCTCCTTTCTCTCCTGTTCCTCCTTTCTACTGTCTCTTCCTCCTTTATCTCACTCTCTTTCTCTCTGTCTCTTTTCCTCCTCCCCTGCCTCTCTCTCTTCCCTCCATTCATTCAGCTCTCCTTCTCTTCTCTCCAGTCCCTGGCCTCCTCCTTCTCATCCCTCTCTCCCTCCCTGTCCTCTGAAGCATGTTTAGCAGGAGACCTCCATGGTGTGGCTGAGCTGGGCCACCCCCTCACTGCTGTCTGACTGGGTGCAGGCACGCGAGCGTGAGCCATCCAGGGAGCTGCCGCTGGTCAGCGATGCCGTCCGTGAGCGGGCCAGCCTGGTCATACTCGCCGTGGGCACTGTAGGAAGATAGAAAGGGAAAGAGAGAGAGAACAGGAAAGAAAGAGAAAGGAGGATGGACAGTTGAAGAAAGGTGGGGAGAAGGAAAGGTGGGGTAGCACAGAGTATGGAAAGAAAATAGAAAAATAATGAAAAATAGAAGACAAGTGTTTCTTTTTTTTTTTTTTTAAAGGAAGAGGAATGATGCAACATGCTGGGTGGTTTCAAAACAGCAAGACCTTGAGAAAGTTGAACAGTTCATAACATGAAAAGTAAAACAACCCTGCTTTTTTCTTTGAAAAAAATGGAGGAAAAGAATTGCAAGTTTTCTTTGTGACAGCTCTGTATGCACCACAAGCAAATGAAGTCGTTCCATCACTGCCATTCCTAAACTATCATACACTGTAAATTCAGAGTATAACGAGTCATGTTTCATGCACCTGCTGCCCTTAAGGCACCCCTTGGAGCGACTCATCATCTTTAGCCCTCCCTCTCCTCACCTGAGAGAACTGAAGCACATTGGAAGCCATGTGCCATGCAAGGCATTTCAGGCTATATAGCCTACTGTACATGCTACAACAGGCCAAGCCAAGGGCTGGGACAAACTAAATATGAGGGTAATGAACAGGAGGAAAAGAGAGAGAAGAAGAGGATAGTGGAGCTGCATGGAGCATGAGGTCCTTCCAGAAGCAGGAATGGTGATTCAAACAAAGTTGTTCTTGGGCTCTTTCCCACAGCTCTCCCAGCTGATCTACAAACAATCTGGGCCTGCAAAGCATTATGGAGATGGATCCACTGATCCAAGAGCAGGTCATGAAAAATGAATAAATAGATAAATTGATTTATGATGTGGCAGGAAATGAACTAGTGGATCATCACCGATCCAGGTTATTTGCATCTCAGTTTAATGAGCCATTGTGACCTTAAACAGCTGGACTGCACCTGGCATGCAAAGCATTCTGTTCGCAGAGTACGTTGCAATAATTTTGCAACTTTGCACTGTAATGAATGGAACACAGCAGTCACAGAAGTGCTCCACACTTTTGAAAAAAACTATTCAAAAACGTTTTTAACATCCCATGAATAGAATGCCTCAGCTGTGCACTGTGCTGCCCAGCTATGTGGGTATTGGACCAAGAACTTCTAAGAGTATGGAGCCATGTCACAGCAACTAATATATTAGGAAATAGCAAGTCAAGCATGAGTGATTCTGTTATCAGAACCTTATTGGATGTCATTAGTGCTTGCCTTGCTACTTCCTGGAAAACTGGCTGCAGTGAAATGGCTCTACAGGAGCAAGGGCATTTGAACTTGGTGCTGGCCTGTCTGGCTAACTGACCAAGGTGGGTATTTGAACTAGGCTTGCTTTGAGTAGTAGCCCCTTTCCCCTCTAGCTCAGCCCCATGGTCCTGCTAGAGGACAGGTGAGGAGACGGGGCAGATTGGATAGATGTGTCTGATAGATGATGTCATGGAGGCAGACGGAGGAAGCAGGAAGTACCTGGCCCTCCACTCAACCTGCGATCCTTTACATATGCAACTGAGAGGAGAGGAACACACAGAGGGCTTGATTAACACACACACACACACGCACACACATGGCTGACATACATATAGTCACATACAGAAACATGTAAACTACACACACAATTTGCACACACAAATCACTCACATTCACAAGACATAGTGTAGTTCGATGAAAACCTTGCATCTAACAAAAAACAACTTTGCAATATGTCAATTTGTAAGTAAAATAACAAATTTCATACATTAATTTATTGAAATTACAACAGGTCATTTTTAGACTTTAAACAGATGCAGATACCGTTTCTCTGCATTTAGCTAGGTGGTTTGTATGCAGTGATAAGCGCTACACGCTACAAATTCCAAAAGAAAATCTGTATAATTTGGGCTAAGAAATGTGCATGGGGATGCTCATAGAGATTGTGATAAGGGCTGGGATTAAGTAGACTAATTAACACATCTTCCAATGAATTACCCACTCACAAACATCACAGAATGAGACACACACATAGACAGGGGATAGAGATACAGTGGAACAATCAGGGTCTGTGTGTGTGTGTGTGTATGTATGTATGTGTGTGTGTTGGATGATTCCATGAGACTTCAGAGTTTATTAGGAGAGAGCCTAAGGATATAAAGCCTACATCCTACTAATCATGTTCACCTGTTGGCACGCAACTTATAAAATCAGAAATGTGGTGCCAAGCACTTACTGTAGCCCATCCCCTGGAGGAAGTACTTGAATGCCTCAGTCAGTTTGCCAGGCTGGAGAACAAATGCAATGGACAGAACATTTAATGCAAATCCAGTGGCATGTTTTTAGCAAGTACAATGCCCTGCAAAAAATCTAGCTATAAACAACCCATGTAGAGTTTAAAGCAACACCAACAGGTTTTGGTGTAAAACTTGTGGACTGGCTTCCTAAAAGACACGGAAAACTTTCCAATCCAATAAAACCTTAATGATGAGACCACAGTCAGTAATGTCATCCTATAGAGATTTTATTTTGTTATTGTTTTCTACTCTGTACCCAGAACTGTACCATGCACATCCTGGATGGCTTGTGAGGATAACGCATGTGTTTATCCATCCTTCATGTGACTAAATGCTGTCCAAATTCTTTTGAAGACAATATCAAAACAAATATTCTGATAAAATGGATACTTCAAACAATGAGGATGCGTTCCATAGTGTTGCTTTAAAGTATCAGGTATAATGTGTGGCGACATTCATTGGCACAATGCATGCAACACTGTACCACACTGTACATTGCATATTTATAAGGTAACATTTGCATCACCAAGTCACGACTGTCACACTGACATTTTTAGGGTAGAAAAAAACATTTTGACATTGACATTTAGGGTAGATAAAAATTACATTTTTAGGGTTAAAAATGAATCTGTACATACCTGGGTGAGTTGGGGAAGTCCACCAGAATCTGCCATCTTGAGTAGTAGAGGAAAGAGAGGACAATGTAAAAGAATAGCAGAATTAACTTCAATTCTCAGCCTGACATATTACTAGGTGAAAACAATATGGACATTACATCAACTTTACAGGAGAGCCAAAACAAATAAGAAAGACCATAGATTAACTTCAGAGTTAAGTCATTTGTTTAATTTTTCATTTAATCAAGTCTAAAATTATTAATAATGTATTCATATAATTTTGTCAGAGCTTTCATTTGATATACAGTATAAATCTCAATTTCACTCAAATCCAGGTTCTCACCCCTTGTTATGTTTATTGATAATGCTTTGCTGCATTGTTAAAACAATAAACAGTCATTCAGTCTAACCTTCAAGAAGGTGGTCTTAGTTGGGTCCAACTTGGAGTTACACTCAACCTATAGAAGCAGAACAAAACCAGGAAGGAATGTTAAGTTCTGAACAATACGACAAACAAACAGAGAGAGGGATAGAGAAAGGGGTTGGGAAGAGAGAGACATGGATGAATGAAAGAAGATCCAAGGGAAGAGAGAAGACACTTACCACACCCTCCTCTGCTGGAGCATTGTCCCCAACAACCAGCATGACTGGGCATCTGGGAAAGGAGGAAGAACAGTGTGAGTACACACACACACACACACACACACACACACACACACACATATTGGCACGCTAGACACAAAGACCTCAAACCCACCTCAGAGTCTTGGCATTCAGCACTGTCCCTATGCGGTTCATTTCAAGGTCCCGACGGCTGCACAACAGGAAAATACCATCAGATATCACACACACACACACACAATTACAATGAGGATGTTGTTAGTGTGAAGTAAGCGTGTGTGTGTGTGCGTGTGTGTGTGTGTAGTGGATTGGTGGTACACGTGTGTTCCCTGGTTTGTGTAAATAAGTTACCTGTTATACATGTTCCAGAAGAGCTGCAGGTTAAACTGGTTGACAGTGTTGATCTGTTGTCTGTAGTTCTGCACCAGCTCAGTGTTGTTCATGAGTTCCTCCTGGAAACACAGTTGTGCATAGATGTATTTAGCTTCATCCTGGACTAAAATATTCCTTTCACACCAACACTTCAACCAAGGTTCAGCATTGGTTGGCTATGTGTCTGAAAAGGCTAACACAGGTTGTCTAACCCTGCTACGCAACCCAGCTCTAGAGATTGATTGGACAATGGTCAGACACTCACGTTGGCTTTCTAAGAGACCTCGTCAGTGCTTCACTATTGTGTTGCTACAATGTTTCCTTCTATCAGGGTTGTAACTCAAGTGCACAGAATCTGCAAATTACCCATGCTGAATGGTTCGTCTTGGATTAGGATTGATCTTAATCCATGCACAAGAAACCAATCCAGTTTATTCAAATTAAAAATATTCTGGTCTGTAAGTATATTTATTTAAGTTCAAAATAATAATGTTCTTTATAATGTTCTTTCTCTTATATAACACAAAAATATTCTGCATGAAAAGCATTCATGAAGGTGTATGAAGGGAAAAAAACATGATTGGTTTTTAAAGTTTATACAAGAATTTGGGGTAGCTTTATTTCATTATCCCCAAAACAGGAAGTTCATCCTTGACAGTGGTGTGTTGTCCATTAAAATGAAGCTGAGCATGTTTGAAATTCAGTACCATAAATCAGTTTGCCAACCATATGGACACACACACACAGTCACATAGTCACACCCTGGTATCTCACCTGGCTAAAAAGATGAGGGAGAACTGTTTCTGGCAGCGCACTGGTAAGTCCAGACAGCTGTGGGGGTAAGAGGGTAGAGGGCAAAGGTCAGAGTGATTTATTGTGGGGGCAATTCCATGGAAAGGAGAATTTTTACATCCATAATGCCCTCTGTGGCAAGAAAGTTGAAGAAGTTTATGATGTATTTGTATGATGTGAATGCCTATTTGAGGGTTTGTTGTATTTATTTCTCAAATTCTGTCACATTCATATCATGGAATCGCAGCAACTTCACTCAGCCATTAATGGCTGGCCATAGCCACCAGCTTTGGCTTGTGATCAAGTAAAGATTATAATTGATGTTTTAGTGGTTTCAGAAGTTCCACAGGTTACTCACCTTGGTTGCTGCCCAATCAATCCAGCCCTTCCCATTGGGGTCAATGTTGAGCAGGACAAGCCCCTCCACCAGGTCTGGGAAAATCAGCTACAAACACACACACACACACACACACACACACACATACACACACACACACACACACACACACCTCATTACAGTAACACCATCAGGAGTGGAATGGTCTTTGTCCCCCTAGTGACCAGTTACTGCAGTTTGCATATCGTTTCATATTATTTCACTTTGTGCAAAGCGTCTGAAACCTAGCAATTGGCATGTGTTCGTGCCACAGTGGGCAGATACTTTCTCTCTCTCTCTATTTAAGAAAAAATATGTATAGAGTCCATAGGTAATCTCTTTTATTGTACTGAGATACATTATGTATGACTTGTTGTTTATGACGGTACTCACTGCAAATTTGGCCAGGATGTAGGCACCAGCTCCAACTCCAATCCCCACAATGCTCTTGAATCTGTTAGGAGAGGAAAAAGTGTAATCATTGCTAAATTAGTAAGGGCCCCAGAGTGTGTGTGTGTGTGTTTGTGTTTGTGTGTGTGTGATTGTGTGTTACAGACCCGAAATGCTGCAGGACAGTGGGAAGCATTCCAGCCAGCTGGTCCATGGTTGGGTACTGATACCTGTAGGGAATGGGACACCTATGTGATCAGTAGACAGTAAAACTCATTTGTATGTTTGTGTGTGTGTGTGTGTGGATATGTGTGTGTATGTATGTATAATGAGAGTGTGTGTGTGTGTGTGTCTGTGTCTGTGTGTGTGTGGTTGTGTGTGTGTGTGTGTGTGCGTGTGTGTGCGTGTGTGTGTGTGTGTGTGTGTGTGTGTGTGTCTGTGTGTGTGTGTGTCTGTGTGTGTGTGTGTGCATCTTACCCTTGTGGGAACTGAGATGCTCCTATCTGCTGCCCTGGGGCATCCACATGACACACCACAAAGTGCTTAGTGATCTCCTGCATGTCCTCATTCTGGAAGAAAGGGTTGAAGCACAGCTTATCTGCAGAAGGAGAGAGAGAGAGAGATTATGATTAATGTGGTCTGTTGGTCTGCCCAGTTCAGATTGATTCAATAAATGTCATGGCTGAATTAATTACAGTGCCTGTCCAAAACTCCATCTGCATTATTGGAATATAGTAAAGGAGATTGAAGGCAATTTTGCCTGGCAAAACTTGGCAGAATTCCTGTCTGCTTGTGATCAAATTCATCCTTGATTGCTCTTTTCAAAATGGTGTTTAAAATCATCTCTCCAATAATTCCATGGAGCTAGGCATCCATAAAGCATGAAAAACAACCTGAGATATACCAGATGTGTGTGTGTGTGTGTGTGTGTGTGTGTGTGTGTGTGTGTGTGTGTGTGTGTGCGTGTGTGCGCACGAGTGCACGAGTGCTTCTGCACTTGCGGGGTTCAGCATTCTGCAGCATCACTATCTGACCCACATCCTGCACTGCAGAATGTAGGCCACTCCCTTTCCCTCTCCCTCCCTCTGTCTCTCCTTCCGCTCTCTCTCTCTCAGCATCTCTCCCCTCCCTCACTGCCTCTCTCTCTCCCTCTTATTCATCCTTTTCTTCTCTGCCCTTCCTCTTCCTTTCTCACACATTCTCTCTCTCCGTCTTTGTCTCTCTCTCCCTTTCTCTCTCCTTCTTGCCTTCTTTCTCTCATGCTGGGGAGGGCTGTACTACAGGCATAATAATGTATCACATCATCTGCTGCAAAGTGCCGCAGTGCTGACCAACACACACACACACACACACATACACACACACACATACACACCGACAGCACCACATGACTGGGATGTTTTTGTGACCTACATTTCTACTCCTCCTTCCCTGTATCATACATCCACATACATACACTCTCTACCTCCCTCTCTCTCTATTACACACACACACACACATGCTGCTCGTTTGTCTGAGATGGAGGATTTTACTTTTATCCTTTCAAGAGAATGCAGATTTCTAGATCAAGGATACGGTAAGGTAGGATGGAGTACACACACAAACACACACACACTCACCACTCACACACACACGCAGACGCTTTCTCCCTTTCTGACTCATGCTCTATATACACATTTATTTTCAGCAAAGACACTATCTCTCTCTCTCTCTCTCTCAGTCCACCAACTCTGCAAAAGACCTTCTTGAAGGTTACTGATATTAGGTCACATGTGGAGCTCACTGTGAAATATGAGCTTTCAGCTCCAAGGTCAAAGTCTTCTCCTGCATGCCTACAGACCAAATCACCTGCTCCTTGGTAGTAATAGATCAAGGAAACAACTCTCCCACAACCCAGCAATAAGAAGGCCAACCACATTGTGTTCGCATAAACATGCTTTTGTAAGCATCATGTCAAAAGTATGTAAAAGCAGATTATTTGTTGTAATGTCTAACAATTAATGCAAGAGGACAGCATGCGTTAGTGTAAAAGAAGGGTGGGATTAGGCTTCGTTGCTGTCATAAGAATAATCCATCTGATTTCTGGGTCAGTTGGATGCTGTGCAGCTATGGATGCATATTGTTTCACGCTCTCTTCCCGACTATCCTTATTAGACGTAAGATATTGGTCCACAATAGGTTTCATTTAATCTGACTCGCTGCATGCAATGTCATTTACAGCTTTGGAAAACACACGTGAGCACACACACACACACACACAGAAAAGGACAAAAGGATCCTTAGGGTGATGACAGCTATTTGGTTGCTCTTATTTTCAGCCTGGAGATTTGGCTGTCTAGCTGTTCGTGGGGCTTTGTGTGTGTGTATGTGTGTGTGTCTGTGTGGTCTTACGGTTCAGCCCCACATCATGGTATGTGAGGATGGCTGGCTTGTTCCCTTTGGGGGCCCCTCGGATCACCACATGGAGCATTCCATAGGGTGTCTCAACATCATGCTCCTGCAACAAAACACAAGTCACATAGTCAGCTATGATCATTACATGTCCTTATCACTAGAATATAGTACGACTATGTATTCAACATACAGGGGCAGTGGTAGTGTAGTGGTTAAGGAACCTGGCTAGTGTGCAAGTAGCCTGAAATATTGTGGGTTCAAATCCCAGCTGCCACTGTTGTGCCCTTGTGCAAGGCACTTATCCCACAGTTGCTCTAAGGGAGACTAGCCCTGAACAATTGATAGTTGACAAAAAATATAAGTTTCTTTGGATGAAAGCATGTGTAAATGTAAATATTTATGTAGCCTATGTGTATAAAACCCTAAAAACCCTTAAAAACCCTTATTAGTTTGAGTGTGTGTGTGTGTGTTTTGTAGCCGAGGGAGTGTCATCATCATCTCTCAGGTCTATGTCCTATTTTTACTCATCTCTGTGTGTGTGTGTGTGTGTGTGTGTGTGTTTGCATACAGAGTGTGCTGGCATATGTGCTTTCCTTTGTGAATACGTGCAGATGTGATTGTGTATGTGTTTGTGTGTGTGTAGTGTTGCTGTGTGTTTGTCTGTGTGTGTGTATGCTGAGTCTGACCTACATTCTCTCCATCTGTTAGTTGTACCCAAAATGGCGCATCTAGAATCATTCCACTGAACAGTGAATCAGCCACACACACACACACACACAAACACACACACACACACACACACACACACACACACACACACACACACACACACTGTTCTATCAAGGTCACTGTGCCCAGACAGCTGTCAGAGTTTCTGCATCCTAAAGCTTTCTGCAGTGTGTAGGTATGTGGGCGTGTGTGTTCAGGTGTGTGTGCACATATGTGAGCAGGAGTGTGTCAGTGTGTCAGTGTGTTTCTGTGTCAAGGGTATGACCACACAGCATCACATCAGTATTGAACAAATAAATGTAAAGTGTAAATATAAATAGTCCAAATATCCCTACTAATAATTACAGTTTCTCATCTGTCTCTCATACAACAAAGGTCAGTATAGGCATATAGGATTTTTAAGGTGATGACGAGCATGATTCTCAAGTTAAAGGTTAGACAGTATAATCAATATATGGACCTAAAGTTCTACACTGAAAATTTCACAAACACACATAGACACACACTAAAACATACAATGTATAAATTACAGGCTGAATATAAATAGGCATTATATTTTGGATAGGTTGTGCACAAGAAGTGTAATATCTAGGGAGCCTCCCTTTATCAAGATTCCTCTATCACTATTTTTTCACATAAAATAGTGAATTGAAATATATAAAAATTCAACACAGTCTCACACACACATACACACACACACACATGCTCCAGAAGGCAGATGGATGGACTCACCCCGTCCCAGCACTCAGGCATGGCTACCTAGTGTTTTGGTCAGCAGGAGGAAGAAGAAGAGAGAACGAGGGAGATGCAGACGAGGCGAGAGAAAGAGGCAAACGCTCCTCTCTGCAGACAGATGGTCCAGATTCTCACCCTCAGCTTAGCACTCAGTCCCTCTGCAGTCTCTCTCTCTCTCCCTCTCTCTAGCTGTCTGTCTCCCTCACTTTCCATCTCTCACCCCTCCCCCACTGATCTCTGAGGACAGCGCTGGGGGTAGAGCGAAAACTCTGATTGGCTAGCATCCACAGAGAAGCTCTGATTGGATGACTGAGAAGCTATACTCAGAGTATCTCTCTCATCAGCACCAGAGCTGCTGCTTGCTTAGAGCATCTCCAGAACCCAGAAAAGCAAATGTGCTGCAGTATCAGGATATCTGTCACACACACCCACATATTTGTGCATACAAACTACATTTTATTATTAACCTACCACCTACATTTTAGTAATACCCAACCATGTTTCAAGATTTAAGATCCAATATTCAAGGAATGTACGAATTTCTCACATGCATGTACAGGTACAAAGAGCAGTGAAATGGAGATTGTGACTAATTTTCCCACCTGTAAAAGAAATCATTTCTAATAATAAATAAATGTAATTACAATTACAGTAAATATAAGATTAAAATAAATATTTGGGGGAAATTATCTATTCATGACCCGTATGGCTAGGGGGGAAGAAGCTCCTTCTGAGGCTTTGAGTTCTGGCCTTAAAAGAATGGAAAACTGTGTCTGACAAATGCATGCGTAGTTGATATGATAATATAGCTTTAATTTACACTTTTGCTATACACATTCCTTCCCTGTGCATTCTTCTATAACTGTTCTTTTATTTACAATTTGCCATGAATTTTATTTTAAATTATTGCACATTTTCTGTCCCAGTGACTGTAACTGCTTGCTTTCGGGTGTGTTATGAGGATAGAATGAGGGCAGGCTCATGAGCTTTTCACTTCACATCCAAGTCACACATGTGCCAAAGGCAAGATTGATGAAAATACACACAGACGGACACCCCCGCTTTCACACATGGCTTTATGCCTCCTAACAGTCTCTCTTTCTCTCTCTCTCACACACACACACACACACACACACACACACACACACACACACACACACACACACACGCACGCACGCACACACACACACATACACACACACAGACACGAAACCCAGATGCACATCAACCCACACTTACAGGTGGGTGAGAACAGTGCAAAAAAGCATAGTGTCAGACAGTAAGGCAGTGTGAAGTCTTTTTTTAAAAAAAAGAAACAGAACTTTGAGGTACAAGTTTCCTGTGTTTGTGTGTGTCTGTGTTGGTGTGTATGTGTGTATGTGTGTGTGTGTGTGTGTGGGGGGGGGGTTCTTTACCTTCCAGTCTCCAACAACCGTCATGGTCTCACAGTTCTCCTGCAGAAAGGCCACACACAAATACCAAGAAACATTAGAAAAATGCTGTTCACTGTAACATCTTCAACCCACAAATAGGGGATGAAGTTTGGGTCTAGAGGACTCTGGGTTAAAGAATCACATGACCATCCATGAGCAGCTGAAGTAGGAACCACTGCTGAAGGAAAGTTATTGCATTCTCCTGGTGACTAAAGATGGTGTTAGGTCTTAGAGGAAGCATGTCAGAAAGATGCATGTTAGGTAATGGAGGTACAGCATCCCTTCTTGGGTTTGACAAACTGCATTCCAGAGTTCATCACACATTATCACACATATGTGCACACACAAACACATAAATTAAACACATGGACATGTGGAGCACTCACAAAATGGATACAGACACACACACACACACACACTAAAACACAAACAAACAAGGTGCCCTCCTCTGTGGGGATAAGAAATATTGGTCTAAACATTCCCAGAAGAGAGGGGTTAGTTTGATGGAGACCGATCTGTGTGTAGAGGAGGCAAGGAATGATGTTAAAACCCCACTCAGCCACACATGTGTGTAGTACACAGCCATCCAGGCAACAGAAGGCAGAGGCAGAGCGGGAGAGGAAGAAGCATCCTGGGGGTGTGTGGCTACAACAAGCATCCCTTAGGGCGACAGAGCCTAAGGGTTTGACAGACCAGCACTGGAGGCCTATGAGGCCGAGAAACCGTCATCCTTTGGAACTGTAAGGCCTGTGAGGTCGAGAGACTAGCATCCTTTGGAACTATAAGGCCTGTGAGGTTGAGCGACCAGCATCCTTTGGAACTATAAGGCCTGTGAGGCAGAGAGTCCAGCATCCTTTGGAACTATAAGGCCTGCGAGGCTGAGAGACTGGCATCCTTTGGAACTATAAGGCCTGTGAGACAGAGAGACCAGCATCCTTTGGAACTATAAGGCCTGTGAGGCACAGAGACCAGCATCCTTTGGAACTATAAGGCCTGTGAGGCAGAGAGACCAGCATCCTTTGGAACTATAAGGCCTGCGAGGCCAAGCGACTGGCATCCTTTGGAACTATAAGGCCTGTGAGGAAGAGAGACATCCTTTGAAACTATAAGGCCTAAGGGACCAGTGTCTCCTAGACTGCATTGCAGAAATAGGAGAATCTGAAACATATGTTTATTGTCAAGTACAATCATAAACAAATAAGAGTCCTCTCATAATTCTACCACATGCCTCAAGGAGATGCTAGAGACTTTTCACACGGTCTCTGGGAGTGCTATATGGAATTGAATTTCCTCTCAATCTGCACAGTATACTCTGAGCAATCACAAGGGGTCCAGGGGTTGTGAGTAGCTGCAGGAGTCAGGGCTGTAAGGGCATGGTGTGTGGCAGACAGGTGAGAAGAGAGAGCTGGCTGGGTGGGTGTTGGGCAGAGGGCATGCTTGGTGCTGCCGGACCAGCAGGTGTCACATTCCTCGCACTGCTGAGATGTAGTAATTGCACATGGTCACTAGGGAGCGCTGTGTCACTAGTATGTGGTGGCTGCTGAAAGAAGATCGCTTTCTTGCTGCTAAAGCTTAGTTTGTGATTTTTGTGTTAGCACTGAAAGCAAAGAGTGCTCTACTACCCTGTTACAGACAGTTAACATCAAAAATTGTTTTACTGATTATGATTTTATACAAAAGAAACTGAAGTCATAGTCTAGACTCTGAGTCTACTAAATAAATTTATTTAGTCAAATGTTTCAGCTATGAGAATACATCCAGCCTGGAATACAATCAAAATGGAGTGGGTCATGGCAATTCTCTGATAGGCATATCTGGTTCCAGTAGTGACTAACTAAACGGCTAACTTGATTGACAGAGTGGTTAATTTCTGACTGGGGTTCTGAGGGGCTGCTCTCTTCCTTGTGCATGTGTGCAAATGTGTGTGTGTGTGTGTGTGTTTTGTGTGTGTAGCTGTGAGCAAGCAGTCCTGACTGGGTGCTGTAGTTACCGGGAGGCACCCGCTGGTCCGATGCCGAGTGATGTGAAGCCAGTGATGTGCCATCCTATGCCAGCGGTGGCGAGGTCGGCTGGTGCATGGGGGGCAAGTGGGCGGCATGGCGCAGGGCAGCGCGTTCACACAAAAAGCAGCTGCCGCGCTGCTCCGCCGCGGCTACCATACACACACACCAGTCAATGCACAAACACAGACATACACACACACACACACACACACACAGACGTCAGTCATTATACACACAAACACAAATGCGAGTCATTTCACACACACACACACACACACACACACACACAGACGTCAGTCATTGTATATACAAACACATGTCAGTCGTTGCATGCACACACACAAAGACACACAATGAGTCAGTCAGATACACAAGGACACATGACACAAGGTCACACCACTGTCTCCACAGTGCCCCCAAGTGTGTGGGATGGCAAGTGCTGGGGGAGATGTGAGGCTGTGCCAACTGTAAGATGAGCTGTTGAAGACCTCCGGATACTCAATGTGTACCTGCAATGTGTTGTAAATAAACACACACACAAACACCTGTGTGTGCAAACACACACTAACATCAATAGTTCAAGTTGCATGAGTAGTAAGTTTATTGACAGATCCATTACAGGAGCAGTTTGTATTTCCTACTTACTGCTGACTGTGATTAGAAAAAAACATAATTCAGGCATGCACCCAAACTTTGTCAGTATGGAAATACACATATAACCACACAAGTAAAAACACATTGTTATGTAGAAAACACACAGAAACACACATACACACATATCGAACCAAACACAAAAACACACACTTGGATCCCTACAGCGACTTACCATCTCTGTGTCCTGTCCTCGTTGCTCAGGCAACAGGGGTTTTTCCTCAGTAAACTGCTGTTCCTTCATCGCAGCCATTCTGGAGAGCAACCTGCAATCGCCATAGCAACACGCACTTTTTAAGCATCCCACTCAACGGTATTCCATAAAAGTATAAATGCACCCCCGATACCCCCCCACCCCCAACACACACAAACTTTTGTGCATCCCAGCCCACTGGGCATCCCTGGGACTGAGCTCATGAGCACATGGTCAAGCAGGGAGCCAGAAGCCAGACCAGACCTGGAGGAGGAGATCATGAGAGCCCAGGAGGTCATATGGGGATGGAGGTCCGAGCAAAGGTGAGAGAAAGGCAACATAGGAATGGATGTATGGGGGGTGGGGGGGGGGGGTTCATATCATATATTGTCACACTGTGTCATGATGAAAACAGGCAGCTGTTCTGAGAAAACAGTGTTGTCTTCGAGCTCATGCAGAAATGCCTTTGTTTTTTGCTCTTACAGTTGAGAAAAGTGTAGTTTGGTGTTTTGGATTGTGGCTTGCTATGAAAGTGGTTAGGGATGAATAGTGTCGGTTAAGATTCAGAGTGTGCTACCACAACAACCGAAAATTCTCAGAACAGAGGCTTTCATAAAAATTTTGATCTTAACCATTGTATTTAATCATAAATGATCAGAAAACAAGGCTTTAAGTGTAAAAAAAAACAAACCTGTCTTTTAAGTGTTAAGTTAAGGTGTAGGTCATGAGCGATTAGGGTCTGAGACTTAGGCCAGAGTTGTAGTGGTGGTAGGGTAGGTGTAGGAGGGGCATGTGGTATCAACAACATGGTTGTTATGTAAACAAACAAAAAATAAAAATAAAAATAGCTAGCAATACACTCCCCCCCCCGAGCAAAAAACAGACACATACAGCATGTTGTCTAGACACACACACACACACACACAAAAACACACAGCTGATATCAGAGTTAGTTGGGTAAGGTGGTCTCATGTTTTGTGGGGATGAGAATGGGCACTCTCGTGGTTGCAGGGGCCTGTGGTAATTAAACAGTGAGGTCAGAGGCTGGTCGATGGCATTGATCAGCCTGTCGGGAGGGGTCAGCAGGCTAACTATGCTGCCTGGCAACAACAGCTCTAGAATCAGAATTGGAAGAGGGCAGGACTGAGATGTGGAACACAGTTCCCTAACATCTGAGTACACAATAACATTTCATACCACAGCATCTCATGTCTCTCCTCTCATCCAACACACACACACACGCTCTCTCACACACACACACACACATTCACACACGCACACTGCACGTACAATCATAAAATGACCTATGCTTTATCACAAAAACAGACACATGCATCCTTACACACTTAGAAGCCTCAATAATGCTGAGACTCACACACCCCATTTTCCTGGCTATGAAACAGCAATGATTACTGTAATGAATAAAGACAGGCATTTGTGGTGTCCCTGATCCTGTATTTGAAAGTCACCACAGTAAACAACACATCTTCAGCTCAAAACAGCGCATATCCACACAAACACAGGATACATACCTAAAAAAACAATGATCATGCAGTCAGGGTTTTCAGGACACACTGCCTGTGGAAGTAGTACATTGGGTCATGGCTACTATTTTAGGACAGGACTGTAGAGAGGGGGAGAATAGATTTGTGTTTTTATTAAGTAAGATTAACCTGGCTATTATCCAGCTCCCATCTTACATATAATCAAGTATGAAAGTGAGTTAGCTCTGAATCATGTTCACTATGTCCAAAATAAGGATGCTCTATGATGCAGACGATACTCTCTGTATCCTCAAGTTGTCCCTTGAAAATATTGTGTGTTCATTTGTTACATTGACTGATGTGATTTGTAGATTCAAAAATGTACAAATGTTATTGTGTGTTTGTGTGTGTATGTGTGTGTGTGTGGAGGGAAGGGGGGGAGTGTGTCAGTTTCTGCCTTGTATCATCATGGAGGTTACATAAACCAAGTTTAATACTGTATGGCAGCGACATTTATATCCACAGCTAAACCATACCAAAAGCAAACTCCAGATCAGGACCAGATGTGGCCCTAACCTGGGCCGTACCCGCCAGAGCTGTGGTGACAGGCCAGCGACTGGCTCACTTTCACAAGACAGCTTTAATTTGGGCCACTCTGCCTCTCATTGCCCCGTTGCAACAGATGCCAACTTCACTGGTGTCTCATACATCCACTGTGGAGTGCTTACATAAGGCTGGGCTCCTTCTGCTTACAGACACCCACTTCTTTTGCGCTGCAGCCAAATTCATCTTGCAGGTTTGACTGGATTTGGTCTATGTGGTAGGAACAACAGCTCCCCCTGCTGGCAGTAGATCAAATAACATAACAGAACTAACCATGATCTGACACAAATTCCCAATCTAATAGGACTGATGTGTGTATAGGTAGAGCTAACTGCTACATGAGAGGCGTTTGATTATCTGGGGAGCTGTGTTATTGTCTCATAATTCCCAAATTAGTTGTTTTCCCTCTTAAAACCTTAATCTCCATATCAGTACTGAGTTATACTGCAGACTGTGTTGCCATGACAACGTCTTGCAGTGCTTTACCCAGTCAAAACAGCTCTCTTCAGGGACCTGGTGGGCCTTTTTTTCCCCTCTCTGCTGTGAAAATATTTCTGTGGTCTCATCCCTCGCTGAGAATTGAGGGCAAGACACATCTAAACCCCAGATTTTTGTTTTCTTCATCAGTGTCAGTGTGCTGAGGAAGAGAGGGGTGAACTTCTTAAAATACCTTAGCAAACTCATCACTGCCAACTCAATATCATGGCCCCCCAGCAAACAGCAAACAAAGCAGGTCTAGCACAAAAGAGTGTGGCTTGCCCTGTGGGCTCAGAGGAGAGTTGGAGGAAGTGACAACAGGCTGATGCCAGGAAGATGCACAATGAAGGAGAGTGACAGCAACCAGGAACCTTACAGAGAATCAGAAAATCTGCTAGTCCAAGTAAGTCCATTAGTCAAATACATAAAGGACCTAGAGTGGTTTTCTAAAGATGGGGAACCTGAAACTGACAATTACGTAGACAAACAGACAGGCCGATAGAAACAGACACCAACCCAGACACAAACACACACACTTTTTTATATATAAATATGTGAACATATAAACTCCACTGATCTTCATTCACTAGCATCTGGCTGATAGTTACCATTCATTTAAATCTTTGAAACACACACACACACACACACACACACACACACACACACACACACACACACACACACAAAGACAGACATGGTCCCAGACTCACAGCCAGAGTAAAGACGATAAGAGAGGATAAGGGCTGGGTTGGGTGATGTGAGCAGGAACACTGTGATGGGCAGGAGATCAATCTGAGTAAGCGGTTGACGTGACTGAAGCCAAATAGTCCCCAAATAGTGTGTGTGTGTGATCCCATCACCAGAGTCCAATAAGGCCTAGATCTGTTTCAGACTGGAGCTCTTTCATCACCAGAGCCAAGATCTAGATCTGTTTCACTGGAGCCCAATAAGGCCTAGATCTGTTTCACTGGAGCCCAATAAGGTCTAGATCTGTTTCACCAGAACCCAATGAGACTGGAGTTCTTCCACCACTGGAGCCCAATGTGGCTGGATGCTTTTCCATTACCGGAGCCGATTGACGTATGGGCCTGTTTCAGACTAGAGTGTCCCGATGAAAAACATCCCATTCGATACCAGACTGGGCCAAGTCAGGCCAGTGCTGTGTGTGTGTGTGTGTGTGTGTGTGTGTCTGTTTTCAAATATGTGTACATTCTGGTAGCATTATACTGTCCATTGAGGCATATGTCTTTATGGCTGTTTATTTTTGTGTATACATATAAAATTCCAAAAGTGTTATGTTTAAAAAATATGTATTTTTGTATGTGTGTGT
Organism: Tenualosa thibaudeaui; assembly: GCA_027481765.1. NCBI lineage: Eukaryota > Metazoa > Chordata > Actinopteri > Clupeiformes > Clupeidae > Tenualosa > Tenualosa thibaudeaui. Next base: position 17,077,484 of record JAIFZK010000007.1, read on the forward strand.
GTGTGTGTGTGTGTGTGTGTGTGTGTGTGTTGCTGGTGAGATGCAGGATACGGATACAGTGCACTGTACACAGACACAGACAATTTGAAAACTGGGATTTACATAAAGATGTCCTTTGCAGGCCAATTTCTCAGCGAGGGTTCATTTCACACACTGTATAGACACACACACACACACACAAACACAAACACAAACACACCGCTTGAAACACTCCTTTGCCTAGCTTCAAAGTCTGACAATCCCAAGGCTCGACAGGAATCTGCGCAGCAGTCAGCTCTGTGTGTGAGTAAGTGTGTGTGCGTGTGTGTGGCCTCTGAGGAATCTACAGAGCCTGCCTCTTTGAGTACTGCACCATGAAGACAGATAAAAACAAACACCCTACTCATGCTCTCAATTGCACACACACACACTCGCACAAGCACACACACAAACACTCACACAGACTCACATAACCTTCCCAGGCCTTACCCCTCCTCCTGTCAGTAGCTACCTGGCACCATGGCTCAGACCCAAGTGGACAGAAGGAGGAAGGTGTGTGTGCGTGTGTGTGTGTGTGTGTGTGTGTGTGCGTGTGTGTGTGTGTGAGTGATTTATGTGTGTGATTTGTGCATAGAGGATTCTGATTCCTTTTCTCTCTTCCATATTTCAAAGACTCTTTATGAATGGGGATATCTGAATTTGTAATGGAAGACTCTCTCTCTCTCTCTGTGTGTGTGTGTGTGTGTGTGTGTACATGTGTGTCCATTTGGAGGACATATGTATATCTACTGTATCTGCAGGTTTCAACAGAGAATGCTGACTTGGGGAAAAATCTTCCACTCTCACACAAACCTTTCAAATAATTCCTGGAACGAGACCAGTGATATTGGCCTGTAATGGCTGCAATTTCCTCAGTAATGGCTGCTTTGCTGTTCACCCCACCAGAGCAGTAGTCCCATCTCTCTTGGTCTGGGCCAACACAGGACAAACTCTATAGCCTTGTAACATGAGTGTGATTGGTCAAAAACACTGAAAGCACACTGGTATGATTGGTCGGTGAATCAGCTAAATGTAAAATGAAGCAGCTTATTGGCTAATGGAGCAGGAGCACGGAGATGGCATGGGGCGTGAAGAGTGCACCGAGCCGGCACAGAGACAGGCACAAGCACAACAGACCAGACCAGCGCTTGGCGTTTGGCGTCACACGTAGTGGCGGTCGCTACCTACATGTTCTGCAGCAGGCTCTGAGGAACTGTGCAGCTAGCCTTCGGAGGGAAGTTCCAGAACAATCCAGGCCCCATCTGCAGGTGCAGCACGGAACCAGAAGAGAGAAAGAGTGTGGGTGTATGTATGTGTGGAGCATTTGTCCTGCAGCAGGAAGAGCTTCTGACCAGATCACACATACACATGCACATGCACACACAGACTTCATGTTAGAGTGAAAACATGCCATTCACACACATACAAGTATACACAATCTCAAAAATTACTGTAACTTTCCACAGCACAATCTTCCAGTGTTCCATCTGATGAGGCAGAACATGAGGCAGCTATGGCTTCCATCAGCATACTGATATTGGTATTCATATTGATGTCTCTGAAATTAACAGCCAGCACTATTCAGAAAACTTGACACACACTCAGAAAGCTAACTACTGCAGCCTGTCAGCAGAAATGATCACTCACTAAACACCATATGCCATATTTTCCTCTCACTTGCACTCCCTCTCTCTTTCTCTCTCTCTCTCACACACACACACACACATTAAGATACACACACTCACATCACTCACCAAGTACTAAACATTCTGAACTCTGGTACACTAAACATCATTTGCCCACACAGACACACTGAAACTCATATTAGTGAGTCTCCATTCATAGGAGATAGATCATATACACAAATACAAATACACATCCACACACCCAAATTCATCCAAATACACTTTATACTCCTCCCTCAAATTCTCTGCAGCGGGAACGATAAGCACAGTACTAGATGGCTTTGAATCAATGCCTGTGCAAATAGGTCATTCAATGAATATGAGCAGAGGGACTTGCAGACCAATCACAAGCTGCACCATGTGGAAACTTCCATCACAAGCTCGCACACACACACACAATCACCACCAGCCCCAGGCTGTGATCAGCTGGCTCTTGACCAGTTGTCGCGAATATTAAGGAAAATAAAAACAGATCTGGCCTGGAGGTGGGCCAGTAAATAACAAAGAACAAACAAACAGACAGACACCCCCTGTTCTCTACTGCTGCACTGACAGACACAAATACTGCACCCATCCACCGCCCCCACACCTGCGACAAGACCTTCACACAGAGGTTACTATTATTTTTGCATGAGAGGTCCCTAAGCCTTTTATATGAGACCCCCCCCTTCCTTCTGCTCTTCCTTCCTCTTGCCCCCTCCTCCTCCTCTCACTCCTTGTGAGGCTTTTGGAGTCTCTCCTCTCCCTGTGGCTCAATCCTGTCCGCATGCCCGTGATGCACTTCCTCTGCAGGGTTTATAAATTGCACCTGCCCATCGCCCACTCGGCCCCGTGCCCACCCAGCCTGATGCTGGCATCGCTCTGCTACTCTGCCTCTCCTCTCATTTCATTTCCTCTCCTCTCTCCTCCTGTAAGCCCCTGCTCCTCTCTAGTGTTTGCTATAACACCTCCTCCTCTGCAGCCCTCGCCTCTGCTCCTTGCTCCTGCATGCTCCACAGCTCTGTTCTCCGTGACGAGTGGATTAACATAATTCTGTGATAAGGCCGTCTTAAAAAAAGTCTTTAGGGGCCTGAAGCCCATTTGAATGTATTGACTTTACACCCTGTAGAAAACTTTGAACAGCCTCAACTCACAACAACGCACACATGCAAATACAACACACACACAGACACACACACACACATACACATGAACAAAGCTCAGATAGAGTACTTTCAACACACATACACATACACACACACATACACACACACACACATACAAACAAATAAATCCATAGTTATTACCAAATGTACAAATCACAGCACAACCTGTCTTCACAATAACAAACTGGTAATAGTCATAACAAACTTGCCATAATAAATAATGGCAAACTTCCACAAATCAAATGTCTAACAAACAAAAATTCAACTTCAATTTACAAATGAAGTAAAAATTTCAAACTCCCATCCCTGAACACAACACCCCATGATGTCCACCACCATTCCAGCGTGCCACTTCAAAACATGCAGCACTTCGAATTCTCTGACACCCAGCACATACCATGCATGCACAGCCTCCATAGTCCACCCCCCCCCTCCAGACAAGCACCAACCATTGGACATCCCCATCAAAACACTTCAAAACAGATTCCACACTCACACTCAACAACACACACACACACACATACACACACACACACCATTTATATCCTTTCTACACTTAACAAACCATTCTAACTCTCCCATCAAAAAACCCAACGGGATAAAACAAACACTTAAAACACCACATGCACATACACAAACACAACTGTTACATACTAACCGTTTAGTTATCCTTTGTCAAAGAACCTGGCAGCTTAAAACAAGTACGTAAATTACTACACACACACACATACACACCTCAGGAAAACACACATCAAAGAACCTGGCAGTTTAAAACAAATACATAAATTACTACACACACACACACACACACACACATACACACTTCAGGAACCCCCCCCCCAAAAAAAGGCCTCCTATCCACCTAGCAGTGCCCGGCTACTCTAGGAGCTCCTTGGAGCTCGGGCCACTGTGGGGTGGACACTGGGACCATGGGGAGTTGATGGAGCTGTGGAGGCTTTTACCTGGAGAGGTGTAGGTGACTTTTTGCTGCTGCTGGTGTAGATAGTGCTGCTGTGGCGTTGGGAGTCCTACTGCGGTGTCCTCGACTTGCTCCGCCTGCGTCTGCTCAAGAGTGTTGGCGTGGGAGACAGAGAGTGTGTGTGTATGCGAGCGAGCGTATGTGTGTGTGAGTTTGTGTGAATGTATGACAGAGAGTGAGTGCGTGTCTGCCCCTCTGTTAGAGATGCTTTTCCTCTTGGAGCTGTTCTGTTATCTGGATCGCTCTTTCTCTCTCTCCCCCTCCCCTCCCTTTCTTTATCTCTGTTTCTCTCTCTCTCTCCCCCTCCCTCCCTCTCTTTCTCTCTCTCTCTTTCTCCCACCCTGTTTGGTCATAAACAGAGAGCACGTGGCTGATGCAGCAAGCTCTCTGCCACAGAGAGAGAGAGAGAGAGAGAGAGAGAGAGAGAAACAGAGTGGGAGGTGAAGGGGGGATTGAGAGATAGAAAGAGGGGTAGAGAAGGAATATGAAAGAGCAGAGAGATGGAGTGACACAGAGAACAAAGGAAAGATAGAGATGGAGTGACACAGAGAGAAAAGGAAAGAGAGAAAGGGAAGGGAGTCAGCGTATGAGGCAAATGTGGGAAATAAATCTAGCTGAACAGGGGTGCTGAGTCATTTTATTACACACACACACAGACACAGCATGTGCACACCTCCTCTAAATCCCTAACACACACACACACTTGTGCACACACACATACACAGACACTGGCCACACTTCTCAACCCCAAACACACACACTACCACCACCATCACTATCACCACCATAACACATCAATTTAAACAGGCTTCCAAACCTCAGAGTAGAAGTACATTTCAAATGAGAACGGATACCTTGTTTTCTGACAACAGTGTTTACAGACAAGGTAAAGTATCTTTGCTACTGCAACCTCTAATGCTAACAGTGTTTAAATATTGTGTAATTTAGTATACCGATGAGTCACATGAGTTACCCAAGAGATCAGCAGGAAATCATTTTTCCTCTTTATAAACATGTAATTGTTAATAAACTCTTAATAAACATGTATTTGTCTAGAATGTCATAGGACATTGAAATACAGTAAAATTACGTCACGTTGCCTGTAAACACAAGCGTCACAGTAGCAAGTTGCTGTATAGTGCTGCTTGAACTGATAAGAGTGCAAGAGTGCAAGAGTATTACAGGCTGGGAAATATTGCAGGGGTGCTGGAAAAGTAACTTTTATTGTTATTGTTAAGTTTGTTTTCACCATTTAACAAAAAATTGTGAGTTATTGTGCACATGATATGCACAGTCATAGCTTTTGTACACAAAGGTACATGTTATAAAACACATAATCACATAAAAATCATTGCCAGTTTTATTGTCAGTTCCATGTCAGGTTATTCGTTGTAAGGCAATGAACTACTCTTCAACTGATTTCAACAAAAGAAATCTTGGCTGGAGGTTGGTGAAATTGAATAACATAATCAAAGTAGGAGTTAGTCTGACTGCATGTCATCTTATAGGTATGGGAAAGGAAAAATGCTAAAGGCGCACAGAGGGATGAGATGGAGAGATGCAGATAGAAAAGGCATCAAAGCAGTAATAGGAAAAAAATATCAGGAGAAAGGAAAAGAAAAAAAGTTTGGGCAGAAAGGCGTATGAGAAAGAAAAAAAGGTTTGGGCAGAAAGGTGATGTTTCCAGGAATACTTATAGTCATGTGTTTATTGATAGGCATAGCATACTGTAATGTGGGGAAAGGAAATGTGGTCAGAGAAGACTGTGTGAGGAGGAGGAGTATCAGAGTCACTGGGCGATCCGAGGACGAGCAGGACACTCAATCAGACATGGCAATGAGTCATCAGACAATCAATGTGACCTTATTATGTTGCTACCCTTCAGCCAGGCCTGTGCAAGTGTGTGTGTGTGTGTGTGTGTGTGTGTGCGTGTATCACACTATCTTATGTGACAGGATCTCCAAAATGAAAACAACTTTTCTTCTTATCTTGTCTTATCTTCTCTCTACAGAGGCTTGTTCTCACCACTTTAGGAAAAAATGGCCACAAATCTAGTCCAAATAATGAGGTACAAACTCAACATTTTGAGATTCTTTTTTTCTTAGTATACCACAATATTCAATCAGTACCTCATCATTTTCATTTAATTTAAGGCCATTTTAAAGTGGCAGAGACAGGCTAATATGTTGCAAGGGGAAAAAACAAACAACAACAAAAACATTCTTTCTTATGATTAAGCTAAAAAATATTTTGTGAATTTATATACTCATTCATCAGATAACCACATTTCAGCCAATCAGACCATTCCAAGATGCTTTGAATAATCTCTCTCATATTACCTTCATGAGTCTGGGCAGGATTCAGCATGACTCATTGACCTTTTCGACACCTGACCTCCACTTGGCTTGTGTCTGAGCACCTATGAGGACTGGAGTGGACTCCTCTGTAAACACTGTGAGCTTATAGCACCAGTGCTCTTCAGAAAGGTAGAAAGAAGGAGGAGGAGAGGAGAAATCAGCCACATTCGTGAGAACTCAGAGGGAAGATCAAACTCTGTGAGTCATCCTTCTATGGACTTTAACAGGGTTGAAGTGTGGTGGAGTTCAGCCAGGACTGAAGTGGCTGCAGCCTGATCCTCCAAACACTACAGCAGATAAGCATACTCTTGCTTCCAACAAAAGACTTATCACACAGACCCCTGTGTGTGTGTGTGTGTGTGGGAGACAGAGAGAGACAGCGAAAGAGTCTTGGTAACAACATTTATCTTAAATTTATGCATTTCTAACATTAGTGCATCCCACATCCACAGTATCTGTGTATGTGTGTGGGTGGAGATGTGACTCAGGCCAATGAGTGTGTGTGAGTTTGTGTGTGTGTCTCAGGTCTGTCTAAATGTGTGAGCCAGTGCAATATCACATGGTTGTTATGCTCTCAAGTATCTCCTGAAGGAGGCGATATCTAACTATTCCAGAAATCCCTCCATACCCTCCTCTCAAGCTGGGCCAGCAGGCCTATTAAATTTGACATTAAACACAGCCTAAGCAGGAACACCACAACCAATACGGATCCTGTATGATGAACATCAACATTGTGCCATTGGTCAGATCACAAGACACACAACTGTCAATCACATGCCTACATACACCTCAAACACAACTGAAATCTCTAAATAAATAAAAACCCTGAATACATATGTATTCACCTCACACAGACATGCTATGGAAATATAACGAACCCTGAGAGCACCATTGATCATACTGCCAAACACACAGCAGTCAATCACACACATACAAACCACAAATCACAATACCTGTCACATATATCAAAGACACACCACCATAGATGCTAAAAAAGAAAATTAACACATCTTTAGAGGCAGGAAAGTGAAGCGAGTGTGGGTGAGTATGTGGTAAACACTACTGAGCACATGAGGTCTCCCAGACTGATTAGATGGGAAGGAGAAAGGGCGTTGGCGCCCTGCCATCACAGCACAGAAACAAAAGAACTAGGACATGTCCCTGTTCCCCAGGATCTGTTCCCATTTTCGGTGGGTGGTCTGTCCACGGTAAAACACCTGAGAACCTGTTTAGTCCCCTCTTTTTCTAGCTAAAGATATTTTTATTCTGTTGACTAGGAATGCTCCCAGTTTTCATCTCAGGGATCTGGTAGCCTTAAAATGGAAACTACATTCCAAAAACTAAAACTAAAAATACTTCAGATTTGGTATGACTTGCCACAGACCAGATCAGAGGACAAAACTAATTCCAGATGAACTCATGCTCAGGTAACTTGGGATGGCATTCCAAGAAGGTGGTTCAGTGATAAACCTGGGTAAGCTAAGCTAGAGGAAGTGGTAAATCTCTTAATAGAACAGCCTGCTTGCTTTGTTTGGTTATGAGAATGAAGACTCAAGGCTTTTCTGTTATCAGGGTGGGTATTCCAAGTAGCTGGATAAGTGGCAGACCTAAGTCAAGTTGGAGGTAGTGGTATGCCTGATAATAGAAGAGCCTGACCTCCTCATTTTCTTAACTATACAAGGTGAGCAGGCTACTCTATTACGAGGTTTACCACCTTCTCTCGGTTAACTCAGCCAGGTTTATCACCACCTACCCTTGATGGACAGCACTCAATATTCCCAGCAACTAAAACAGCGACACCTCTTGGCTCACAGGTGAACTGCGTTGCTGGCAGTGAGACCTGTGGACTCAGCACCTGGCCATATGTTAGTAAATGAAATGGAGGAACACTGAGCTGATGGCAAAGATGAACTGAACCGAGCGTGTCCCACAGAACACTCTAAATTAGCACAAATGCCTAGTCAGCAACCCCACAGCATCTTAGAATCTCAGCACATAGTGGCCTCCACCAACCTTCAGGGACATGCTGTTCAGCGCATAACACAGCCTTATTGCTGCAGAGGGTAATGTATCTTCATGTAAGCCATCTAAGCAACTAGTAGTAGCTGAGGTGAATACGCTGCATGCATGTACTACATTTAAACTGGCAAGCAGCTGTGAGAGTCAGTTTAACAGCAGTTATAGGGCAGATGAAGGAGGACACACAGTTAGTCCCAGCAGGGCAAAGCATCCATGGGTCAATGTCAGAATAGCACACGTCAATGTCACTTCCAGGGGCGATTATCAATACCTTCCATTCCTCCAAAAATCCATCACCTCCCGACCCCCCCTAATCCCCATCCCCATCAACTGACCTGAATAGAGTGCCTGAGTGAACAGCTAGGGTTTCAGTTCCATCGCTGACTCACATCTGGGTTCCCACATTTTCATATAACATCAAATTCAACACCTTTTCAAAGACTTTTCAGGCCTAATTACCTCTACTTCCTCCAGGACCCAAATGGCATACATTCAAACACAGATCACAGTTAATTAGTTACAATGCTGAACTTTAATGAGAAACAGCAAGCTTTACAGAAACAAATTAGAGAAACCAAAATCTGTGAAGGCTTCCCAATTACAGTTACAGTAATGGCATATTATGTGGTTTCTTGCAAACAGAAGAGAAAAGATCTAAGCGTTTTGTTTGAGCAATGTCTGTTTTTATTCTCAAACATTATCAAGGCCTTGATAATGTTTGACCATTACACTGAAATTGTGAAACTGAGAGAGAGCGAGGAGAACACTCACGCACACACAAATACGTAGGTAAATAATGATTTAAACAACAGGACTTACTAAATAAATGCTTGCTTTTATGTACACAAGTGCATATGTCTTAAAATAAGTTTGTGGATGTAGATTCTGATGTGCTTGCTGGTCACCTTGAACTGCCCAGGGATGTGTGTATGCATGGAGGCACGACATGTGAGTGTGTATGCAACTAGGCACGTCAACATAATTATGTGTGAGCTTGTTTGTGAGTTCATCATTTCTCCTGATATGTGTGTGTGTTCAGGCATTCATATCAGCAAGTTTCCTCTTGCGATAGTTGATAACGAGATTGGATGCTGTCAGGTGTGCATGTCCTTTCTCCCAGCGCTGAAAGGCATTGAGGCCACTCTGTCCTGCCCGAAAGAGTGCCCTCTCCAGGAAATCTAGTCGTTCCACCAACGCTGATGTGTCCGAGTCATAAGCATTCTGAGATGAGTCCATGATCCGCCGGAACCGGCCAATAAATGTCTAAGACACAATTAAACAACAGAAAGCTTTTACTGATCCAGTAAAGAATTTAATGCCATCATTTTACATTTTTTGGAAACACTCCAAAATAAGCCATAATGCATATCTAGTGGTCAACTAATATCTTATTAAAGCACTGCTCTTCATATCTTGAAAAAACAAGTCCAAATCCCTCTAATCCTTCAATATACAGGCTGACACGAGAATGACACTGGTAATATGATGGCAGACTGGTGATGGGAAAACAGGACTGGGTTCTGTGTATGGGTGTGAGGTACAATCATATCACTAAGCAACCAGAGGCACCCACATACACTCTAAAATAAACCTCACATCTTTAATGTATTTACAGACAGATTTTTTGTAAGGCCTTCATCACCTACTTTCCCCAGACAAAGGAGGGTTACCATGGTAACATATTCAGTCTTCCGCTCACAAATTGCAAAAAACACACACACACACACATACTCTCACACATTTGCAGGTGCTGACACAGACATTTAAAAAATAAAATGCCAACGAATGCAAGCATGCATGAATGCAAATTATTAATGCCTAAAGAGCGATTCAAAGAAGCAAGGGTTGCCTAAAACATAAGTTGTACACCATGCCCTCAGCCAACGTCCCCACTGCAGCAAACACACCAATGACTGTATATATAGTCATGGAAACACACACCCAATCATTATCACTAAAATGTGGCCCTCTAGTGGTATCTAGTAGTACATTTCACATCACACCTTAGCTTCATGCCCTACTGTTGGAAGTTAGTCCTTATTTATGCTGTTACACAATGTAGTTACAGTGGCTTTCTTATAAGGCTGTTTAACTTTCTGATTACTCTTGAGGCAGTTTAACTTACTGATGATTCTATAAATCTTGTGCAGAAGCAATGTTTAATTTTATTGCTAAATAAATCACACAGGTCCCTGCACTGCATTTGCATAATTTACTATTCAAACCATTCAACATTTGTTCCACTACCTGCTATTTTTGTTCATGTTATCTCACAGTTATCTCCACTAACCTCTCTGTGAGATTAACTAAGGGGAACATTCTTCCTCCTTCAAGCATTAAACAAACTAAATACATGTCTAAAACAAGTTCTGTGCTGTATATGTTGATTGAATGAATAGTGAATTCATGTTAGTGACTTGTGTGTCTATGTGTCTGCATGTGTGTAATGCTACCTGTAGGATTGACTGTGCCACCTCTGGGTTCTCCGGGCTGTCGAAGTGTAGCATCTGGGAGCCCAGACCATAGTAATAAGGTCCCATCTTATGCAGATCCACGACATTGGGGTCGGCTCCAAACACCGTCCTCCACCCCTCACGGTACATCTTGGGTAGCTCTACTGCTACCACCCTCCTCTTCTGTTCGTAAAGGCCTTTTGCCACCCACAATGGGAGCTCCATCTTTGTGCCCTGAAACACACACTTCATGTTAAAAAAGAAACTATTTCCACAGTGTAGCGTACGTTCATCCATCAAGTTCGGACCACAATTTAACACGCAACTGCATTAAATAAATTAGCAACCAACGTTAAATCGTTTGAAATTCGTGAAATGGTTTGAGTTTGGTCAGAGGACGCTTTCTTCCACACAAACAAACAAATAAATAAATAAACAAACAGACACACACACACACCCACACACACAAATAAGCAAGTAAGGGGCTTATATGGTGGTTGGTTAGCCAATTTATGCTGGGCTGCGCTAATGCTGCAGCTTGCAAACCAAAACAAAGAGTGACGGAGAGACTTGTGTCAGTAAATTAAGCTATCTAGCTAACCAATGTAACATCAGCAAAAGGTTAATGCATTTCAAAGGAAATTGGAATGGCATTAGCAATAGCTCGTTGTTACTTCTTTTGGTTTAGAGACACAAACCTCTGGAATGTCTTGTGTGTCGCTGGATTTTTCGAGGAATCCGAGGCGAGGAAAAGTTGTCTCTAACCGACATGGCAGCCGCTCGTGTGATAGCAAAATATCGTCCAAAGAAAAGTAGTTCTCTTCCATTCCGACACCCGGAGGCACGGGCAGGTACGACTGTGTGTCCATTACTTCATCTGATGTCGTTCTCTTTTCTCGGTAAACAGTTGATGTCACTGTCTGCCTCTGAAATAAATTTATAAACTGCAAATTTCGCTTGTCAACTAACAACCTACTAGCCAACCATTTGAGCGCGCGAGACGACTTCAAATAGCAGGCATCAAAAGTAGAAGACAGAGCGAAAACATGATTGGTCAGTGTGTTCAATCGATCTCAGATCACTATCTCAGGCCTCGCAATGTCCCCTGTGTGGCTTGTATCACTATCATCGAGTTTATTTTATTATTAACAAATTAAATATTTTATGACGAACAAATCACAAACAGCTTTCATATATTGAAAACTAGATATGTACTATGAGAAATGGATTAAGAATTGCTTAGGTCTTATCAGTTTTGTCAGCTTAATGTAGGCCTATGTGTTTGAATGTAACTGACCTCAAATTTGACTTGGGCTCTGAACAGGCCTGCGCCGAAACATATTTTTCCAAATGTACTTGTTCAATCTACTGACTTCATTTAAGACCTATGGTGATTTACATATGGGAAGAAAAGTTGTGATTTTGTGAAGCTAATGCATGCTCCTTCAATTGCGAGTATGTTATTTCAAGTAAACCCAAATGCAATATATCACAATCGGCATTACATTGGCTGGGAATTTTATTTAAACTTTAAGCCACGTGGTTCTTCTTCTTCCAATGTCTAATTCTGATTGGAGATTCTTAAAATCTATTCGAGGCAGACTGAAGCCTATGCAGAGTTCCTTGACCAGTTTTGTAGCGAAATGCAAAATGTTCTAACCTGGCAACAATTATATATTATTATATAACTATTCTACTAACAAGTACAATTGACTAAGGATTGCCTTTGAAGCCCAATTTAAAACTCAAACGACTTTGGCAGTGAGGATTTAGGGCCAGTCAGTAGCCAGTGCGTAGGTAATTTCTGTTCTGTCTGTGTTAAGTTTAAGAAAATTATGTTGCATTGCTGACCTTAAGTCTGATCGACAGTCAGTGAGGATACTGGGGGGCGGGGGATAATGCTTTTAATTCACAGATGACAGATGAAGAAAAGTGTCTACTTAAATCTAACTGAAATTGTTAGAAAGCTTGCTTTGGTGATATAAATGGTTGCTTGGGTAATCAGGTTGTGTTTTACAGCTGCTGACTCCTGGCAGCGCATGTTTCCCAGGTACAACATGAGGTACAGTAAACATGGCTGTATCGATGCTTAGCTCTAGACTCATCTAGTCTGGTTTATTTTCTCTGCCTTGGTTTTTGGTTTCCCAATGAAGATTTTCCTCAAACACTCCTGCAACCTACCATGGAAGTCCCCCATAATTTCTAATAAGAAACACATTTCAATCTTTTTATTTCAACTTTCAGTCGAATCAATCCACGTGTATTCATGCGTTGTATGGACATGCCACATATTGCTGTAACTCATATATCGCTCATAGTGTGAACTTCAATCAAACCAGTAGGTGGAGCCAATGCCCCATTACATTATTATGACGCACTTCAGGAACTCCAATCTAAGCCTAAACATAGCCCTGAGCATGAAACTCATCTCTGCACACACGTGCATACTTATTGCATTCATTTCGTTTATATTGTAAACATTAAGGCAGAGTATATGGATTATAAAATGCAATCTGTACTGGCACTCCAGCATTTCAGTAAAAGTATGACAGGGATCAAAGACAGACGTAGGCCTAATCTGCCTGATGAATCATTCACTGCAAGGATGCCCGTCTCGTACGTTATGCTGCCTGAACAGCATTCCAAACTGCTGTGCAGACTTGGTGGTGATTTCAGTAATCTGTTGTAGGCTACTAGGCTAACGGCATGGGCACTGATGGGCTAAAATTTCGGCTGCGTGCGCGCCAGCTGCTGGTTAAACTCTGCAGCGTTACTAGGTCACGTCTTCCTCGCTCACCGTCGTTGTAGGCGAGGCTAAACAAAGCCTCGACTTACTACACTTCGCAAGGATGAATCAAAACATTTTATGACAGGCATATCACCAATTTACTTTTCATTTCACAGTACGGTTCCTTAGTTACTGTTCCGTGCGCACTAAACGTCTCCATTGTCTCGTGGCTGCACGCACAACTAGGGAGCGAGCGCGCGGTTATGAGCGTGCAGGGGAGCGGCATGCGCTGACCCGAATCTCCGGGCGCACGAAAGCGACAGACGCGGACAGACGGCAGTTGACACACAGGCTGCCTGACAGACATCAACAGATGATATGGCGGAGAATATCAGCGCCGTTTAACGTTGCCAACATCGCTCCATTCCTTACGGAGGACGCTGCGGATCACGGGGCTGTGGAAGCAGTGCCGCGGCGCAGTGTTTCTAATCCACCTGCCGTGATTTGGGACAGGTTGCCTGTCATCCGCTGTGGGAAAGGACGTGTTACGATTGATTTAGAAGTTGTGCACTGGGATTTGTTAATCTCAACGAAACTATTTTTTGGATAAGGTGTATCGAAAAATTTCTGTCGCTCATGTTCCGGCCAGGAGAAAGGGCTGTTGCGTCTCACAGACACAGCTGGCGTAGTCAGACTTGACAGCCCTTGTTTTTTTAGCGGTTGTTTTGTCGTCGGCAGAGGGCCTGACAGACACCGCAGACTATTGTTTTGAGGGCGAGTTCTGCTCCAGCTTTCGGATAATAGCGGCGCCCCGTTTTAGCGAACCCCCACCCATTCTCGCGGGTACCTTGGATGGGGGGCAAGCAGAGCACGGCGGGGCGTCCCCGGGGAGCTTTTCCCGGTGTCTCCACAGATGACAGCGCAGTACCACCCTCGGCCCACTTTGGCCACTACCGACCAGGCGGCCCAATGGGGTTGCGAAGCCGGTCTGTGAGCTCCGTGGCGGGGATGGGCATAGATCACAGTGCTGCGGTACCCTTCGGCTTCTATAACCCAAGAGGAACAGACTCAGACAGGGCCGGTGGCGGGTCTGGCTCTGATGCAGCCCCCGGCAATGGATTTCAGGAGACAGGAGGGGGACATCATACGGACGGTATGCTTTATCTGGGATCCAGAGGATCGTTGGCAGACACCTTGCCCTTGCACATCGCACCCCGGTGGTTTAGCACCCACAGCGGTGAGTTTCAACCCGGATCTCCGTACATGGACTAGGCAGCCGACAATACGCATGGCATGTGTGCACAGGCAAAGCAGTTCAGAGAGGCGCTCATGATTACATTGTAGCTTGCGTGCCATTCACAGAACTTCATCTGGTCGCTTGTGGGTGAAGGCGTGCGTGCGTGCGGGCGTTCAAACATTTGTGTGTATGTGTGTGTGTGACAGATAAATAACCACCGCTCCATCATGCTCCTTCTCTCAGGAGCCATGTTGTGAGAAATGACGCTGGTAAGACAGGCTGCCAAATCTTGCTGAGACAATTAGCGGCTGATTAAGGCGAGGGGTGGGGGGCATTCTCATCCGCTTACCTCCGACCACAGTGCGCGTCCGTGCTGGGCCTGTGACGCGGTGCACTGCTCCCAGGGCACTCGTTAATAAACGCCAGATGAGTTCAGAGACGAAAAAATAACATGTCCGGCGTCATTACCTGGTCTTTGACTTTGTTGACAGTGGTTTCAGTATCAGAGATACGTGTCGTTGAGGAAGAGAAATTTTAAATTCATTATTTGTTATTAAAAAAAAAAGACATTGTAGGTCCGTAAAGGCTACCACGCCTTCGCTATGAGGCTTATTTTACCAGGTTAATTAATCGTAATATGTAATAGCCTATGTATACAAAATAAATCGGCTTTATCGTATATAATTTGGCCTGACCTATACAGTGTAACTGACTTTGATGCAATTGAAGCCTTTTGTGAGATTTTGGTTGAAATAACAGAATAGGAGTATTTATAAAAGCGTGTGGTGTTCGCGTTTGTGAACACCTTTGTTCCATGACATGTCCCTGACGTTGATTATATTGTGAAGAAGGCTTGTGCTGAGAGGGCTTTGCTCCAAGGGCTCATCATCTACAGGTGGGGATCACACAGCCAGAGGTCAAAGATCGGTTTGACATTCGAATGGAATGGTTAATAATAACAGCAACAACAATATATTTATTATTATTATTATTAATAATAATAATAATAATAATAATAGCAATAGACTAATATTATTAATAATAGAAGCCCATATTTTTCTTCATGTCAATTGAAATGGCAAGTGAATTCAAATAAACAAAACCATGATCCTGAAAATTCCTTGCTGTTACTTCTGACACTCCCTATTTTTCAGTGTGCATGTTGCTCTTGAGGGTAACATGTAGGTCTCACAGGCCTGGCTCAGAAGGGACGCCTGTTATATGGAAAAAGAGACAGGTCTCCTCAGATAAACAGACTATTCTTGGAAGAGCGATTCTAATGGGTAATTCCATGCACGTATTGATGTTAAGTCTGCCTCTAGTGCAACATGGTGGAAAAGTTCTTTAAATTGTTTTATAGAGGAAAAGTTGAGATAAGTATTTCATCTGAGATATTTCTATAGACACAAGATGTTTTTATTAATTAATCACCGTTAAGGAGATGGGGTAAGCAAAAGTTTGCAAAGAATTTCCCTGTTTATAAATCAGTGAAGATTAAAATCTGGTTCCAATAACTGTTAGGGTAAACTGTTGCTATTGGCAGTGCAGAGAGTTAGGGCACCAGTGCTGGTAGTTTTATGACTGTGGCACTGACTGGCACCGTTACCATTACTTAAGGACAGTTCTCGTGTTGTTGCTGGTGTATTTCAAGGGTGTTAACAGAAGTCAAGCAGGTATAAGTCATGGAGCTAATTTGTAGGTGTAAGGCCCAAAGTCCTGGTGTCTAGTTCAGATGTGTTAATTAGTGTCGATTAGTCAGTTAGCAAGATTTTTAAAAAGTGGCAAAGGCAGTGATCAGTCTTCACTGGGTATCAACACCAGAAACTGCCACTGAGCATAACAAATATAGACAGCATAGATTTGTGTCTTTATGGATATGAAGCCAACATTTGTCTTAATGGGGGCTGCCATCCTTTTGAGTTGGTACAGTATACATTTACATTTATAACTTGTTTTTACAAATTTACAACTTGTCAACTATCAATTGTTCAGGGCCAGTCTCCCCTAGAGCAACTTAGGGTTAAGTGCCTTGCTCAAGGGCGCAACAGTGGCAGCTGGGATTCTGTGTAGTCTGTGCTGTCTGGGGTTAGATTTACAAGCCAGATTGAAGGGATAGTCTAACAGATCCAGAGCCAGTCCATGTGTAACCTTAAGTCATTAATTTTGCTTCGTCAGTGCTCACAATACAAGAATTACAGATAATAACGTTTGAATACATCAGTTGGCCTTGCTAAACAACGGACTTGGATTATCCACAGATCAAACTACCCACATGTACAGCTTCTCTCTTATCATTGTACAGTGAATGTGTTAGTTCTTTGCTTTCATGCTTTCAGTAGGATCCTTCAGAGTAACAGAAAGAATATATGGGTGCATACAATGTCCAGAATTATTACAGCCCCATAAGTAGATGGACTTGTCTCCGTAGCCAGGTGTTTTCCTGGTGGAATCTGATTCAGTGCCCTCATGCACTAATAATAACGGAAGCAGTGAAAACTATGACACAACTAAACCTGACTCTTTCACTTAAACTCACATTCATTAGTAGGGCAGAAATGTGGAACAGAGAAAAGCTTGTCAGTCTGTTTTATTTTGTCTGTTTTTTTTTTCTTTGTGTGGGAGGGGTGTTCTTTAGTCAGTGAGCAGTCCAGAACAGTGCAGATGCTGATGACAGAACACATGTTGTCATTTGAAATGTGATGAGGACAAAATGGCTGTTGAGGGAGTTAGAAAACATGCTCTATTTGGATTTGTCATCAGACATAAATTGAAAACAGGTGTATGAAATGTCTAATACAGTATGGCTTATGATGGTGACAGATGCTAAGCCTCATCTCTCCTCTAGGTTTGCTAAGTTTATTTGCTATTATTTACCACCTCAGTATTTGCTGTGCTGTCACCATCATAATATTTATATGTGAACTGCTACAGCAGATGATCTATTCATCTTAACATATGATTAAAAAGATCCCTAACGGTTAAGACATGTTGGCCTTATAAGACTGACGTTGGTATCAGCTATATTTAATAGGATTTAAAAACACTGAAAATGCTTTCTTTTTTATTATACTTTTAGAAAATCCTTGTAGAGCTTTTAAGATGCCATTGCGGTTACATCTCAGTGCTTTCTGGGTAAAAAGTGTCATCGCGTCTTACTAGCCGAGGATTCCGTTAACTACAATGCGCATTATCTATTCTCAAATCTCAGTGGCAGAGGTGCAAAGCCTATGTCTGTGTGACAAACCACTTATGTTAATCTGCTCAAAGCACACACTGTGCCATGCCATGTTTTGTGGAATTTACAAAGTTTTCAGCTTGTAACGGAGATCACTGTCTTTCACCGCCCACCACTGGCCTCTCATGTGATATGTGATGCGTGTAACTGAACACTAGAATTCAATCACAGGCAGAGTTAAATAGAATCAACTGCCAACAGTTTTAAGAGGAATCAAAAGTACCTATCAAGAAATAATACAATATGATCATAAGTTTATACAATCATGTTGAATAACAAGCAGAGAGATAATGAAGGACAGTAATTCTATTCCACTAAGGCAATGATGGTAGGCTTGATTTTTTTTCTTGATTTAGTAATGTAGCAAGCCCAGGGAGGCATATGAAAATGAGAGAAAGTACATTAAGTTTAAGCAAAAAGTAAGGTTAATGTTAAGAAATATAGTTTTTACAGTCTATCAATCTATGATTATTTTGTTGATTAATCAATATGTTGTTTGGCCAGTAAAATACTTGTGAGGCTTGTGAAAATATGCCAATCATTGTTTCCCTAAGATAAAGATTATGCCATCAAATGCCTTGACTTTCACAGAGGAGCCAGTCGAGCAGACAGTTATCAAGGATAAAAAGGTGCAATCAGAAGAAAGCCATTTCCTTCACAGAATGGCACAAAACAATTAGCCAGAATAATCGTTGATTCATTTAATAGTTGATGATGCCCTGTGAATAATGATTTTGGTTTCTAAAAGTTTTTCTAGACACATACGCAAACTGGATTACGCCAGCTTTTAGAATGCAGATATTTTTTACTACAAAACATGTTTTCATACACATTCCAGAATACCTAATAATTTGTTTCTAGTACTTCTCCCATGAGTTTGTGGAAAACTCCAAATCTCTTTCTCAACTTTCCCAACCTTCCTACCACATACTGTGTGCTTGCGTCAGGAAGAATAAACCTTCATTCATCTGCATTTTGTGTATATCACGGTATGTTTTCAGTACAGTAAACTTCAGTGAATGGGAACTGTGCAGAGCCTGGCTTAGTGAAGATATTGTGTAAAGATTCACTAGTAAGAGTACTGGTAGCATCTCCAGCAAGATCTATATGGTATGTAAGGTGAAACCAAGCATTGCTGGCATTCTCAGCTCTCTCACTGAGCTTCTTAGTAAGGTCACAAGTCAGACAGTTGTGTCTCCTGATGCATCTGAGTGATTGTCTGTCATTCTTGTGTGTCCCACCTGGTGAAGCAGGACTAGGGCAGACACAGTGTCATGGCATTGATGTCAGGGAGTTCTCACACACACACACACACACACACACAAACAAAATGCTCTTTGCTAAAAAATTGACTCTGAATGAGAATGAAGTGAAAGTCTATTTCAATCAGGTGTTCATCTAGCATCTCTCTCTCTTTCTCAGTGTGTGTGTGTGCGTGTTTTAAAAGACCATGTTATTATCTCCCCTTCTGCGAGGCTGCTTTCCAGACAGGACTGGGTTTTGATCTGCCCTGCCCAAATGTGGCTTGCGTGCTTTTACATCCCTACATTGGCAATGCGTATCTGCAGTGCTCCTTTGACTTCAGAGTCCTCATTCAGTCTCTGGTGGTTTCATTGGGTCAGCTTATACTGTTCATAAGGATCCACCACTGCAATGTGACATAGCATGCAGTCCCAGCTGTACTGTGTGTCAGACCAAAGTGAAACTACAGGCATATACAGGCCTGTAAATTAGTGTTGTTATAACTTCCTTAGTATATTACTAATACTGTTGCCATCACTGTTGTTGCCTTCAAATAGATTTTCTAAAACTGCTTGTTTGGTTCCTTGAGTGTGGTTGGCTTAATCACGTTCCAATCTGTTGTAGCACAAACACACAGGTTTGCCTCTTCCATATTAGTCTGCCTATCTCACGTAGTGTTTAGTGTTGCCCAGCAACACTATATGTTTTGAACTGTATGTCTTGGCAGAAGAATGGTTATTTATTAATACACTATATTATTATTGTTTTTTAAATTTGTGTGGCTGTATTTAATGAAATCTTATCAAAGATTTGTTGTAACATTTTTAGCCACTCAAGTCTGTGAGTTTGCACTGGATTTAGAAAAGCTAAGGGGGTTTCGCATCGTGCCAAACAACATCCACTTAGCTGGTCTAAAACCAGTGCTAACCCATGGCCTCTCGTGGATATAATGGCAAAAGCTACCTGTAAAGAGAATTATGAAGTGTAGGAGGTGTAAGGCCAATAGGAAAGAATATTTCATAAGGATAAGTGCAGATCACCTAAAGAGCAGATATTAGAAAACCAGGGATATAAAAATGACAGCAATGACATGAAAGACAGAAATGAAAAGCAGAAAGCACAAGGTAAGAGAACCGGTGTCAGACCCTGTGTCTGATCGGTGTCAATATCCGATCTTTCAGAGGTCTCATTGTGATTGAGTAAGTAAACCACAAAGCCACTCATATACTGACAGCCCTCTTCCCCTGTTGTAAGCCTTTCTGTAGGCCTATAACATTAGTGCTAAATCTGTGTCAAACATGAAAAGCCGAGTGTGTAGCAAGTCATGAACTTAAAAAAAATGTTAATTAAAAGTTTAATTTTATTCAAGTAAATGTTGAATAAGAGCGTATGGCGACCTTTTTAATGTTGTTCATTTATAAATTGTTTCGTTGAAATTTGGATTTGTATCTCAGAGATCATTGTATCTCAGACTTTTACATTTTACCCAGTTTAGATGAGTTTCTGTCATGGGTCAGAAGAGTCAGGATGCCTGTAGATAAAAGGTCAAATTGTGTGATTTCTGACATGGTTTTCTAGAACAGACACAACTGATAAAGCTCTTCATCCTGATGTGTTTATCAGGATGTGGATTTAATCACACCAGATTTCTCAGAAATGTCAAATACATACATAAACACTATTCTATTTTCTACATACACTATTCTCTATTTCTCTTGATCACACTTTTTTTCTTTGTCTCCACACACACACACACACACACACACACATTTTCTGACGATGAAGGAATGCATGTAAAATTCCTAACCTCCCTCATAAACAGGCACACTAACACACACTCTGGGACTCTGAGAGAGTTCTAGCTGGTTTTGCTGGCCACATAAAAACCAGTTCCAGCTTCCATACTAGCCTAGCCAGCCAGGTGGCAGGTGAAACCAGCTAAAGCTAGACCAGCCTGTTGGACCATCTTAAGGTGTTTTGATCATTTTAAACCATCTTACACTTAGTCTGGTCTTTAGCTGGATTTCTCAACAAGGAATAGTTCACTGAACATCACAATCCCCTGCCATCCCATTCACTACTCCCACAGCATATTATTTGTTTTTAATCTGAGCCGTATTCAATAGAGATCCCACTGGTTTAGGATGTATGTAGTCTGGATTTGTATTTTCTGTGTATGGCATGAGTGGCGTGTGTAGATTGGCAAGTAAGTGTGTTCAGTGTGTGTATGTGTGTGTTGAGTCTGCAGTGAGTGCCACGTGTGCCCTGTGTTTGGGCTGTGTTCTTTGTTTGATTTTCGGGTTGACTGGACATTCATCTCTGGCACGTCCCTATCCCTGAAAATTCCATCTGTGTTTTAGATCTCCATGAAATCAATGTGTTTCAGCAGTCTGTTCTGTCAACACAGACTGACAGCCTGCAAGTTCACTTTTGAGATATTGAATAAGAGCGCATAGCGACCTTTTTAAATGTTCTTAATTTATAAATTGGAGCTGTTTTGTAGAAATTTGAATATGGTATAAATTTTATTGTCAATTTCTTCACATGTACAAGACATACAAAGGAATCGAAACTGCGTTTCTCACTCCCCTGTGGTGGGAGAGCAAGGGGCCGCTGCCGGATGCCCACGCTGCCCATGTGAATATGTAGTTATAGCAAGATCATTGTATCTCAGACTTTTACATTTTACCCAGTTTAGATTGGGTTAGAATAGGCAAGCTACCTGTATATGGATGAGTCAGAAAAGTCAGGATGCCTAAATCCCAAATCAAATTAGAAATATATTTCCATAAAAAAGAATACTAATTAAAAAATAAAAAAAGTATGGACATGCTGATGAATTCTCAGTTTATGTTTTGTCAGAAGAGGTGACTATGGAATAGAGGAGAGGACAGTAGACATTTGAAATGTTTATTCTCTGTCTCACAACAGTGTCTTTTGGCTGGGGGCTTAAATCGTTTATTCTTTGGATGAAGTGGTGGCTGACATTGGTTTTGGTTCTCTGCAGCTATACACAAACACACACACACACACACACACAAACAAAGATTGGTCTGCTGTTTGTGATAAGCGTTAACACAACAGTCTCCCTTGTCTGGGGTTAAATCAGGTGGACCTATCGTTATAGCAACAAGGTTGGATTGTTTTCATTTTTCTGCCATAGATGATGTTTTTGGCAGAAATCTTCAGTATCTAGCTGGGTTAGGACTGTGAGCCTGTTTGTACCATTAGCTTTTTCTAATTCCAAAGGGCAGGCTCAGTAAGGCATTCTGCTTGTGTCTTCACACCTCTCTTCCACTCTTATCTCTTTGACTTCCCTCTCCTCTTTTCACCTCTCATTTAGTTGGTTTGTTATTTTGCAGGCCTTCGTCTGGCTTGTGCCTTTTGGTTCTCTCACTTACTGTCATCTCTACTCCTTCCCTCTGCTCTCATTTAGTTTTATAATTCTTTTCCATATTCTCAAGATTAAAGGAGGAATCTGGTGTGATTCAATCCTTAGCCCTGTTGTTTGGGGTCATCTAGAGCCACCTGTAGGAAAAATAACGAGAGAATTTGATACACCAATACATTTGATTAGCTGAATAGCAATCCAGCTGAAAGGGGCATAAAAAAATGAAACTGAAAGTGAGTTTTTGTGCCCCACCCAGTGTTAGCTGCTGTTTCACTTTTCAGTCTATGTTGTATCAAATTTTCTCATTCTTTTTCCTACCAACAGCACTCAATGACCTTGATCAACAGGTCTTTGGATTGATTCACACATTTCTCCTCTAACCTTCCTCTTTTCTCTCCTCTCCTCACCTCTGTTCTGCTCTCTTCTATCCCTCTCTCCTGTCTTAGTACTAGAGTTTGTTCTCTCTGCGCCCCCACCTTCTCACCACTTTATCCCTCTTCTTTTTGCTGTTTCCATGGTAACCCCTGTTCACTTCAATACAGTGAGGAGTTGAATAGAGTTTGCCAGAGTTGAGAGTGATGTCATGAAAACATCAGAGGGCCCTCGTCCATGTATGGGCAGTGATGTAGCGGATGAACAGCCTACGACAACGCAGCAGTAGCAGCAGTGACACAAGCTCTCTCTCTCTTTCTCTCTCTCTCTTTCTCTCTCTTCAAAGAATGAAAACAGGAAACGACGCACTCACAATAGTGACGTTTTATAGTGCATCAGTAATGTAGACAAGGATCTAAAATAGCCTTTGAGCAACCCTCATTTTGACAGTTTTGACAAAGATGTATTGTCATGCATGTTGATCAGCAATGATGTTAAATTGTTTCATACATTGTCGTGGTTTTGTGAATATTTTACTTGTGAGTAAACAGTCAGCTGATGTCAGCAGCTCGACGTTCCGCAGCAGCAAAACCATTTCTATGGTAATGTAAGATGTATGCATTTAAACAAGACAGAAAATAAACTTCAGCTATCCAGCTGCAACAGCCAGATAGGTGTGTTCATATTTCAGTTGCGTGGCAGATAGACACTGTTCACTGTATCACATTTTCTCATTCTGTTTCTTCCCGGTAGCACTCAGTGAACTTAAACAACAGGGCTATGGATTGATTCACAAAATGCCTGTTTGTTAAGAGGCCAGGTTTGAGTTGGTAGGCAGATGTAGATTGGTGGTGAGGTTCCTTAGGCTCAGGGTAACAGAGGATAGTGCAGTAGTGATGATGATGATCGTGATGATAAATTTTGCTCTCCTCCACATCTCCATCATCCTCCTGAGGCCATGGCCGTGAGGCTAGTCAGCAGCTGCACACATAATACATTCTGCTCCTGTGTGTGACACCATTACAGATGCACAAATGGTATCGCATAAGTCATAACCATGGGAATGTACTGATAAAGCAGAAGGGGCCAGGTAGGCAGGCAGGCTGTTTGGCTGTTTGATTTCCACTGGGTCAGAACACCACAAACAGTACAGTATGGGTCCGCCTTCACCTCAGCCCTGCTTCCCTGAATGGTTAGTGATCAGATAAACTCTCATTCGAAACTATCCCCTATCTGTCTTTCTGTCCCCTAAATGCTATAATAGCACAGGATCCAACATACACACACACACCGTTGTGCCCTTGAGCAAGGCACTTGACCATAAGTTGCTCTAGGGGAGACTGGCCATGAACAATTGATAGTTATCATGTTGTAAGTCACTTTGGATAAAAGCGTCTGCTAAATGCATAAATCTAATCTAATCTAAACAACCTGTGGCAACTACACTCTTTCACGCTGTGTGTGAAAGAAACTAGGGAGCACCACTTTGCTGAAGCCTGTGCTAACCAGGTAGCCTGATGCATTATCCATTTTCACATTGTTGTGACGGAGCCAAAAGAAACTGAGCAGAAGCAGTGCGGTGTTTGCAGTGCGGTGTTTGTGTGTGTGTTGGGGGAGAGACACATTTAGATGTCTCAGGATGGCTGGCCAGCATAATGGCCCCAGTGATGTTGCCTCATCACCATCAGGTGTGGCTGCCTCTGTAGGCTGGGGACCCATGCTGTTGCTGAGGCGACTGAGGCTACTGCATCATTATGTATTTTTATCTGAGCTGCATTGTGGACTGGAGTTCCTTTATGGGACTGTAATTGGCCTATGATTCCGCATGGTCGCATGTCTCCCTTCTGCATATTTCTCAGTTTCTTGCCTATCTCTCTCTTTCTCACTCTTCTCTTCTCTTTTCTCTCTGTCATCCCTTTGTCTTTTTCTTGCTGCTTCTTTCTTCTTATCTTTCCCTCTTCATCTCTTTCTTTCTTTCTATCTCTCTCTCTCCCTGAGGAGCAGCTGAAAATAGCAGCTGAGGGAAAAGTGGGTCAGGCGCCATGGGGTGGGGTGATGTGTGTGGGGTAGGGGTGTGTATGTATATATATATATATATATATGTGTATGTGTGTGTGTGTGTGCGTGTGGGCGGGGGTGATATGCCTCATACCCTTCTTTTAATCCTGTCTCTCATTCATTCATGTCTCATATTATTGCACTCTCCCCGTTTCTTTTTCTCTCTCTCACTCTCTCTCTCACTCTCTCTCTCTAATACTATCTATTTGTCTCTCTGCGGTCTGAGTCTTTGCTTTGCGCCTCCCCGTGTGGTGTTGTCTGGTTCCTCTGCACAGCTGTACTGTAGTAGGGAATGTGAGGGCAGATTTGAGGCTGCAAAGAAAGCCTCAATCAGTGCCGACCGCTGACTCTATACCAGATCTGTGATTTGGCGGCAGGGGATCAGACTGTTGTTTGGGTGTCTATCCATCCTTGACCTGAGGGGCTCTTTGATGGTGCCATAAGATTTTCACCAAAGGATGAAAACACATGCCTGGAAAGCTCTGTATAGTTCCTGCATGTCATCATGAGTGTTATCCCTGGGTTGGATTAGCTGCACTCGCTGGTGTTTATCCAATAGCTTTCTTCTACTGCCTGTGTCTGGGAAAGTCTGGGAGGTTGATTAAAGGTAAACTTTGCAATCATTTTAGCTTAATTTACCATCTTCATGGTCAAAAGACGTATAATCCCAAGAACTGGATGTTCATTCATACCCTTAGCTCTTTCAGCCTGCATTTCTATTCCAGTGGCCAAACTTTACTTTACATAGTCAGATAGATGTCTATGCTGTGCTTCAGGGGGTTCACAAACATCCACATGGGCTGGTAAATCAGGTGTGCTGAGCTAATCAGAAGTAGCACTTGTGCACTAAGTCAAGTGAGACACGTACTGTAGCCTCAACAGAAAGACTGATAACCTCTGCTGGAGCTGATGCTAAATCAATGCAAGTTACACAATCTGAAAGGGTCGTCACGGAGACAGGTGTCAGGGAGACAGCAAAAACACAGAGAGGAGAGGGAGGGGAGGGGAAAAGGAATACAGATGGAAGACAGAATACAGGACTACAGCAAGAGCCAAGCAGGGCAGGCAGGGGAACTATGGAGAGCCGGCGGGGAACAGCTTAGCCTGGTTTGACCAGACTCACTCACATCATGAAGAAAGTCTGGCTTTGTTTGATTGAGAAATGCTTCCAATCCAGCATCTTAGTGGGTGTAGACTTTGGGTTAACTTGGCCCAGCCTAACCATTGATTGAGGATTCACAATGTTACTCCCTACTTTGCCACTAATCTTTGCAAACTGGTTATAACCTGCATTGGCAGTAAGCAAACAATGTGTTTTTTACCTTTGCTGTACAAATGTACACAATCTTCCGACTGCAACTGATTGATATTTCCAGGCATTGCTATGACTGTTTAACACTGCCACTTTCAATTTTGGAAAATTCATACATCATGTTGCTGGTTGATTCAAGGATATGAGGAAATTTTATTGTCACATGCATATGGCAACTGGGTGTAAAAAAAAAAGTGTCTGTTTTTCAGCCTATCCGTGCAAAGAAAAGGGGGGGGGGGGGGGGGTAGGAAGGGGCAGGATAAAGTGCATATAGTACATAAAGTGCATATGGGGAGGGGGCAGGTGTAAAAGTGATGAATAGTGTTGACAAAGGGCAAGAGCTGTGGAGGAGGGCAAATTACAATACTCCCACACATTAACAAGGAGCACCTTAACAATGAGCATTCATGTCATGATTCATGTCAGCCTTTGAGGGTTCAGAACTTAGGGCATAGCGGAGACATCCAGATGTCTTTGTGCCTTGGCCTCTAATAAATAAAAGTGTCTCTGCTCTGCCTTTCCAGCCTCTTACTGACCAGTCCTCTCTTTCCTCCAGGGTTCAAGTGTCCCATCTGCTCCAAGTCTGTGGCCTCCAATGAGATGGAGGTGCACTTCCTCATGTGTCTGAGCAAGCCCCGCCTCTCCTACAATGGTGAGAGAATCACACTCTCTATCATTCCTCTCCGATTCACATGCAATACTGTCATTAAGCTTTCATAGCGTCAGCATGCCTTCAGATGAACATGGAACTCATTCACACGTATACACACTGAGACATATACAGTTCACAGGGTCATACAGTACATTGAGACACCCCAGGGAAATTGGAAATGATGAAGATCCACAGAGTGAAAGGATTAACTACACAAATGCAACACATAGACTCATAATATTCCTCTGAGTGTGTGCATGTGTGTGTGTGGGTGGGTCTGTGTGTGTGTGTGTGTATGAGAGAGTGTGAGTGTGTGTGCTGGCATGCCATGGGCATTCCATGCTGGTGCTGTTTATCAGTGCCCATGCCCTTACTTTAGCCTCAGAATGCTCTATGAACTCTAATTTACCCTGCACTGTATTGATCATGTGTGGACACACACACACACACACACATACAAATACACACACACACACACACACACACACATATATATATATATATATATATATATATATATATACAAATGTATACACACACACACACACACACATACAAATATACACACCCACACATGCAAGCCCACACACACACACTCATACACAAACACACGCACTCACAAATATATACACACACACACAGTATTAATACCAAAATCAGTACCTGGGATAAGTGCAGATTGCTTAGCACAGCACAGGCATAAAAGGGTTGACCCAGCATGTGCTTCCAGGTCAGTGACCTGACAGGAGAGTGTTTCAGCGGAGCAGCTTGGTGTAAAAGAGTCGACTGGGGCCGAGCTATTAACTGTCTGGCAGCTGCCACTTGTTATCAGGGTCCTACTGAACATGGCCTCCAGAGACATGCTGGAGGAAAATAAAGTGTGAATTCACATTTTGGAATGGGATTTTTGTGGTTTGGGGCAATTCCAGTGTTGTGGATATGACAAAGCATGAGCAAGCTTTGCATATTATGTAATTAAATATTTTGTACAAATTCACGGCTGAATTCTCAAAATTCATATAATCATGAACAGCACCTAATGAAATATGTGGTGTTTGTATTGGCATAACGGATGTGACAAAAAAGACTACTCATCATGGACATGCCCTTATTTTTTGTTGTATAGTCTTTGATAGTCTTTTGTTTGTTTGTTTGTTTATCTTAGTTATAGCCATTAAGGAATTGTTCAGTTCCTTCATTTAGGCTAGTTCTTAAATGGTTTGCTTTTAAAAATGTACCGACTACAATAATCATAACAGCTGCCTGATGAGCCATCTACATATAATATACAGTATGTCTATGTAAGGTTTAGTAACTGCCCACATCTATGTCAGTGGTAGGTAGCATACTTTTATTTTAATGGCTAACTCATAGCAGGATTGTATTGTGTTGGGCACTTGTTAGACTTCCTCCAAATAGCTAATCTAACAAATGGAATCAAAAGGGTGTTGTTGCATGTATGCATCTTGTGTCAATGAAGGTAGTGTTAGTCAGAGGGGATCACACCTCCTCATCATGCAGGTGAATGCAGGGGGGATTGTTGTTCATCACATGAGTACAGAAGCCTCTTAACAGACAGATGTGACAGGTGCTTACATTATGGGTAAAGTTGTATAGCAAACTGCTGCACAGCATATCTGAGGGATTAATACTGTCCCCGCACCCCACCACACACACACACAAACACACAAACACAGAGCATCTAATTCACACCAATACACCATACACACACAAGCACAAATATAAACACACTTCACTGATTAGTTATGTGCAGGTGCTTACACACACACAAACACATACATAAACACACAGCTTCTCTGATTAATCTTCAGAGTAATGTGCAGGTGCAAGTGCACACATGCACACACACACAGCAGAGGCAGCACCACAGGAAGCTCTGCTTTAAGGCCACATGGGGACACACTGGGGCCCTCCTGCTCTCCACTCTGCATCACATGGAACTTTAATCACAGACAACAGTGATGATGCCAGTCGCTTTGTCTGTCTATCGACTTTCCAGTGCACTTTTAGACACCTTGGTTTGGGCTGTCGTCATGGAGCAGATACAGTGCTTTTGTGACATTCATCATATTGACAATAATACATGAGATCCAAAACTAAACAAGAAAGAACTATTGATTGCTTTACCATTGTGAGTGACACTTTTGAATGAAAAAAACACATCTACCAAAATATGACAATAGGAAAGGCCAACCAACAATTGTTTTTATTTCCTGCTGATAACTGTCCTGGGCATGATGGCACTCCAGTGGTATTCCTTATTTTTATTTAAAAAGTATATTATTATTATTATTATTATTATTATACCTTCAGAGGACAGGTGAGACCAGTCTACTTAGGGCTCACATCTGAGATGGCTGCTACTACTACTGCTGCTGCTGCTGCAGTAAAATGCAGAGGGACTTGTGACACACACATCCACAATTGAAGAGGTCTTCTTTGGATATTGATGATCTTGCCTCCCTCTCTCTCTCCCTCCCTCTCTCTCTCTCTCTCTCTCTCTCTGTGCTATCTCCTGCTCTCTAAGCCCATCAAACAATAATGAAAAGCTTGTCCCTTGTGCTTTCTCCTGTAGGACTAAAATTAACAACTTTAAAAGAAAAAAGAATTTAAGGAAAAAAAAACACCCTGGAACACTGCATTAACACATATAGAGATGGAGAGGGAGAGAGAGAGAGAAAAAACTATATGACCCCTCATCTCAAAATGCAGCTGTTCTGATGATGTCACCAATCGCAAAAGAATAACAAGGTAGAATGTGTGTGTGCGCTCATGCCTGTTTAGAGCTTCAGAGATGACGGAGGGCTGAAACGGAAAGACCTCTTTTGCATATGGACCATATGTCTCTCACTCCACTCACCCACACACCCACACAAACACTCACACATACACACACACCATCTTTCCACTGCACAATTCACATTACAGATTAACTGTTATTAACATATTCCTCCATTATTCTGTCTGGTTATGGTTGTGATTGTGGATGTTTGTGTGTGTGTGTGTGTGTCTGTGTGTGTGTATGTGTTAGATGACGTGCTGGCACGTGATTCTGGAGAGTGTGTGATCTGTCTGGAAGAGTTGCAGCAGGGAGACACCATTGCTAGACTCCCCTGCCTCTGTATCTACCATAAAAGGTTAGAACTGAACAGTGTCTCTGCTACAGAATATGCTGACTATTTGGAGCATGCATAGAGCCTGAGTAACTGATTGAATTGATAGTCCAACTGGCCACCTATGAGTCTCACAAGTATAAAGTTGAATCCAATGTAAAGTTTTCTTAGTCATACTGGAGGACTCTGAATGACTCCCACAGTCACATAAACACTAAATGAAGCCTGAATTCTGATTCTCAGCTGTATAGACTCCTGGTTTGAAATCAACCGATCCTGTCCAGAGCATCCATCTGACTGACCAACTGGCCATCTAGTCAAGGTGCTGCAGGTTAAGGTGGGGAGAACGCAAACCTCAAGCTGACACACTCACACAATTCACAAACTCACTGCACACACACCATGGCACACTTTACATACATCCTTTTAAATACTCAGACACCAACTCACATGTGTAGGCAGTACAGTGATGTGAGTACACCAGGCCGACTGGAGAGAACTGACTACGATACGATTGACTATTGATGCTGGAGATGTAGAATCATCCACAGACAAGCCAGCAGAGGTGTTCAGATATTACTTTGCATACTGCTCAAATGTGGGCCACAGACACTCCTCACTATCTTACATCCAACTGCCAGCCTAGGGTCTGCATGCTGTAATATGTAATGATTGTTATTGATGATGGAATCTGTTTTGTGGTCTACATACATAAGTGACTAAACTGGAAAAATGCTGTATGATAGCTCTATGTTTCTATGTTTATGTTAACCAAGTGTTGCTGTGAAAAAAAGAAACCTTATCAGTTCCATCATTCCTCTGCTCTTAGGAAGTCATAGTATTGAATGTAAATGAATTGTAAAGGTGTTTCAGTTCACAAGCATAACCCTGATGTGTGTTTTTATAATCTTTCCTTCTTTGTGTGCCACTTGCTCCTTTGACTTGTGCCTGTCTGTGTGTGTTTGTGTGTTTGTGTGTGTGTGTGTGTGTGTGTGTGTGTTGTTTGCGCGTCTGTCTCCTTCTCTCTCTCTTCTCTCCATCTGTGTCTGTCATTCAATACCTCCTTTTTTGGGGTGTGTCTCACCTTCTGTCTGCATCTCCCTGGTTGTTTCTGTGTCTCTTGTGTCTGTCTCTATCCTCAGGTTGCCTACTGAACAACCCCACCCCCACCCCCCTGGATATCCAGACATGGAACTGAGAACCAAATGACAACAAAAGACAACGAAAGAAGAGAAGAAAACAATCACTCTGTCTACTGACAGATCAGCCTTCTTCCAAAGGATTAACTGCAAAATCAACCACATAATAATAATAATAATAATAATGTTATATACCTTCAATGATATCATCAGCCCCCAAAATACCTGGTTGCTCCACTCACAGGTTTAAACACATTGGGCATCACTTAGCCCCATTCCCCACCACAAAACAGTGTGTGTGTGTGTGTGTGTGTGCATGTATGTGTGTGTGTGTGTGTATGTGCGCGTGCATGTGTGTGTGTGTAATGACAGGGTTTAGTTGCTGTCTGAGATGTTTTGATGTCAGCTCCTATATGTTGTAGGGGCAGTAAACATCTCAGCATAGACTCACTGTGTGTGTGTGTGTTTGGCTGGTTAGGAGTTGCCATCTGAGCGTATAGCTCCAGACTTTAGGGATAAATCATACAGCGTGTCTAAATGTTTACGGTCCGCATGCCTCGTGTAACTGATTGGTGTTTGTGTGTGGGACAGTAATGTGTGTGTGTGTGTGTGTGTGCACGTGCGCTTCAGTTGTGTAACTGTGATGTAAATGGGTGTGTATTTCTGCTGTGTAACTGAGGTGTGCGTGTGTGTTTGTGTGTGCGTGCGTGTGTGTGTGTGTGTGTGTGTGTGTATGTGTGTGTGTATACGTGTTTCTCCTCATGGCTAAATACTTATTTAACCTTCCAGGAGTTTTGAGACACTGGCCACTGAGACACTGGCCATCACAGGCCTGCAGTGTGATGTGTGCCGTGTGTGTGTGTGAGAGAGAGAGAGAGACATCGAGAGAGAGAGACACCTGCAAGGAACTGTATAACGGGGTTATAATGAGTGGCTAAGAAGCTGATGGGGTGATGTTGCTGTGGCGACACACAGAAACACTGCGAGACAAGCAGCTCTTTCTCTGGACTTGATGAATCTCAGCCGTGCGCTGTTGTCTGCAGAAATACTGGTGTAAAATAAACACACACACACCACACATACACACACACACACACACACACACACACACACACACACAGCCGTAATCAGGAGATGTTCTTGTACGGGAGAGGAGAATGAAAGGCTTCTCTGTCATTTGCTGGAAAAACCTGGACAATGTCTCATAAACACACACACACACATACACACAAATAAAAGACTGAGAATAGAAAGAAAGAATAAGTGGTGAGTGGATGGAGTTGTAGAGCTGTAGAGTGAAGCTCCACCCCCTCCACACAGGCCCCTTTCCTTCTATTTGTCATGTATGTCTGTCTGTTTATGTTTATTTTTATTTATGTTTTGTTTGTTTTTTCTTCCGAGGCTGTGATTGGACGCCTGTTTTAGGGAGTAAATGTACCTGTGTGATCTCCATGTACAGTCTGTGGGAGGAGTCCTAAATGATAATGACAGATAAAGTAATAATTAAAAAAATGGACTGAAGAACAACAGTCTCTCTCTCGCTCTGTGTGTGCTTAGGTTGTGAATCCTTGTGAACATAGAGTCTGGGTATATGTCTGATTATGTATTTTTTTATATTTGTATCTATTTTTGTATCTATGTGTATGTGTGTTTGTTTGTTGATGTTTTTTGTAATCTACTCCAACATTCTAAACTCTCACTAATACATGTGGATTTGTTTACAATCCAAAGAACAGGAACCAGAATTATGTTGGCTGACAAGGTAAAAATCCAATTTCTTAAGGCTCGTAAATGACTTTCAGGTGTCGATCTAAGGCGAGGTCACGTAGACATCTTGCAAGTGCTGTAAGTTCGCAAAGAGGCTGTAGGGGTACCAGGGGGAGCCGAGAGAGCCTTCATTCACTCCATAACAAGTAATTTCACCAGCTGCTAAATTAACTGTAAAAACAGCATAAAATCTTGCTTTGTGTCCCTCTAACGTACAAAACACTCTTAAACCATTTTTTTCCCACATTTTGACAAAGTCTATTTTGGTCTCACTTATGATCCCCAAACTGTCCTGCGATTAGACTTCATCTTAGCAAGAATAATCATATAACCATGTATTTAGACCATTAGCAAGAACAATCATATAACCATGTATTTAGTGACTAGGACAACAGCAGAGGTGAAGTACTTCTGAGGCAAGTCTCTTGCGACTGGATGGTACTGAGAGGTGTTTTTTTCCCCCCTAAGCTTTGGTAAACTATGGTCTCAGGCAGTATGTCACCCCAGTTTCCGGATCTCAGTCAGTCCAGAGGCTAAAATGAAGCAGTGTTGCTGCTGACTGTACACAGCAACTTCCTGCAACCAAGAGCATCTGGTTACTTGTCAGCATTGTAGTCCTGAAACTGATATTAGTGGGTGCAAAGAGGTCTGTTGGTGCTTTCTCCTGGTTCTCCCACAAACAACAGCCTTTGGGCCATCTTTACAGGTTAAGATGTTTGTTTTACTCAAATGTTGAAGAAGCAGTGCTACTATCTGTGCTAGACCTGGTCTCCAGCTATTGTGGCAAAAGTAAGCTTCCTCAAACCACTGTTAAGCAACCATCTTTCAGTGAACACTTTCCACTGTTACCATGGTGGCTAGTTGCTTAACAGTACTCTTGGGAAACATAACCCAGATGAGTTGCTGTTTTTCAGGGAAGGGCAGAGGGCCTGGATTCAACTCCTGACTGGCATGAATTGAACACCTGTCTGAATCTCCCTATATGAGAAGATAACTGTAGACTGATGTTAAAGTTAGGGGGACACTGTGGCACAGCTGGTGCTCACTGGACTCAGATTCAAGTCCAACCTGCAGTCACTTCCTGGTCACATCCCATCTCTCTCTCCCACTCACTTCCTATCTCTCTTTACTACCTTTTCACGATAAAGGCAAACTGCCAAAAACATATAGTGAGAAACAGACCAGCATAATGTCTCCCACCAACTATGTTGCCTGAAACATTCCCAACTACTAGCACCTCTTTAGTGAAACCAACATCTGAAGCAGGCTTCTTACATCTAATATGGAGACCTACTGCAGCAGTAAGAAGCAGACTTCTTACATCTTATATGGAGACCTATTACTCATGCTTCACTGCGCTTTTACAAAAAAGAGACAAGTAAAATGGAAAATCTTATTTTATTACTGGACAAAAATCCAAGGATTAAAACCTCCCATGAGGAGCAATGAAAACAAGACATGATCACATGACTAAAGCAAAACAGACCAATCCTATGTAGGGGCATATGGATTTACAGTGACTTGAAAATGCGCCTTTCACTTACTGAACAAGAAAAGCAATTTATTTAGCCTTTTTTACGTATAAGCATATGCCATGCATATCTTCATTAACTCAGTCAAAAAATATAAGCATTTTCACTTGGTAACTGACAAAAATGAATGAATTAGATTCGTTTCATGTCTATAACAATCTAGATTCACACACAGCTTAGAAATAATCAGAAGTGATTGAGGGACAAGGGGAAATGGCTAATTCAGGTCAATTACAGAACTCCTTGATGCTCAACAAACATGAGACAATCAGACCTCCAGTGGTCTTCCTGTCTGTGGCACACAAAGCTTACGCTGCTTCTTCAAGAGCAGCTTTCAAACTCCCACATGCCCCCTGGTGGCCAGAGCAGACAACTGTAGATTGGCATCTCTGCGGTGGCTGAGAGGACCTGAGCGGTAACAGCAGAAGCAGCAGTGACAGGAGCAGTTATGTATGGTGCTAGTGCTGGTGCTGGTGGTGGTTAGAG
This sequence comes from Tenualosa thibaudeaui, assembly GCA_027481765.1. Classification (NCBI taxonomy): domain Eukaryota; kingdom Metazoa; phylum Chordata; class Actinopteri; order Clupeiformes; family Clupeidae; genus Tenualosa; species Tenualosa thibaudeaui. Next base: position 17,112,425 of record JAIFZK010000007.1, read on the forward strand.
GACCTTCCCAGGATTCATGAGGTTTTTGGGGTCCAGCGTGGCCTTGAGTCCCTGCATGACCTCCAGAGCCAGAGGGCCAACTTCTTCCCTCAGCAGAGAGCGTTTCCCCAGGCCCACGCCATGCTCACCTGTACATGTGCCATCCACAGCCAGAGCCCGTCTATACACACACACACACACACACACACAAATACACAGTTATATGGTCTAACCAAGGACTGTTTTAAATGGGAAAAAGACCTATCTCAGAATCAAAAGGAATAGCATTAGGCAAGAAAAAAAAATCATTTTGCTGTTTCTGTGTTTTTCATGTTACCACGTGTTTAATAAGCTAGAAGCCCAGAGGCCATGTAAGCATTGTTTAATAGAAATAAGCAGTGTGGGAGGATTTCATTAGCAGATTGAACCCCAAATTAAGCTTACTCCTCCTTTCAGTACAATTGCTGTAGGGCAGGGGGAATGAGTTTGCTTGCAATATTCCTACTGTCTGATGAGCTATTCACATGCCATTCATCACAACTGTTCAATATACAACTCAGAAAATAACCCAATTTGTGTATTAAGCCACAGGTGTGATTTGGAAAACAAAGCTGTGTTAACACAATACAGGTGTACAACACAAGGTTTCCACAAACTAAGAGTTAGCTGTGGTGATTTTTCATGTTATATAGTAATTTTGTTTTTACCATATGAAGTATCCGTTAGACAAACTAAACACATACTGGGACATCAAGATACAAATCAGTGGGATTGAAATTGTATCTGCCAAGTTTGCTAAGTTTACACATATTCTAGCAAGTCATCCGTGGAGTGCATTCAGTATATGTGTAATAACTGGACATTTTGGTTGGTTAGTTGATGGCAAGTAATCTTAACAATGTCTTAGTGAGAAGGGGGTAATGGGATTCAGCCTAAACTCTCAAAGACTTAGAGATGAACTGAAATGAATAAACTTCATGACTGGCTGATTCATGCCAGTTAAGGGTTTAGGTCTTAGAGGGGGGCATTGAGATTCACAGTACAGTATAACCAGTCAATGATGTGCAAATTGGCCCACCTGGCCAGTCTTTCTGTGAACTGGTGAACCCTGTGCACCTCATCTTGGTCGTTGGGGTCCAGGACCATCAAGCAGTGGAAGTTTCCATCCCCCACATGTCCTGCTATGGGTCCTGTTGAGCACAGCGAGATCTGTGTTTGAGTCAAGCACACACTCTTCGCTGCTAATCAAAGTCTCTAATGAGTTAATTTCAGGTGACAGAACCTTCCAGCACATGAATTAACTCTAATGAGTTAATTTCAGGTGACAGAACCTTCCAGCACTGAGACAGAGCTTACAAAACACACACAATACTCTCTGAAAGGCTGCCTGTTATCTATGCATGTTACAAAACATCTTTCAAAATCTGCCACAATACACTCCATGAACTTAACATTGCATAACACACTCATCACAAAATTATGACCCTTTCCCACACACCAATAGAAATGCCATAAGAGATGTGATGGTGTGTGTGATGTGCTTTTTTAGCTTCCGGATGTTTGTGTTGTTACTGTAATTTCATGTTGCTCAGTGTTAAAGTTGTTTTAGTCTAAGTCTTGCACATTGGCACACAGTAAACACTCAAGTGCGAGTCTCTAGAGGCTCCTCTGCATCAATAAATTAGACACTTGCAGTACATTAGTGTTCCTTCCACTGTCTTGCAAGCTCAGAGAGACATTTTCTCCTGTGGCATCTGTGAGGTGAATAGAAGCAGGAGGACGAGGAGGAAAGTGAGGAAGAGGAGGAGAAGGAGGAAGAGAACAATGACACAGACCTGTGAGGCCATTTTGGATAAGGTCTTCCTTTGTCTCTACAATGACCTCCGGCAACCGAGAAAGAGGAACACACACATCTGTGGCATAGGCCTGTGAGGCCATTTTGGATAAGGTCTTCCTTTGTCTCTACAATGACCTCCGGCAACCGAGAAAGAGGAACACACACATCTGTGGCATAGGCCTGTAAAATGAAACACAGAGACGGCCGCACGCCACACACACACGCACACACACAGAAATTCGTATGTACTTGTGGTACAGTTTGTGAAGCTTTGAGACTAGGCCAGAGCATGACTTCAGAGGACAAGCTAGCACACAGCAGCCACTGATTGTGGTTTGTCTAGTGCTGTGATTGGCTACTGGGCTGGTGATGACGGTAGTTGGTTTGGCACCACTCACCTTGCAGCCAGGGCGGAGAGCCAGAGCGGCATACCAGGCGTCGTGTCTGGCCTTCCACAGGCGGGCACGCTTGGCCTCATCGTCCGCCCAGGCAAAGTCTGAGCCCCCGCTGTACTTCGCTATTTCCTCTGAGAGAAACACGACACACATGCATGGCATACAAACATACTGTACATGATGCATGCGCACTGACATACTCCGCTGATCTAAGAATACGAAATAGCAATAAATGATGGACAATTAAAAGCATACACTGCTCTCTTCCTCACACACATTCACACACAGACATAAACATGTATTGTAGGCCTATGTAGATGAAATGCCAAAGGATGACGGGCAGATAACATGAAAGTATTCTTTGACACTCAACTCCTTGATAAGTCCTTCCAATGTCATACGACACCCAAGCACGTACATACATACGCATACACACATTACAAACACACATACTGGTTCACTGACACACCAACTCATAGTTTAGTGAGTGACAAATATAGACAAACTGAGATGTACAGACACAACACAACCACACATACACATTCACACACCTGTGACAGAGACCTGCTCATCCAGGCTCCTGCTGCTGCCGTGGAACTCCAGGAAGAGGGTAGGGGCCACTGAGTAGTTGAGAGAGCTGAAGCGGTTACACGCATCAATCATCACATCATCCAGAAATTCTGCAGGGACATGGCAAGGGACGTCATTAGCACAGGGGAGCCATCAAAACACAGCCTAGAAATCTGCACAAAGATTTTTCTTTCCGTGCTTCTGAAATAATCTCTTACACCGTGTCTTGACTGCAAGGGATGTGGTTTAAAAAAAATCAGTTTGATTACTTTATTTATTCAACTGAATATGACGTGACGCAGTGCTGTGCGACAATGCTGCTCAGCGTTTTGGCCGAACTTTTATCGCTCGCTCTTTTTATCTTTTGTCAGTCACGTTATTGTTGTCAGTTACTCGGCTAGTTTGAATGGGGAATCTTGTGGGGAATATCTGAATATTTTTTGTTTACTATAAAGGGAATATCACTGAAAAAAATTATTTCAACATTTCTCATAATTATATAGACCTGCATCTGCATATCTGTGCACTGTATTTCATTGTACTGGTACAGTATGCAGTATGACTGCACAGTCACCTGTGCAGTGACAGTAAACTGTCATTTCATGTAATCTAACTAAGTGTCATTTAAATTACTAACTCAGATGTAGAGTTTATCTCAAATGCTTCCCAAACACTAGATGTTAAACTACAAACACTACAGATATTTGTGCCAGATGTTTGTGCCAGGGTCTCACCAATGCGAGCGATGGGCACCCCCGCCTGGAGGACCTGCACAGTGGTGTCCACGGCGGCCTGGACTGTGGGGAAGGTGCATATGGCGGCAGCTACGCCCTCGGGAATGCCGTAGAGCCGCAGTGTGGCTTTGGTCAGCAGCCCCAGTGTGCCCTCTGAGCCAACAAACAGGTTGGTCAGGTTGTACCCGGCAGACGTCTTCCTGAGGGAGACAGACTTTGCTTTCAGGCTAACCCAGCTCCAGCAACAACTCTTCCCACAGCTCTGCTTCTGTTGTACTGTGATGCCTCTTCTTAGACCGCAGTCTCAATAATGTTTATAATGTTTATCTATTTCATAGTGGGTGAGGCACATAGATCTGGGTGCACTTTCAATATATTTGTCACATTGGACCTGGTGCTTGTCTTGTAAAACAAACATTTGGGCAATTTCACGCAAATGCCAACACAATGCCAAGGTATGGTATGATGTGAATGATAATTACATAAAATTTGAGCATTCGCTCTTCCTTGTTGCAGAACAAATTTTATGAAACTTTTTACATAATCATTCACATCAGGCAAATACCATGGCATTTGGTTGGTGTTATGGACATGACAGTTTGCATAGAATTGCCCATTTTTTTATGTTCTGTTTTATAATTTTGTATTATGTGCTGTTACTTACAAGATACAAGATACTCTAATTAAAAAAACTGTCCTGATCTACTGCAAAAGACATTCAGACTCAGCTATGCGTTGCTTTAGATATTTGAATGACATTTTTCACATCTTTACAGTAGAAGAAGATAATGACATCAGTGTTTCTATGTCTTGTATTACAGGCGATCTGTGGCTGTTTTGTTTTTTTTCTGTCCCATGTTTGTATAAATGTATGTACTGATTTTATTCTTCTATGGTAGCTTGACCATTATGCTTACATTTTTTCATTCTGCTTCATAACTGTAACTACAGTGGTGAGATTCTGAAGTATTTCAACCCTTAACCACCTGAATGCACTTAATCCCAAATTATTAAAATACCTGGCAAAAAATTTAAATACCTGGCACGACGACCTTTCCCTGCTGTGTGGATGATGGTTCCATCAGCCAGAACCACCTCTAGGTTAAGAACGTTCTCCCGCATGGTTCCATAACGGACAGCATTGGTGCCTGAAGCACTGGTGGCAGCCATGCCACATAACGAGGCATCTGCTCCAGGGTCTGTAGACAGAAGCATATTAGAAATCAAAGTATTGCTTCGATAACCAACTTCAAACATCTACCACCTGCCAATTTTTCAAGTTGTTTCATCTGAATCAGGACTTGAGTATCTCTGCTTCACTTTGGTGTTTAAATCCTGTGATTCATCATGATAACTTGAAAAAGTCCAAACACTGATTTTAGTAATATCAATGCTTCTAGAAATGTCTGGATTTCAATTGAAGGCACATTACTACTCAAGTCAGTACAACCAGCTTCATTCAGATTTGGATGATGATTGTGGTCTCACAGCTCTATCTAAATGTCAAAATGGATTATCCGCAGGTGATATTAAGGTAGTGATGCTGTGTGCATCTATCTAAAAATGTTTTATCCCTGACACGATGGAGACAGGCTTAAGGCGTGTTTTGATGCGCCCCTGCTCTGTCTTGATGCGCCCCTGCTCTGTCTTGTCTCTGCAAACATTCAATCATTGCAATCATTCGTCCTACTCGAATCATTGGTCCTACTCGGTCTGTCCAATGCATACAGAGGCATTTTGATCTACATCCATTGTTGCCGCCTCAGGAAATAGGAGATGACAGGACAGCAGTCAGACTGAACTGCATAGAGCAGGGGTTCTCAAACTTTATTGGACCAGGGATGCCTTGTGGAGAAGAAAAAATTCACAAACACAAATTTGACCATATAGCTGTCCATTTTTTCAGTTAGATGCAAGATGCTAAAGCTAATTTGAGCAAAGTTTTTCACAGACACCTTAGCTCTGCACTACGGACCCCAGTTTGAGAACCAATGGCATAGACCACGGGTGGCCAAACTTTTCAGTTCGTGGGCCACATCCTGAACAATCTAAGCTGCCAATATCTAAAAAATCTAAAATCTAAGCTTGTTTTTAACCAGTTTTAGGTGAAAGAGCGACTGCAGGCCGTCTAATGCTACACTGTTTCATGATATGATTGATACTGAACTGAAACTATGATGTGCAATGAACATATAATAATAGATTAATGTAACAATTAGCCACATTACATCTCATTTCTTTGCTTCATTGCAGGCCGCATGAAAGAGAGCTGAGGGCCGCATTTGGCCTCCGGGCCTTAGTTTGGCCACCCCTGGCATAGACAAACCAGGCTAGTGTTGATCTGGTCTCAGTAAGGTCCTAGTGTGTCTCACCCACAGGAAACCACAGGCCAGTGTCTCGCAGATAAGAGTTGAGGCCTTTACGCGTCACACCAGGCTCCACTGTCACGTCAAAGTCTTCCGGATGCAGGTCCAACACCTGGTCCATCATTCGCAGGCTGAAACACACACCACCCTGCAGCACACACACTTCAGTGGCACACAATCAATTAAAAAACACGCCCGTGACTTTAGCCTAAATTATACAGCTATCAGTGCAGAGAATAACAGAGAAAACAAGGTAACTAAAAATGTCTTCAGGTGTTCATTCCCCCAGGGGGTCATTCCCTTCACATAATATTCTTGCTACCCAAACAGCAATGGCAAAATCACTGCCTTTTTTTCTTTTTATCTTTCATGCCTTTAATATCCACAGCTACCACAAGAGCACCTGTGCTTTAGAGAACAAGTTGAGGACCCTGGTAGAGCTTCCTGTCCCCTTTTGTTCATTAAAATGTCTTAAACTGCATTTTGCTTTGTAAATTCTTAAAACTACATCATCACCTTATTATTTAAACTTACATTGTACCAGTGTGTTTTGTAACTACTGAGCTCCCATACTGAACCATATTGACTGAACCCCTCAATGATGGGTTTCCTCTCACCTTTACGGCTCCTACTCCTCCCTCCAGCCCTGTGCCTGTGCCAAAGGGGATTATGGGAATGCGGTGATGGTGGCAGATTTTGGCAAGGGCACTGACCTCCTCAACGCTTCGAGGAAACACCACCACATCAGGGGGTTTGCACCTGCAACAAAAAATACACATGCACAACCACACATATCGAACAAAGACGAGCCTTGTGTTATTATTTACACTCAAGCGTGCCAGGAGGATGTGTATATATATATATTCTGGCATAGTGACTGGTCCTCCTTCTCCTCTACAGAAAACACACACACACACAACTTACTTGTGCACTGACTCATCTCTACCATGTTGCTCCCGCACTGTCTGACCCAATGAAACACCATCGTCCCCAACTACTGAGCGGAATGCAGAGATAACCTGTTCAACAGCTCTACTCTGTTGATCCAAACACATAAGCAACACGTTACAATAATGCACAGAAACGATCAATTACAGAGCTTCAGCACATAACAATATAAAAACAGATGTTTTGTTTTGTTTTTTTTATTTTGGCATGCAATGTTAAAGGAGAAATCAATTCATAGCCCTGTTGTTTGAGGTCACTGAGTGATGGCAGCAGGCCTTGGAAAAAGAACAAGGACATCTAATACAACATAGACCAAATAGCCAAGTGAATCAGCAGTTAACACTAACTCACTTTCAGTTTCATTTTCCTGTGCCCCATTCAGTTAACGTTAGCTGCCAGTTCACTACCCGGTCTATGTTGTATCAAATTTGGTTCTTTTGTTCTCACCAAGTAACCAAATAACCATAACCGTACCACGTATTTTTGCTAATAGTATGGTGTTATTTGTTGTATGTCTCTGAGAAAAAGCGTCTACCAAGTACTCATTACCATAACACTACAGTAGCCTAGTCTGTTACAAAGTCCATTATGACTGCCAGAGCGCCATAATTCTCCTGCTGTACAAGCCAACACAACCGCAGTTGCTGCATTGCACATCCTTCAACGTCTTTCTACGTCAGTACTTCCCAAACTTTTAACTGTCACGTACTCCGTGAGAAAGTCCATGTCCTGCCAAGTATCCACTGTACCAGGGGTTGTTAACAAATCATATTTTTGCATAATAATGATTGCTGCATAAAGAATGTGGTACATAATAATGACCTGCTCTGTACTATTGTTAATTCGTACCCCAGATTGACAACAACTGTATGATGACGTTCATACAACCCCTAGCATTACAAAGGTGAGGGAATATTCCGCTGCACCCATCAATGAAGGGGTCTCCTCCCTTCGAAGTGGACAGTTGACTAACGTTACTTGAAGCAACAGCAAAGTTCGGCTTCCAGTTTGGCTACTTGTCTTGTTTGGTTTATCTTAGTAGTCGGCCACTTACTTTGACGGCATAGGATCTCTTGAAAAGCGAAAGTGCGGGGCACAGTCGTCCGGGGTGCCTAAGTAAAGTCAAGGTCATTATTTCGCTGTCCTCCTCCTGCTTTATGCTTTAATTCATGACAGCTCCACTTGTAAACAAGCGACTGTACTTCCGGATCACGTAAGGTAACGTCGAAAAGTTATTTGATGACGCAACACGCTGCGTACAGTCGTAGTGATAAACGGATAAGATGCAGCCTAAGAGGATATTCGCTCGTTGTAAATCAACATGGTTACTTCATTTCGCTATAAATCAAAGATAAAATAAAATAGTAATAAAAGATTGACACTACTATTAAACAATCAAGAAAAGAAAGATTTTTGTCAACTGCACTTGAAGGACCATTTTGTTTTGTTTTAGCCATGCTGAATGGGAATTTAAATGTTAACACACATTTGGGGATGATCTATTTTAGCTCAATGAATAGCTGTCAACTGACAATCAGTGTTTCAAAGCATTTTCCGTTCCACTGGAATACATTACAAAACCACACATAGTCTCAGTCCATGTTGAATAGTTTCTATTTCTAGTTTCTATTCATTCTATAAATGTCACGAGACGTTGAGACGTAAACAACAATGGTAGTCTACGAGTGAAAGGATTCAACACACCTAGGAATAACTGTCTGGCTCTGCAATCCCTTCATCAATGAAGAAAGTCTGTATATTTTCAGCACATCCACTAGATGGAGTCTGTAACATTTCTGCAACATTTCTGTAGGAGCCATTTGACACCTCCATTTAGTGTCTGCTCACATGCTCATGTACACACAGACACACACACACACACACAAACATTTCTGCCACCTGGCACATTTCTGCCACACTGATCCAACTAATCCAAGTACTGTAAGTAACTAAAAGCTGAGATCCAGTGAGCATGTCTGGCGAAGAGAAAGGCAAAAGTACTTCCAGAAAGATTGACTCTTTCCATTCACCTGAAACCACCAGGGCTATTGCGTACATTGTGTTATAGATTGATTGTTTGATTTGAGCCAAGAAACTGTCGTAGTCAACAATTTAACACTGAAATATGAGCAGGTCAGTCAAACCACAGACACACCTGTTGATGTTCCTAAAGTCTGCCACGTTGTTCAACATATTTGTCCACACCTCCAACTCTAAATCTGAGGCGTTTTCAGACAGCAGGTGTGGTCTCATTTATCTTTCAGTATTTTGCATGGAATGCCAGTGTGTGCACTTGTGTATGTGTGTGTGTGTGTGTTTGTGTGTTGATGTGCATGTTGGTTAAATGTCTCTGTTAGGGCGGAGACATTTGTTCTACGTTCCATGTTAGGGTGGTGGTAGCATAACGGAACCTGGTGAGCGTGCTAGTAGCCAATGGAAAGTTGTGGGTTTGAATCCCAGCTACCATAACCTTGCCTTCCTAGAATTTCTGCTTGATTATCATCTCCCTGGATTTGATCCCATTGAGTTTGTTGTCTCAGGAGGCATTCTAATCTGTCACAGAGGGAGGTGTTGTGAGTGCAGACCTAGAATGCTATCAGTCAGGGGCTGATCCAGTCTTTTTAAACATAAACACCTCAAGCATGCAATCAAATCCCACTACCAAATGTCCAGACCCTCTGTACAAAATGAAAGTGTAAAACGGGGGTCTGGCTTTATACCAGGCTACGGCTGCCACCATTGTGCCCTTGAGCTTGTTTCAAGTGATGCTTGTCAGAGAACTTGAGAGAATGCTGGAACTGAATAACTTGGGTCCTCGGTGAGGATATTTATTTACAAAGCCAGGCAATGTACAGGGGTTGAAAGCACAGTACAACATTAAAGGATGGAAAGTGTATGTGCTATGATTGTGGGATGATATGTGTGTTGAACACTATACTTGTCTCCCAGGGCGGATGAGCAGAGGAGGGCCAGTAACGGAAACTGTTCCCATGGTTACCTGTACATTCACAGAAGAGTGCGTCAGAGGTTCCCGTGGGGACAGTCTGCTGTGTGGAGAGTCATATCCCACAGACTGAAACTATGTTCTAATAATTGCGCACACACTCGGGATCAGAGAAGCGAGCATGCACACCCTTGTCTAAACACCATACTATGTGAAATGTCTTGTGGGATATTGGATGTCATCTTTCTCAGACCGCCAAGTTCTGAATAACAAGAAAGATGGTTGCTATTTGTAATGTTGTGATTGATGCCTTAGTGGTGAATGTGAGGAATGCTTCCAGTGCTGGAAGTGGAAGACTGAACTTGTCCTTGATGCTTTGTGCTACTCAGTTGCCAAACGTTTGGTCATCTTGATAAGCCCTGACATGAAAACATACTTGGCCAACTCTCTCGGTATGTAAAGAATGTCTTAACTTATTGTTCGCGTCCCTTCGCTTGCCTAATTATAGCCGTATCTTGGCCACAGTTGCATAACGGACTTCATGTTGACTTGAGAAAACATGTGGTTGTTTCCCCCGCCCTCGGCCGCGCGGAGTGCGGGTGAGCTGGAATTCAGTGACGTCAGTCGAGGAGCTCAGAGCTCAGATGAACGCGAGAACATTGCGGACACGCGCTTCGAGCACGCTCAGCATCTCTGTCCCGTCCCACCGGACAGCTGCGGAAATTAAAGAACATTACACTCGTGTCCGACCAACACTCTGTTTTGTGTTTCGCAGTCCAAAGCAAAGGACGAGGATCACAGCTGTGAGTAAAAGAGGTCATTTCTAATATTCCGGCAACAAAAGAAAGGCAGAAATCGTAGTGTCCTGACGGGTTCAGATCAACACAAGGACTCCGCATTATTCTACACACGGTAAGTTAACCTCTTTAACTGTGACGCATAGCCTTGTTGTGGTTAGCACTGAATATGTGATGACACAGAGCAAATAAACACCAAGTTAGTCGCTCGTCTTGCGACATTTTTTGGTTTCCGCTTCTTTGGCGTATGTGTAATTCATACTAATTGTGTGTAAAAACTGCAATTAAGGAGAAGAGCTAAAACGTGAGTCACGCCTGGTCAGAATCCGCGAGGTCTGCCGTTAGGTTCGGCGTTTATAAAACGTTCTGAGAGACGAGATGGCCTATACACATCAAGAGCGCGGCTCAGCCAGCGTGAGTGCGCACTGTCCGGTGCCTTCTGCCAGTGACGCAGAAAGTTACCAGCGACGGAGGGAACATGCCGCTGCACTCTGGATTCCGGATTTTATCAATACGATGCTCTCAATAAGTGCCCGATTTTTGTCGATTTGTATGTATTTGTTTGTTTGTTTACTGTATTTGTATGTGTTTGTTTAGAGGGCGGGATTCAGGCAAATTAAGGTTTAGACCATTCAAATGAGAACTGACAGCTTTGGTGATGCAGGTAACGAGCAGAGGGTACCCACAGGCCACTCATTAGTAGGGTGCAGTAGAGCAAGCAAACACTTTGTGTGTGTGTGTGTGTGTGTGTGTGTGTGTGTGATAGAGAGAGAGAGAGAGAGAGAGAGTTTGTGTCTGTGTGTGTGTGTGCGTGCCTGGGGGAGTATGCTATTTTGTTGTTTTGTACCATGTCATGCTTGTGTGGCTGTTTCTGGGACATATACCCCTTCATTTACCATCATCAACAAGAAATTCTTTTCAACCTTTGACACAGGCAAGGTATACAGCATCAAACCAGGGTACCACAATAGGCCTAGCTTATGCCAAGACCAAACACGGAGATATTGCTGAGAACAGAACTTATATACAATTGGTTTATAGGCTGAGCAACATTAACAGATGGACCAGATGAAGCCAGAGGAACAGTTTTTGCTGAAGGCAGCCTTTTTGCATGTGAGGACCATGCCTTAAGCCATGTGAGACAAAGGTTGCCTGCATTGTGGCAGCTGACCCAGGAACAGAGCAATGCAGGCCTCCTGACAGTTGTTCTCTGGGTGAAGTGTTGGGCCATTTGTGATAGTACAGGCTGTCCTTGTCATGGCTGTGCAAATAAGGTCACATAAATGAGAGGTTGGCATTGTAACTGCAGTGAATAGGATTTTGGTTGTGGGTTGGCTCCATAAGCTATTGAGCCTGTGTATTAGTAGAAAAGTGCATCTCTCTCTCTCTCTCTCTCTCTCTCTCTCTTTCTGTGTGTGTGTATGTCAATATACATGCACTTTTTTGCATATCCCTCATATGGTCTAGAAATTAGTGCAGTCAAATCACAAGAACTCAACTTGTGCTTGCCTCTCTTCCTCTTCTCTTTCTCCCTCTCTCTCTCTCTCTCCCTCTCCTCTCTCTTTCTGTGTTCTGTGGAGTTGTCTAACAGCTGAGTGACCTCAGCTTCATGAATACTACATGCACAAAGCTAAAAGAGATGAGATCATTTCTGTTCAGAAGCCCACCGCAACCCCCACCCAACCCTACCATCTGTATCTCAGCTCTCCCCTCTATCCTCACACTCAACCTCTTTCTCTCTCTCTTTTTCCCTCTGTCCACCTCTCTATTTTGGTCCCTTTCTCCATCCCTGTTCCTCTCTACCTCACCCTGTCTCATTGTCTTCCCCTGTTTTAAGCCCTCCCTCCCTGAAAGATGCTGAATGAGTCATCTTCTCTATTCAAACTCCTTGTGTGATGCATGTCACACAGCAAGGCTTACAATAATTGAGTGTGTTGCGGAGGGATATGTGTTTGTGTGTGTGTGGAGACAAAGAAAAAAAGTGTGATCAAGAGAAATAGAGAGCTCCTTAAAGGGGATAAAGAATGGAAAAAACATTTGTATCTCGTCGTTTTTTGAATTAGGAGAGGTTGTGCATGGCCACAGAGCTGTCATGAGCATGAAACATGGTTGTGCCCCATATGTAAATCTTGAACTTGGAAATAGCCACTAGGAAAATGGGCAAATTAGAACAAAGCTTGGCTGTGATGTCACATTCGGGATATCAACTAGAGTTCAATTGTGGTTGTCAAAGAGGGCCAAAGTGGTTGCCAAAACTGACCATTTCAATCCCCAGCCTATATAAGGTTGTGATTGTTTTTGTATAATTGCATTGCTTAGGTACAGTAACCCGTTCATCCATTCTTCAACCCGTTCATCCATCCCAGTAAACAGAGGTCTATGTGATCCAAAATGCTGAATCGCCCCTATACCCTCATTCTCTTTGATTCTAACAATAATCAGAGTGTGTGTTACAGTATGTACTTTTTGTGTGCATGTGTTGCATAATGATGATTCTCCTGAGAGGCGTATCAGGAGGAAATGTGTGTATGTGTGTCCTTGTCCCAGTAGGAAATGTGTGCTTAGGGAACTGGAGGTCAGAAGCCAGGAAGGCTGTGCCTTTTCCTGCACACTGGAACGCCCTCTTGTGTGTCTCCTGTGTTATCGTCTGCTCTCTTTATACACTCACAAACAATCAGGCTGTGAAGGATCTAATGAAAAAGAAATAATGATAGTTAGATGGATGGATAAATAGAACACAATACAAGTAAAAACATTGTACATTTCTGAGATATTTTATGTGAATACATTATTTGCCACGTTATTTTCTACATAACAACCATAGAAATAACTAAATCTAACTTTGCTTTGAAGAATTTGAATCATGTGGGTAAATTTTGCATAAAAATAGAAGTTAGAATCACTTTATCCCTCCATGCTCTTGCACATGCACACACACACTCACTCACAGACAGACAGAGATAGTATTCCCACGTGTGGCAGTGTCGTCCTTGAAGTCACTTGTGCCATGAGCGGAGGATTACATCCTCTTCCCAAATTAGCTGGATGCTGCCAGTGAAGTGACATGGAGGCATTGCAGTGTGCTTCCTATGAATGTATCTTTTGTCTGTTGTAACGACAGAGATGTTCCCTAATGAGACACCTGAAGTGACCTCCCATTCCCACAGATATTTGAAAAAGTTTTTTGTTGTGTTTGCTCAACTGCGGGTTTATGAACAGATCTGGCATTTGTGTGGTGGAATGCCAAATGAAAGTTGTTGGAATGAAGCTCATCCCAGCTCATTTCTGAGTGTGTAAGTGTAGTATTTACTGGGGCTTTTCTCTCTTAGAATTTGGAACTTTTACAGTGGAACAGTTTACCTGCAGATGTGCAGAAGGCACAAGTGTACGTCACAGCAAATCACAGGTGTATGTCACTGCTAGTCATTGGTGTACGTCACAGAAAATCCTACCCCACAACATACTGCTACTATTCCTGCTGTTACAGCACTTTGAGACTGAGACAGACAACACCTTGTAATGTCAGCACCTTTGTGATTAATGTGGTCCATGTAGATAACTTTATATTTGTTGTATTTGTGAAACATAAGGCAAATGGATTCTTATATTGTTCTAGGTCGCCATGTGCTGTCTAGAAAAAAACAACCAGAATATTTGAACATAAAATAACTGAATTGGGCATAGGAAATTAAAACTGAAAGTAAGTTCCCTTGTCCCATTCAGTTAGTGTTAGCTGATAGTTCAATATTTGGTGTATTTTGTATCAATTTTTTGCATTCTTTTTCTTACCGACTGCACAGTGACCTGGAACAACATGGCTTTGGACTGGAACAACATGGCTTTTTGACGCTGGATTTCTCCTTTAATAATTTAAATAAATGGTGAACTGCTTTGTTGAGAGCTGTTGAGAACTTTGTTGATAACTTCACTTGAACACAGACATTGTGGGTATTTTTGAAAATTAAAATAAAAAAATAAAGTTAGCATTATAACTCTATCCTATTTTGTGTTGCAGGATATGACATCCCACTAGAGTCCTCCAGGCCCCTCCCCTGTTCCTGGGAGAGCTGAAAGCTCCTTCCCCACACACAGTGTCCATCATGGCTGCCCCTGGCGTTCGAGACGGCGGTGCTGGCATAGCAGGAATCTACGAACTCCTGGGACGCACCCTAGGCCGTGGCCACTTCGCTGTGGTGCATCTGGCCCGCCACATCCCCACTGGCCAGAGGGTGGCGCTCAAGGAGATTGACAAGCAGCGCGTTGAAGGCGCCGAACCTGAAGGGGCCGGACGGCTGCTCCAGGAAGTGAGCTGCATGAAGCTTCTCCGCCACCCGGGCGTGGTACGCCTCTATGAGGTCATCGACACGCCTACCAAGCTCTACCTGGTGTTGGAGCTGGCCGAGGGTGGCGACCTCTATGACCTCATCCTGCGTCACGAGTCCGGCGTGGGTGAAGCAAATTCCCGGCCACTGTTCGCCCAGGTGGTGCGGGCCATTGCCTACTGCCACCGCATGCACGTGGTCCACCGCGACCTCAAACCCGAGAACCTTCTGCTCTTCCCCCAACAGGGGGCGCTCAAACTCACAGACTTTGGCTTCAGCAAGCGCTTCCATCCAGGAACCAAGCTCACCACCAGCTGTGGATCTCTGGCCTACTCGGCCCCTGAAGTGCTCCTGGGAGAGGAATACCATGCTCCCGCTGTGGGTGAGTTTGTGTGTGTGTGTGTCGGTGTGTGTGTGTGACTATGTCTCTCTGTGTGTGAGAACATGTTCTTGTGGATGTATCAGAAAAAAAAGATTAATGAACCACCCCTGCGCAGTAAGTTGTCAATATGGTGTTATTCCCCAGACACAGACTTGCGTGTGTACACACATACACACACACACATAGAGTCCCATGCACAGACACACTCGAGGGAGTAAAACTTCAGGCCTGTTCTCTCTGAGAACAGCACTGCCTCTGTACTCACACTATCCTCTCACACACACACAAAGCTTCAGGCTTGTTCTTTGTCTTGTTCATGTGAACTACAGCTTGTGTCTGGAGCCAAAGGTGAAGATAGCAATAGCATTCAAGATTGTTTGCCAATGTGCGTGTGTGTGTATTGTTTTGGTGCAGGAGAGAGAGAGCACAGAATAGGGGTGTGTGTGTGTGTGTGTCCACATAATATCCACATTACAAGAGGTCAAGGTCTTGGGATATAGTATTGTTTAAACAGACTCACTGCACTCAGATTATTTACCATCACCGGGTCTACTGGCTTAGAGATACTGTGTACTGAGATATGAAATGCTCTAATATGTGCCACATCCACTGAGAAATGCTATAGTTGTTATGCAGCTCATATGGTAGGATGAAGTAAGATGACTGATTTGTGTTATTGTATTGTCTATGATATGATTGTGTTTATGATGATGGAAACAAATCCTCCCACGGCTGCTGTGTGTAGGGCTTAATACCACATACAAGACTAAGATTATTGTGTGGTGAAGCAAGGAAACACACACACACGCATACAGCTGCAGTTCCTATTAATCTCAAACTGTATACATTGGAGACAAACACAAGCGATCTTGATAATCTGTGGATTTGCATTCAAGTCAGCACAAAATCAAGAGTTGCAAAGCCACCAAGCACAGAAGGTAATCACACGCCGACCCACTTCTAGTGAGTGACCGAGGATTAATCTGGGAACGTGAGAAACTGAACCCCAAGACTCACTGAAGCACGTGCGGAAAATGTGGGTTTAAATAACCTGTGTAAAAAAGATACGTTTACTGAGAATACAGGTGAGAGACACCAGAGACTGACCCACATTGTAAGTCCCAGATAGGTGAGGGAAATGCAAATCATCCTATTCTAGGTTGGAATGTGATAGCAGTCTGAGGGATTCCTTAGGGGTATTTCTACTCACTAGTGCCCTCTAGTGGCTGTAGTAACTCATGACCTCATCAGCCAGAAAGACTTTGATGTTGTGAAAACTATTAAGAGATTCAAATAGGTGGAATTTTATATTGCGTTGGTTTGTTTTTGTTTTGTTTTTCAGGTAGTTTTTCAAGTATATTGCCAACTGGTTTGATTTACTATAAGTGCCAGTACTACTGAATAAGCACTCATGCTCATGACAAACAATTTGTTGTTGATGATTCACCACAGAATACGATATTACATCACACATAGTTCATACTGTGATATTGTCTTATAATATAGTAATGACATTGCTATATTATACAACAGTGACAATGGAGTGTCTGAGGGAAGGTGCTTGTAACTGTGTAACGATTGTGGGCACGGTCTAGAGAAGTGTGTCTCTCTGGTTACACTTGAGTTTGGTTTGGTACACTTGGTTTAATCACCAAAATAGACCCAAGTGGAAAATAAGAGATATGAAGACTGATATGAAGAAAGAAGGAACAATGGAGTCATTTATGGGAGAGGAACCCCGGTTCCCCCCCAGCTCCTTTCGGCACACCGGTTCCATGATAAGTGTTCCATGGCTTGAAGAAAAACATTCTGGGGAACAAAAAAAGATTTCATATCACTGTGTTATCACTCTTGTGTACTCTGCTATTTCTGTGACAGTACTTTCCAATGTGTTTGACTTGATGTCTGATTAACTTATATCTAAACATATATTAAACATATCTCTTTCCTCTCTCTTGTGTATGTGTGTGTGTATGTCTGTGTTTTATAGATATTTGGTCCTTAGGTGTGATTCTCTACATGCTGGTGTGTGGTGTGAGTCCATTCCAGGAGGCCAATGACAGTGAGACGCTCACCAGGATCATGGACTGCAACTACACCGTCCCCTCGCATATCTCTGCTGACTGCAAAGAGTGAGTGGTAGAAACACACAAACACACACACACACACACAAATGCAGACATAAAATTTTTGCAAATTACGCTTTATGTTATATGTTATTGTTATGTTATGTTGATTGTTGACACACACATTAACTGCAACGTATGATTAAGTCGGCTACAAATAACACCTAAATTAAAGTGATTCAAATCTTCTCCCTCTATGCCACACTCTTTCTTCCTCTATCTGTCTCTCTATATATCCCTCCCTCTCTTTCTTTCTCCCCCTCTCTCTTTATCTTTCTTTTTTCCTTTTCAGTTTGATCTCCCTCATGCTCCAGAGAGATGCTTGTTGCCGGGCGACCCTTGAGGAGATTGAGGGTCATCGCTGGCTCCAGGGTGTTGTTCTGCCTCCTCACAGTGCCATGGTGACGACCCCAGCAATGGCCCCCGTGACCCCCCACAACCTTACGGCCTCGGAGCACGAGATGATCCTGCAGAGCATGAGACACGTTGCTAGCGCTAAACACATCACAGAGTGAGAACACATACATACTGTACACATACACATACACACACACACACACACACTTTCACAAACAAATACACACATACAAATGCACACATGAATAATAAATGATAAATTAATCTCTATAATCTCTATTGTAATCTAATCTCTGTATTTCTCTCTCTCCTTCTTTCTTTCCCAGGGCACTGGATGCAGACCGGTATGACCACATTACAGCTACCTACTACCTCCTGGCTGAACGCATACTGAGGGCACGGCAACAGGAAGCAGAGACACAAACACGGTACTCATACACAAACATACACATGCTGAAAGTATAGTTATGACATACACATGCCCAGTTAAACACATAATCTTAACTCCCGAATGTGTGTGTGTGTGTTTGTGTTATAGGAGTGTTTGCGAATCTCTTACTGTCATCATGCCAGATGACCCTGTGACCCTACTCACCTCCTGCAATCGTCATGGTGTCTCTGAGTCTGGTGACCTCTCAAACCCAAGGGTCCCATCGCTGCAACACTGTCACAGCAATGACACTGAACTCAGCCAGTACGGTGCAGGACCTCCGGCAGAACTCAGCATTCGTCCCGCTTCCCCCGATGATCCTCAGCCAATCAAGAACGTGCATGCTTTGCAACAGATCTGTGAGGAAGACGAAGAAGAGGAAGAAGAAGATGAGAATGACAACGGCGTGCATCTTACACACGCACAACACACACAACAGCTCCCACATACCATAACCTCTCTGGTTTCTCAGCCACGCACAACCCCCACACACGAGAAACCCAGAGACACAACAGTGGAAGAGAGAGTAGAGAGTATGGTGACGCCTAAGCACAGACACACACCAACAGAAACCAACACACCAGAAGCTGACAGAACACACACACGCATCAATGATGAATCACACTCATCTGGATCTGGTACAGATGCTCAGGTACAGGTACAGGAAGAGGCGGAGCACCGACAGGAAGAAGCGGGCACTCACAGTGGATCTCCAGAGTTGCCGGAGAGGAACAATAACACACCCCTTCCGTACAAGCCACTACCTTCCCCACGCCCCCCACACAAGAACCACTGTGTGGAGGACAGTCCAGATGCTGTGGAGGCAGGCCGCACACCTGTGAGTCCCGAGGCTGAGAGGATGGAGGATGACGAGCTGCATGCCGACCGCCGAGCAGCTGGCCGGAAGCCGTGCGAAGCCCGGCGGAGTAGCGGAAAGGAGATGGGCCCCGAGCTGTGGGCCAAAGGCCGTGGCGTGAGGCTGCGTGAACGCCTGTTGCAGTTCCCACTGTGTGAGAAGGCCCTGTCACTCAATATTAACCCCGCCCCCAAGGAGAAGCTGCTGCCCTTTGCACAGTACAACTGTTGTCATGTGCTGTGACACCTACACCCTAATTTTGCACATCCTCTACAGGACTGTATCTGACCTCAGATCAGATCCCTGACTAGACGCATGGCTGAGACCCTCCTCAAAGATGAGTTCTCCTTTTCTCACTCCAGCTGCTGACACATCCTCTCTCCCCGTTCCCAGAAATGAAAATAAAACACCTCACTACTTTGAGCAGAGGCCCCACACCTCCTCAACTATTGTAGCAGGCTAGTCTGTATATAAAAAGCCTGTAATCACTGCTACTGCTAAATAGCCTACCTGCAGTCTCCTATAAATGAGACATCCCACTCTGCGCTGCTATGTATATATTACAGCAATATATCTGAAATGAAATTACTTGTACATAGTTGCATTGTGTATGGTTTATTTAAGACAATGTTTAACCCTGTTTTTGTGGTTGGAAGCATGAGAACACTTGGCACTGGAAACTGGCTACAGAGGGATTATGCTAATAGCCTACAAATGCTAACCCATAGTGATTCATTGTAAAGCAATGTGCTAAAGCTAATATTTGTTGAGCCTGGCCGCTAATGCTAGCTGATGGCTTTGCGTTGGTTTAACACTGCAAGATCAGAATAGGTCTAATGTAGTGTATAGGGAACAACCTGAGCTAATGGTGATATTAGCTCAAAGCAGTATTGATTTTGAAATGAGCTGAAATCTCATCAGAGCAGTACATTAAGGAGGAAGTGTTCTATCCAATGCTAAGCTATAGGCGCCAGCTAAACATAGGGGGCATGGTACAGATGGAGTAGGCCAGTCTCATTGCCCCGAAGAAGCAGTTGGTGCAGATTTGAAAGGCCCAAACAGTGAGCTGCTGTTGCTTAAGATGAAAGGGTCTGCTAAACCCCATTCACAAAACTCACCCAGCAAACTCACCCTGTCCAGACAGTGATGTATGCCTCTGATAAGGTGATGGTTTCACCTCAGTCTTCCAGTGTCCCATCTGCTATACATTATTATTTTTTCTTACTGAAATATATTAGCACATATGGAAAGGCTACTGTAGACGACATAGAAAGTTTTGTCAAAATGTAAGATGATTCCTTTCTGTAAAAATAGCAGGATGAAATATTATGTCTTACAAGAAAAAAACACTGTAATAATATGTATATACTTTGTTATTACCATGTGTTGTTGGTATTTTTATACAGTGTAGCCTATGGTGTAGCCACCATTCTACATAGCCTACAAGACCAATTCTAGACTCAGTTGTGCTCGTTATGATAGGTGCTGTCCCTTGAGAAAGATTGATAGGTGCTCCGTCTTAAGCTTTGAACATTCTTGGTTCTTATGGTATTGTGGACCATTAGGCCTAATGGTACAGAGAGAGTGACCAGGATGACACATGTATAATGTAGCGGCTTCTCAGTAGAACAGAGAAGAAAAATGACCAGCAGATTTTGGTGCATTTGTGTTTGTGAGAGAGAAAGAGGGACCCTAGGTTTTAATTGTTCTCAATAGCGCCCTCTGGTGGCTATAATGACCTCAGCCAGCTGAGCTCCATAATCCATTTTCATATGAACATCCTCTCCCATGAGTCAGCAGTGTGACTCAGCTGAGATCTGTCTAGCCACAACGTGGGGAAGTGAAGCTCTGTTGCCACAAAGTTATGCCCCCTCTCAAAACATAGCCACCATCACAAACAGTGCAACATCGCAAACAGTAATTATGCAGTGTTTTCCGATTAGGATTCATGTAAGCTGTCTATGTGTGTGTAGTTTAGGGTTACGCTTATTGCGAGTTCCCTGCCACTCGTCAACACCACTGACCTTGACTGAACCCACACTACACCATTGTGTGCACTGTATGTGTGTGTGTGTGTTTGTGTGTGTGAGTGTGTGTGTTCCTCCTTACACTCACTGATGTGTTTGAATTTGAATCCTCTGTCCTGCTGCTGTTCCCTTTTGACACCCATCAAAAGCACACCTCTATCTCAGAGGTCATTTATTTTTATATTTGCCTAATAAAATATGATGAAAAAACAACAGACTTGTGTGTGAGTGTTTATTTTGATTGTACAGCAATAAAGAGGCACACAAAAGCTGCACGCTATTTTGCATGTGGTCTATGTGTAACCCGTAATTCTGTGATAGAGTGGTGAGTGTGTGTGCGCGTGCGCAGGTGTGTGTGTTTTGATATGCAATGGGTTCTAGGCCAATTATAATGGATAAAGACAAGATTGACACATGCACGCACACACACACACACACACACATCTAAGGATAAACCAAAAAAAATGGACATAATGAGCCAACCATTAGACTACTGCTAAAAGAACATTTATATTTCAATTTAATTTCTGTCAAACTCTAGTGACTTTGTGTTGATAAGAGCCTCTAGGAAATTGCCAAGCGATCACCCACCTCTATGTTGCATGGCAATGTAACTTTATTTGGCTGATGGGTACCATATTAAAAATCCTTGAAATGACTTGTCCTGCCATGTTTCCACTTGAACCAAATGGTCTTAATTAATAACCGGATCTTACTTAACTTCCAAAGGGTGTGGAGTTTTGCTTACAATTTTCCATGTCAAAAACAAAAAGATAAATATCTGTCTCAAAGCAATCATCAGTTAAAACCAAGGAAGGTGGAAAATGCTGACATTACTATTACAGTACAATATGTGATGCTTTAGACTTGAATTTTTTTTAAATATGTGTTATTGGCAGCGAGGGGTTAGGTAACCTGTAGGCCAAGGCTGCCTCATGTGTATTTGGAAACACTTCAAGTACACAGAAGAATTCAGTACATTTGCAATAAAGTGGGTTGCTTTTCAACAATATCCACACCTAGGCAATAATAAATCAGATATTATTTTTCAGAATGAAATTTTAGCTGTTTGTCCCGATAAAAGATTTTCATCAGAGCACCAAAAGCAAAAGATAACGTGATTTGATGGGATATTTCCTGACTTTCATATTCTCATGTAAAGGCTCCAAGAAATGCTCCAAAGTGAAGTTTTTTTTAAATAGAATTTGGCAAAAAAAAAAATACTCTTTGGCATTTACACATATTAATTTTCAAGCATGTGTACATATCTACATTTGTCTAGGGCTGTGCAGAATTCCCTGTTTCATCGACACACAGAACAGCCCAAAATGCAAATCAGAGTTTGTAGATAGCTAACACTTTGAAGACTGAAGCAGACTGGAGCCTGCTGGGTGAAGCTCAATTCAGTTCAGTGAAGATGTACAGTGAGAAAAAGCAAACGTGATACAGTGATTATAATTTAAATAGCTCATGTGCCTCAGGGGAGACTGTGAAAACTACCGTAGAAAGTTTCTAGATGCCTCTGTTTCACTGTTTGACACAAATCTAGTAGCCTGATGCATCAAACACTTTCACATCGTTTCACTTTGTGCAAAGCGTTTGAAACCTATTGGCATACGTTCATTCCACGGTAGGCAGATACTTTCTGCTTCAACCAATAGCTACTGTTTGGTCATGACATGCTGGAGCGCACTGTTTGAATTCAACATTTTCGCTTTTAGGTCTTTCTCTGTTTGCTAATTGGCCCGCACAGCTCAAAGACGGTGCAAACCGAAGCCTACGGACAGATTCCTGACACAGTGGTAGAGCTAAATGAGAAATTGAGTGGAAGCACTCAGCGGTGCTAGCCTGGCTACAAATCTAGCAGACTGAAGCCAACCTTTGGTTGACCGTGAGCATAAACTCAATAAAGTTATAATTTAATATCTTTCAGCTTCTAACATTCACAACACCTATGTTTAAAATGCCATTTGCATCGATATTCAATCCATCAATATGTTTAATACCTACTGAATATGGCTAAATAGATCAAGGCAGTAGGGCCAGAGTAAGGCTTTGTGAGGACTCACAGATCAATTCTCATATGGTTAAAAGGTTCCCAGGCGTCGCCTATTTCACACAGACCCCACCAAGCCTGTGGGTGTGAAATCATATTTCACTCAAGTTCACTCAAGCATGTCAGGGTAAGCAGTTAGCAAATACATTATGGGCTTTGGTGAGGTGCAGCTATTAAGCTTCATTATGCTTTGGCAAGACATTCAAAAGCAGTGAATTATCATACACTTCAGTGCAGTGATATATTTTTTTTTACTGCTGACTTGGTAGTCTGGTGTTCTCAGTAGGAGGAAGCATAGATAAGGATATCCACATGGATGACTTCCACCAACTCTACCTCATCTGCTTTTTCTCCTTGTCTTTCTTTCTTTCTTTCTCTCTCTCTCTCTTACTCTCTCTCTGTTCATCTCCATTTTTTCCATCTTTCTATGGAGTCTTCTTTGTGACAGGTGGTGTTATGGGTGCTCAGCCTCTTGCTGGACAAGGCTGCTGGACAAGGTTGCTGACAAAGCAACAAGTCCCGCTCTCCTTTTCTCTCTTTGACTCAGAGCTTCTGCATGTCAGGGAACATAATAATACCAATGGTATTTTCATACAGGGGCAATTACAAAGAAAGTGAGTATTTTGTCACACTCATTATGCCAATGAAATAAATTTTCTCTGGCTAGAACTTACTTAAAACATTTAAATAAAACTGTATTTGCTCATGTTCTGTCACACCCATAATGTAGTATTTTTCATCGACAAAATAGCAACATATAAATATGCAAGACAGGGAAAGCGAGCAGATTCAATAGACAAGCTAAGACAAGACAAGACTATAATTGGAGGGGAGGCAGTATGGAGTTGAAGAACTGAGAGACTCGGTTAACAGGAGAGGTTGAGTTTGAAGAAGTGTGCAAAGTGAACAAAGGATGAATAGCTATAACAAAAGAAAATAGAAGGGGACTGGTATCATTAAGTGATAAATGACAGACTGTGTTGTCTTGTGAAGGGTGACAGAAAGTCACAGAGAGATCCTGAGTCAAATTTTAATCATTTGGGGACCTAAATGTTGTGTTGCAGCACCCCCTAGGTGTGAGTTTCTTACCTGCTGGCCCAGAGCACGCATAGAGTGGAACTCAATCCTCTCCCTCTCAATCTGCAACCAGTCTGGTTCATCCGGAATGAGGAAGGCCAGTATCAACTTCACTACGATGAGAATGTGCTGTCACACATTACACACACATGCAAAAACACACGTGCATAGCCACACACCCAAACATGCACACACACACACACAGAAATATCAAAGCAATTTTACACATGGTTGACTGTAAATTACCAAAACTATTTCTCCAATGTTATTACAAAGTTTATAATGAGTTTTATATATAAACTAAAAGCATAAGAAATATAGGAAAATATATATTTCACTTTCAGCATCATGACTGTGTACCTCCACTAGAACAGCTATTACAAGCAGCTGTGTTCTGTTTAGCCCCGCTTCCTCAGAAAATGCTTGCAATCGTGGTGACATGATCAGAAGCCAGCAGTTGGACATGACTGACATGAAACCCAGAACCTCAAAGGCAGCCTGTAAACACGCACACAAACACACACATAGATTATCATCATCTCCTTCTTCCTCAACATCATCATCATCATCATCACACATCGTGCACACTTCACCCCAAGCATGTCACACACAAACACTTACTTAAAAAAATTAACTTAAACACACACACACACACACACACACACACACACACACACACCTGCCAGACTCCCATGTTTGCTGTAGGTGGGGCAAAGGGCTTGCGGAAGAGCTTGCATATCTTGTAGGCATCGGTGCGGAGTTCAGTGAGGTTGTTGATCAGCAGGAGGAGAGCAGTCAGTGGATACACACACGAGAACAGACTCAGGTAGCCAAACTGCACCAACAGCTCAATGTACTCATAAAACAGGCCCTGATGGATACACACATAGAAACACACACACACACACACACACACACACACACACACACACACAATTACAGTAACACTGGCTGTAAGGCTGATATAAATGTGGAAATGCTATGGATAGTATATTGCTGTGTTATACTAGTTCTGGTTGCTGCTGCTGCTGTGTTGATGATGAAGAGGAGAAGGAGGATGAAGGTGGGACTCACAGGGAAAGTAGGCAGGTTGGTCTGGCTTATGATGGCATCTGTCTCAGGGTCGTCTTCTTGCTCTTTGCTCTCAGGTTGATTGAAAAAGCGATCAATGACAAATGGCACCACCACCTCAGTCACTTGATTCATCAGCTGGGTCACGATTAACAGAGAGGCCAGGCGCTATACATAAGCACACACACACACACACACACTCAATGATTACCACAAAGTTTGAGTGCTAGTGGGCTCTGTCCTGTTTACACATACCTAGATATTCTTATAAATTGATTATTTTTTATCTGTTTGGGCCTCTCATTTACACGTAAATGGGGTTTTAACCACCTCAGACAGATATTTTTTAAAACAGCATTAGAAAAACGCTGTATTTTCTGGATATCACTGGATGCATGTAAACGCAATTAAAAAAATAGACTGATGAAAAGATATCCGTTTATAAACATATCTAGATATGTGTAAACAGGGTCTGAAAATGTGTGTGTGTGAGAGAGAAAGTCAGTGCTGTGTGTGGCGATCATAACACGACATGATACTACACCTTCCGAAGTAGAGGCAAGTCCTGCTTCACAAAGGCAATGTGGAACAGCACCGCAAAGCAGTTGAAGAACGTGAACTGAAAGACAAAGTAGAACAGAGAAATGAACACTAATAAAGGGTGTGTGTGTGTGTGTGTGCATGTGTTAGTGTAAGTGTGTTAGTGCGTGTGTATGTGTGTGAGTAGTGTGTGTGTGTGTGTGTATGTGTGTATGTTTGTGTGTAGTGCGTGTGTGTAGTGCGTGTGTGTGCATGTGTGTATGTGTATGTGTGTGTGTGTGTGTAGTGTGTGTGTGTGTGTGTGTGTATTGTGTGTGTGTTTGTCTATGGAAGGATATGTGTGTGTATGCATATTCTTTGTGTATACTCACCACCAGAACCTTAGTGGTATGGTGATTCTGGAAGGCTGACTCCTCTCTGTGGTTCTCTAACGAAAACAGATGCTTAGTTAGAACACATTTAGTTTGCACACTTAGAGCACACTTAGTTTGCACACTTTTCACAGACTTGTGTTTAGTCTTCTTGCGTATGTGACTGTCATGCTATGTGAGGCCCTGAGGGTTTCCAAACAGTCTTAACCTGATATGTGGTTGTGTCTTAATCCTGTTATCAGTTAGGACACTTTCACCAGAGGCAATGAGCAAGGTGGTGAGAGATGATTAGAGGTTCCATGGAAAGGTTGTCACTTTCCTTTACTATGAACCTCCTTGCCTGTGCACTGATCAAGCAGGGGATGCATGTAGCATTATGTTCCATGGGATTGCTAAATGTTTTTTCCAGTTAAAGATATTAACTTGTGATTTATGTATGTCAGTATGCATAATACACAATGCAATAGCCTGTAATGCATTGCCTTGCACATGCCGTGTCATAAAAAGTGAGTGTGTGTGTGTGTGTGTCTTACCCCACTCTGTTAGCTGTAGAGCCACTTTACCATAGGCCGTGCCCAGCATGTTGGTGTACACGATGTGGGCCACAGATGGCACATAGAGCAGAGCCATAGTAATCAGTGACTGGCTGTTCTCATGCCAGTCCTGTACCCTGTGCTCTGCCCAGTAGAAGCCTGTCATGCCCAGCACAACCAGCCCTAGGAAGAGCCCCACGAGGGGCAGGGACACCAGGGCCACTCGTAGCTGGCGCTGCCAAGCAGGGAAGAGTGGTTCCAGGCGGCCCGTCACTGGGTTGATGCCCAGCTCACCGCGGAAGGAGGGCCGTGGCTCAGCAAAGCGCTCCGTCAGGTAATGGGTGCCCCAGCGGTATGCCAGGGTGGAGCTCCACCGTTTCCACATCTCCAGCAGGAGCGTGGACCACAGCATGCTCACCATCGCCATGACGATCAGCCCGCCGGGGGACACCCATTCATCCGACTCTGACCCCGCCACTGGCAGTGACTCCTCCTCCATATTGTCTGGGACGGCGGCTTTGCCAGTCTCGGGGGGAATCAGTGCCAACACTCCACCCAGAACAGCCATGGGTATCAAAGCACACGTGTAGAAGTCTAGGAAACTGAAGTAGAACGCCACAGAACCACCAAAGTAGGAATGTATAGAGTCTGAGACAATGAAAGGAAGAAAGGAAGAGATGGAGAGCGAGAGAGACAATCAGGAAGAGAAAAGAAGAGAAGAGAGAATAGTATCTGAGTATTTATCTGTAATGTTGCTATTACTTACTTGATATTGAATGTTATGTGTGTGTATGAACAGGGGTCAAAGTTTGTACCAGCCTCTAGTCAAATGCTGGCACATATTTTATTTATACAGCGCCTTTTACAATAGTATTGGGTAATGGCGCTTTACAGCAAGGAGCAGCCAAGAGCAACAGGGCAAGAAAAACTCCCTTTTGTTAACTAGTCTAGGAAGAAACCTTGGACAAATCCATGACTCAAGGGGCTAACCCAACTGCCAGGGATCATGCAGGAAAAGTACAATCCATAGTAACCATGATAGACTACAAGTTGTCCATAATTTTAGCTAAGCATCATAATAGTTCCAAAATGTTGTCCCGTAACATTACATGGTAGTCAATTCATGGATGGTTATCAAGAATAGTATGGTAGAATAGTTGTAGCCAGACATAGTGTTAAAGTCAAAGAGTGAGATGGGTCATGGGGGTAACAATAAGGGTCAATTTTTGACAGTGCCATTGTGAGGGGTGGGTCAGTCACAAGGCCTCAGGGAAGGAGAGTCAGTCCTGGCATAGGCGTTTAGGAATGGAGGAGGATGGATGGAGAGTCAGTTCTGCCATGGGCCTCTGTTACATTTATCTGTCTGTGGTAGGTAGTCATTTACATTTAAAAAAGTTGTATGCATGTGTGTATCTATGTGGAGGAGTATGTGTTTACCCAGTGGCTGTCCCCACAGTCTTGTGTGGGAGTACCACTCCTTCCTCAGAGTGAGCAGCTTTTTCGTGTTGTGCAAGGGCAACATGTCTACTATAAGACGAGCCTTCTGCAGCTTCTGAACTATAACACAGAACAGAGGAAATATATAAAGAGAGAAACACAGAGGAAAAAGAGAGAGGGAAGGAAGAAATGGTCACATATCAACACACCTATAGATGATCTACAGATGATTTGTTAACTAGAGATGACTGTAAACAAATTGTGGAAAATCTGTGACAACAATTTTAGACCATCATATTTCTAGCATCAGAGGGTGGAAAAGGATAAGGAAAGGACTTACAGACATTTTCCCTAGGCTTGAGAAGCCCAATAGGTGCAGGGACTCCTGGGATACGTTGAACCTCCAGTGCTCTGAGAGACTCAAGCTCATATTTAATAATATACTGGCGTTCTGCTAGTGTGAGAAACTCTTGCATGTCGTCTGTGAACATTCATGCACACACACACACACACACACACACAAATACACACACACACACACACAAATCTCTAAGTATGACTTTTGAATAGCATATGCAATACATTTGTCCCCAGCAGGTATGATAGACCGAATGTAGTTTCTTAGTTTTTTTTTTTAATAAATAATTTTTTTAATTTTTATTTTTAATAAATTTGCAAAAATCTCAAAAAAACTTTTTTTTTCACATTGTCATTATGGGGTGTTGTGTGTAGAATTGTGAGGAAAAAAAATGAATTGAATCCATTTTAGAATAAGGCTGTAACATGACAAAATATGGAAAGAGTGAAGTGCTGTGAATACTTTCCGGATGCACTGCACAAAACCATTTGTAGGATATGAGCATAATTCCTGATATTTTAAGTCTGGTGTTTCAGTGGGTCACCTGAGTTTCTGAAGTGCTCTTTGTTGTGGTAGGAGAAGGCGGACATGTTGCCATCCAGGTCGTGTTTGCATAGGCCCAGTTCCTCAGCTGCCCGCAGCAGAGTACAGCGGGGAGCAGATAAGAGCAGGACATCACTGAAGTCATCCTCACCTGGGTGGACAAGTAGTCCAGCACCTACAACAGAGAGGGACAGAGAGAGAAAGAGAAAGATGGACAGAGAGAGAGAGAGAGGTGTAGACTTAGAGTGAGTGTGTGAGAGAGAAGGAGGTAAGTCATGGGTTCATTTACCAGGAAACCTGACAAGTGTCTCTCTATCTCTGTGTTGTAATTCTCTCTGGAACAGCACCATGTTAGAGCAGCCGTGGCCAACTGGTTAGGGGCTTAGACTTATAACCGCAGGATAGCCGGTTTGATGTCTGACTGGTGGAAATGGGTGTGGGAAAGTGGTTGAACAGGCCTCTCCTGCTGCCCACTGCTGCAGGGTAGTGTGTGTCACTAATTATGGATGGGTAAGATACAGAGATTGAATTTCCCTCAGGAATCAAGTTAGAGTATTTCCTTATTTATTCCTTATGTTGGTCTTGCTGTGTGACCTTTGACCTCTCACCTCCATGAGTCTGTGGCTTGGACAGGAGCTTCATCATCCAATTCTTGGTGTTTGATTCCACCTCCTCTCCCAGCTGCAGCAGCACCAGTGGCTCCACCGAATTAGACGCACAGCAGGGGCAGTGGGCAGGACTCCAGCCAGTGATCCACCAATCAGTCAGCTTAGGGCCACTTCTTTTCTTGGGCTTCTGGTTCTTAGGTGCAGCTGGCTGCAGAGGAGTTTTATCTGTGGTCTCCATGGTGAGGCCTTGCACACATGCACACATACCTGTTTAGATACATATTTACAAGTCCTCTCTGACAGAAAAGCACACTTAAAAGCACACTGTAATGCGACTTAGGCCTAGAAGGAGGAGTTTCTTACACTGACATATATTTACATGTATGCATTTGACAGACGCTTTTATCCAAAGCTACTTACAAAAAACATTCAAGCTACAGCACAATGAAAAACTATGAGTGCAACTTGCCTGAGACAGGAACTTGCACTTAACAATTTAATTTCTCTGCACTATTGCACTTTCAACTTAAAATTGTGCAGTTTCTATGTTAGCAATATGCACCCCTTGTTCGTTCTTTCATTGTGTTGTAGCTTGAATGTTATCCTCTTTTGTAAGTCGCTTTGGATAAAAGCGTCTGCTAAATGCCTAAATGTAAATGTAATGTAAACTTGCTAACATGAAACTGGCAGGAGATAAAAGTGCAGTAGAGCGAGAGGGGAGGTGCATTGTAATTGCATTCCAGGTAGTCAGAAGTCAGGAAGCCAGGAGATATTCTTGGAAGAACTGTAGGGCTGTAACACATCTTTCACTAGTAACTTGAATGTATATACTTTGGTTACCACTTGATTGTGTACGTAGGTTTGAGTATGTATACCATGTGTATAATGTATAATGTGTCATGTGTAATATGTTTATGTGTTTGTTATGAATATATGTCTGTTCTATAATGCATATGCACACATGAACACACACACACACACACACACACACACACACACACACACAGCATTTGCCTGCAGTGTCTCATCTCTAATCTGCTACCATGGAAGCTGACAAATGGCTGGATTCATCAGTAAAGTTGAGATGGTAGCAAGTCCATCTATAAATGCAAAACATTGTGGTTCACTTACCATAAACTCAGACACACACACAAGTGAAAGTAGACATACTGTACATGGTCATGAACATGTGCAGACACATTCACACACACACCCACACACACACAGATACACATACATATGTCCATGTATAGTGAACACTCATAAACTCAAAACCAGGTTTAAACAAACATATAATTCTTGCCATAAACAGTGTTCGCTGCGTTCGCTGTTAGTTAGTGTGTGTGTGAGAGAGTATGTGTATGACACTACTTTTCCCTCCTTCTCTCTGTCCATAAAGATTTTTAGTCCAAATAGACATCTAGCGAAAGACCACTCTCTCATTTAGCAGATTGCTTCCTCTTTGCCCCACACAGGAAGTAAACAGTCCCGAAGAGAAAGGAAGGAGAGGGACATGAGGGAATGAGAAAGGAGAGAGAGAAACATGGAGTGAATGGGTTAAAGAGGAATGAAGATCTGACGTTGCTGTGTGTGTGACAATGGTGCTATGTTAGGCTTACCTGTAGCAGATCTTGGGGTCCTGATGTCGCTCAAGCCCGGCCACACCCTCCCCCTCCCTTCTCAGGAGTGAATAAAACACACGCTGACGGAGAGGCACACACATTCACATGCACACACAGATACACACACACACGCTCTGTCGCAAAGACTCAACAAAACAAAACACTCACTTCTTATGAGCGACCACCAGCTCCACCCACATCATCTCTCTCTCTCTCTCTGTCTCTCTCTCCCTCTCTCTCTCTCTCTGTCTCTGTCTCAATCAGTCTCTCTCTCAAACTCTGGGGCTGAATGGTGTGAGTTTGTCTCTGGGCGGGTGGAGCTGCAGAGAAGAATGCAGTGAAACTCCTCTGGTCAGCCTTGCCCTTCGTATAACAACTTCCCTGGGTCCAAAAGCCTGCCATGTTGCACTCCCACTCACAGAACTGGAAGCCTTTCTCCCAGCTCACTTAAAAGTGAGTGACAGAATGGAAATAGTGGCCAAGTGTCAAAGCAAGAAATGTATTCACTCTGGAGACAGTTGGTAGTGAACAGCTGTTAGCAAACCACTGATAACTGTTTGAAGCCAGCGCTGTTTTGAAATGTAAGAGTAGGTTAAAGCAAAAGCAAGGAGCAATGCAAACAAAGCAAAGTTAGAGCTAAATTATACAATTCAAAAAGAACATTTTACTAAAGACTGAAGAACCACAACCACACACACACACACACGAAAGCAAACACAGACACACACACACAAACACACACACATAGACAAAGATACACATGAAGAAAAAAATACACTACAAAATCAACAAGTGCCAGCCTATAATAAAACAATGATTAATGATAAGCATTTAAGGTTTGGTCCATGCCAACATCTCCATAATATCTCCATGCCAGTGAGTAAACAAAGACACTCCAAACAGGATCAAATGAAAATGACAGAACTAAAAGCAGACTGACGTCAGCTTCTAATCAAAAGAGTAAATGCCAAGGATCCCAAAAGCTGTGAAAGTAAAAACACAGAGTGTGTGTGTGTGTGTGTGTGTGTGTATGTGTGTGTGTGTGTGTGTGTGTGTGTGTGTGTGTGTATGTGTGTGTATAACCAGCAGGCCTTTGTAATATTTGAGTCCCATACACTGTGTTTAAAAATTGCATATTCATAGATGAGAACAGGTGGTGAAAGGTTATATTGTTATATTAAGTTTAAATTGAAGCACATCTTGTACTTAATGAATTTCATGCAAGGAAAACCTCTTTTTCTCTCTCCTGCTCTCTCTTTCCCTCACACACACATACACAGACAGACACACATACATTCACACACACAAACACACACAATAGATGGGCACTCAAGTCTGGGACTTGGACTTGAATCACACTTAATTTCAGTCGCTCACGCAAAGACTCAAGACGTGACTTGAGACTCAAACGCTAAAGCCATGGAATTGACTTGGACTTGAGATCTGGGACTCGAAAACACAATTATTGGGACACAAACTACAATTATTATTTATTTTGCACATTAAATAGTTCTCAGGCCTTCTATAATTTCCCTTCTTATTACTGGGTAATTGTGCACACAGAGTGCATGCATGCAGCAACAGCTGAATGTGCAACTCACATAGCAAGAGGCCTACTTTCCGCCAACAGCTCAAATTGGCAGTCACTGGCATCGGTTCTGCAGCATTCAGCCACTATTTTCCCATATATGGCATTTTGTTCTGTGTTGCTATCTGGTAAATACCATATAAGATAGATAGATAGATAGATTCTCTGATATCTCTCACACACACACATACACACACACACAGTGAGGATTAGTGAATAATAGCATACAGGATCCTAAAAAGACATCTTATGGTGGTCCTCTTCTGGTTCACATTTGGTCAAACTGCTCAACATCAACACATTCTTGCTAAGAAACTGTGACATTTTATCATTGGTTTAGATGGTCATACTAGCCAGACCATACAAAAATCATGCGAAAACAAACCTTTAGCTGGTCAATCTAGCTGGTTCATCTTAAGTTGGCCACACCAAGCCTGTCAAACTGGACGTTGCTGGAGTAAACTGGTTATGCTGGTATGGAAGCTAGAAAAGCTGGTAAGCTGGTTTATGGTCAGCAAAACCAAAATGGCCATCATAAACTGATCAAACCATAAGAAATCAGACGAAAACAGACGAAAAAAATACTAGCTGGTGAAACCATCTTAAATTAGCTTAAACCAGTTAAAATCAGTTACCAGCATGAGCTGGTTTTTAGCTGGATATTCCTGCAGGGGACACAGCCGAAACAAATGAAAAAGCCCAGATAATGTCTTCAAGCGGAAACCTCATTAGATGTCTATGTTTAAAAATGTTTCAATACTTGGCTAAAATTAAAACATAATATAAACATTTAGGTAAAAATTGAAGCATAAATTATTTCAGAGATGGAAAAAATAATACTAATTTAGATATATGCAGCACAACTGAGGCTAGCAATGCTGACGCTACGTATGGCAAAAAGAAAAAATGGCTAAATAACTTAATTAACAGGTGTTTACAGATATAACTATACCTATGCTACCTAATGTTGGCTCTAGATATGCCAAAAGCCAAGGTCTCTGGGTGCTGTTAGCAGGGAAAAGAATGATCAAATTTGGCACAAAAACCAGTGGCTAATGTTAACTAAACAGGGTTGCAGAAACTCACTTTCAGTTTATGTTCCTTACCACGTTCAGTTAGTTTTACAGTAATCAACTTAAGATTCACATCATGCAAATATCATAGCATACGGATGTCACAGAAAATCCACTTTCTGTGGAACTGCCCATATTGGAAAACATTAGCCAGAGATAATAAACTGATATAATACTGTACAGCTGCAGTG
Organism: Tenualosa thibaudeaui; assembly: GCA_027481765.1. Lineage (NCBI taxonomy): Eukaryota > Metazoa > Chordata > Actinopteri > Clupeiformes > Clupeidae > Tenualosa > Tenualosa thibaudeaui. Next base: position 17,146,563 of record JAIFZK010000007.1, read on the forward strand.
CTCATACTTAGGCTAGGTGTGCATGGGTCTGAGACCTGACCCCTGCACCAGACTCTGGTCCTTTGGGGACACCCCGTTCAGTGTTGCTGCTCCCACCTGTGGAGCAGACTACCCCACCGTGTCTCTTAGGGCTCTTTTTTCAGCTTGATAAAAAAGCTCCTGAAAACACATCTGTTCTCTGAGTCCTTCCGGTCTCTGTTTCATCTGTTATTAATAATTCTTTGTCTTGTGTAGCTAGTCCATCAATGAATATTTTTTGGGGATAATTTCCCAAAACCGTATTGAATAGAATAGTGCAAAGGACACAGTGACACAAATTAAGCACATATATACACACATTTTATTTACATACATTTGCATAGACATTTTATAAATCTAAATGTTAAAAATATAAGTAAACAGATTTACGTCATCATAATTTTTTTCTGTTGACAAAATTTTTGGTGTAATTAAAACTTTTTAACATTCTTATAAATACACAAACAAACTACTTTGCACGTCCGGCACCTCCACTGCTTGCCCTGAAACAGGTGGAGAACCATTCCCGTTGGGCATCAGAATCAGGAGGCTTTTAAAAGTTGAATTAAACACATGCATAACCCTCTCACACATTTCTCTAAAACAAACATCCACACACCCACTCAGACACATTTAACTTCCTCTACGCAGACAGACGCGCATACACACCAGTATACACAGACACACAAACACACACGCTCACAGACACACACACAAAACAGGCTTTGCACTATTAGCCCTAAGCTCCTGAGTGTTTGCTTGTGTGTCAAGGAGAGTGACTACTGACCACACACAACTCTTCAATCCACCCCCTCACCCCCACCCCCTTCCTCAGGGGGAAGAGGAACAACAACATTGATTCACACAGGATGTTCTCAGTTATCATGCATCTCATCAAAGTGATTTTTTTTATCAAAGCCACATCCTGTGAGATATACATTACCACAGTGCACAGCAGCTGTAAGGCTACTTCTGCTAGATGTGAGCTGCAAAAGCAATGGTAGAGACAGTATGTGCTAATCATTGGGCGAACATCAATAATCATTAGCATGGCTGACTGAGTTAGCATACACACAAACACCTCCTCGAGACATGGGCACAGGGACATTGGTGGGTATTATTACAGAAATCTTTGTGTGTGTGTGTTTGTGTGTGTGTGTGTATGTGTGTGTGTGTGTCAGATTTGGGGCTGAGGGCTGAATGAGGAATCAGCCTGGCTTGCAAATGGCCTCTCCTGTAGCCCCATCAGATGCATCTTCATTGAGCATCGTCATCCAGAGGCTGTACAGGACAGTCACACACTCACATGCTCATGCACGCACACACACACACCTTGATGCCTTGCCTTCACGCTGATAAAAAGAGCAAGCAGAGGCAGAGGTTACTGAAGAAGAGGCCCAAGCCTTTGCGTCATATCCTCATCAACAGAGGCACTGACAACACACACACACACACAAATGTACAATGTACATAAACATCTTTTAAACATCTTCACTTGCAATCATGCTAATCAAAAGTAATCCAAAAGTAAATGCTTGCGTGTGAGTGTTTTTCAGTGTCTCTGTGTATGAGTGTGTGTGTGTGTGTGCATCTGCATGTGCATGTCAAACTTATGTAATTCTGATAACACACTCACTCGCCTAAGCATTGTTCATTTTCACAGATCTAAAGCAATGTCTTGGCAATGAAAAACAAGTGCGGCTCCATGCAGAGTTCAAAGATAGGAGAAAGCCAATGCAATAGCAGCAATAGGAATCAGCCTTAGGATGCAGTGCTTAATCAGGCCTGCAGGGGGCAGCAGAGTGAGGGAGGCTCTGGAGTGAACTCAGCTGCTCTCAGAATACCACAACTAGACCCATGAAGGCAGCACCTGACACAGAGGAGACTTTAAAAAATATAACTGCTGCAAAGTGACACGGGCTGGACAAATTTCTGTACCTGAAAGGGGCTGGTTTCTGAGACACTTAATGCAATGAATGCCTCATGACATCAATCCTGAGTGGCAGACTACTGAAATACAGCAGTGTCTCGAAACCTCAAGACCCAACCCTAAATGAAGAGAATTTTGTTTAGAACTTTGTGACCAAGTCCTGCACAAATGAGAGACAGTGTTTATATCTTTTCAGATGGCTTTCCAAAGTCAAAGAAGTCCCCACAGCCTAACCAGGGAAAGGAGAAAACGTAGGAGGAAAGGTATCTAAATTTCCCTTCAGCAATTTCCATCCTCCTCTCTGCATTTACTGAAGAGAAGGTTCTGAAGAGGAGCCTTTCTGAAATCATTTCATCACAAATTCACAAATGTTCCTACATTATAAATTAAATGCTGTGGAGAGGCCTTCTGTGGTTCTGAATAACAGAACCGCAGAAGGCCTCTCCACAGACCAGCTTCAGAACCCATCTCTCTTCCTCCCGTTTCTATGACAACAGGACCTCATCCTCACTCCACTTTCACACTCCCTCTAACACTTCCAAATACCTGCCTTTAACACACACACACACTCACACACACACACACAAGAAAAAAACAGACTCACATCAGTGGGCACACAGGTACCCACTATTTCAAAATGACATTCACATTCACAAACCACAATCTGTTGTGATATACACTGTCTAACTCACTTTCACACACACATACATCCACAGATGAAACACACATGCACAGATACAGTATGATCTCGTTCCACAGACAAATAATAAAACAGGCTGAGTTCATTTGGTGATCCTAGAAACATTCTCAAAAAGATATTTAGCTTTTTAAAAAATATTTGTCCTTTACAGTAGTCAAAGTCAGTTAAATACAAACATGACACTCCCTAGGCTCCGCCCCTCTTGTGTGATTGGCAGGCTGACATGTCCATCACTGTGTATTAAGACTGTAGCCACAGCAAAGCGGGAAGGGAAGTAGGCTGCATGGTGCAAATAGTTGTGTGTATATGTGTGTGTGTACATGCATGTGTGTGTGTGTGTGTGTGTGTGCTGGGTTGTCTCTGGTGTCTGGTGGCTCCTTAGAAGGCCTCTTCAGATGGGATAACTGTGTTGAAAGGGTGGTCCCAGAATGTGGTTGTGATTCCAAACCCTAATAAACACACACACACACACACAGACAGATAAGGAGTGTGGACTCAACATTAACATAAACACACACACACACTACTCCACAAATTCATGCTGAATATACATCACTATACATCACACCCGTTGTTTTCTTCCCTGAAAAAACAACAGGGGGTCCTTACCTGCTCGCTGGTGTTCAAAGTGGTGTTTCACATGGTACACCTTGAGATCATACAAGTAGGAGTCCTTGCGTGGAGATCCATAATGCAGGTAGTAATGGATCATGTCATAGACCACATATCCACACAGGCCACCCACAAACAGAGACGTTCCCAAGCCCTCAGAAAACAAGCTCCGTAGGGTCAGGTAGAACAACCCAACTACAACAGAGGCCAGACCAGGGGGGAAGACCAGACGAGAGCCATCAAACGGAGACTGGCAGGAAGCAGAGAGAAAGAGAGCAGGAGAGAGGGAGAGAGAGAGAGAAGTGTTGATAGCATGAATCAATTTTCTTTCTTCTGTTAACTACTACATTTTTTAAAGTGATGTAATGCACATTTGCTATTAAAGTTAACTAAACCAGAATTTGATTTTGATCCCTCCTCCTGAAACCTACTCTCTCAAAACCTCTCATTTGGACAGCATTACAAGGCAGAAACCAGTTCACCTCTATATTTCACAATGTAACATTAGGTTACATATGAACTTGTGTGTGTGTGTGTATGTGACATGGGGTTTACCTTGTGGTGTTGTCCATGGAGCAGAAAGTGCAGAGTAATGAGATAGTAATTGTGTGCAGGCGGCTTCATGTGGAACACAAAGCGGTGGATGCAGTACTCTATGAAGGACCACAAAAACATCCCCAACAGGAAGATGAATGGGAAGGAATATTTGTGAACTGGGATGGAGAAATCTGAGGAGAATGAGAAAAAAAGAGAGAGGAAATGCAGTTGAGAGCATACAGCTGAAAAATGTTGCCGAAATTCAACCGTTTTTGTAATCAGCAGTTTGGATATTCAGCAGCTCAGACATTCAGCACTTTGACAGCAATATGGCACAAAGTGCCACAATACTGTGTAGTATGTTTAATTGATGCACTTAGCTGAGTCGGAATGTATGTAGAGCTTTGCTTGTGATTGTTGATGGCAGACAACAATTTCCAGAGAGTAATGTTTTGTAGTCTAAATGTAATGTGTTGAAATCTATAGCCGTGAGTATGTCTGTTTTTGACCATGCATGGACATGTGATCAAAGGTTAGAAACTATATGTGCATACATGCGTATATGTCGATAACTGTTGGGGCTGAAACTTTTGCTGTTCTATAGACTTAAACAAGTCTCTGTCTGTGTGTGCTTAAAAGTATTCATCTCACCTGAAGTGATGTGCACCATGGTTTTCCCTTGGCCCAGAAGCGTCCAACAGTACCAGGTCATGTAGAACACCAGGGGTAACCAGACCAGTGGGACCATATACCTGCAAACACACATGTGCACACACACACACACACACACACACAGGAAAAAGTTAAACCATCAGTTATTAGTATATTGTGATTGGTCACAACTGGTTGTACATTTTGTCTATTTTCGTGTAATGTTTATTAACTATAAGCAGGAAATGGACAAATTACATGGCTGTCTATGATCTCTGTCAATTCACAATACATTTGGATGGTCTACTACAGAGATACAAGAAATATACATCTGAAAGAGATTCATAACAGTGCGGAGGCAATGGCATAGCTACATTGTTGAATCGCTGAAGAACCTGCAACACAGTTCAGAGGGCAATGTCAGAGCTCTCTGGATTTAGATAATTACAGACATTAGAGACAGAAAGTAGACTGCATCCAGTGGCTCTGACGTATGACATCTCTGACATTTTGGAGTCAAGATCCCATATACTTAAAGAAATATCCTGAACTCTGCATAATAGTATGGTGGTCGTGAATATAAGTGTGAGTAACTCTAGTACCATGAGGTCTTGGTTCTGGCCTCGAAGAACTCAGACTCAAACAGGCGTATAGGCCGGTCCACAGGCTGATGCACCCATGCATCATACTTTTCCCCAAGGTGACCCACCTGCCATGCCAGTGGCTTATTCCAGTCCACCAGATCCTACAGAAACACACACACACACACACAATCATAAAACTCATTACATAAATGCATATTCACACTGATACTTTACACACAGACACACACACACATGCTCTAGTTGAGCAGAGCTGACATATTTTGTGAGTGTGTGTGTTAGTAGAGAAGAAGCATATTTTGTTGGCTCTGTTGTGTTAGAAACTGATATCATGTAGGTTCACTTCAAAGAAAGATGCAATAATTATGTCTTCCTGCTGAAACAGCATGAGGAGGATCCACCAAAGCCTGACCTTGGATCACAGTATCAAAGTTCAGAGGCAACTGTTGGACCAACTGTAGTGCACTTATTATGTATTTACCTTCATCTGGACATAAAGGGTTAACTCAAATTGGACTATCAGCTATAATGGGCCAGATAAGGGTGGGGTATCATATTTCTTTATACTTTAACGACCAATCACAGTTTAAGCAATGTAAATTATTGCCACAATGATGCCTGGCATGTACTGACTAATTTAACTGGTCCGAGGTTATCAAGGTCAGTGTGGGTTATACTTTATATGGACAGTGGCAAGAGGATTTGACAGATGAGTGAATCCAGATGAGCAATGTGTATCACTAGAATAAGGTTTATATAATCTTTGGATCTGAATGAAGTAATTGAAGCTCTGTATTAATTGCATCAACTATATACCTTTACTCAGAGAGATGTGGTTGTTGACAAAAAGTGCTTTTATATCCTTAAAATTCCATTTAACTTGAGAGTCCATTTTAGTTGAAACTGCCTTGGTAAAATGGGCCACCATGTTTAGCAAAATCGTGCCATGCATTTTCAGTCATTTTATCCCCGTATTTTAACATTTTTCTAACTCAACATGACAATTTTTAAGAAGATAGACTTGATTGAGAGCTATATATTGAGTTAAAAGATGTAGTAGGCCTACAATATGCATATAACATACACATTACACATGTTATAGAGGCATGTCATGGGCTAGCATTGTCTATCTTAGCATAGGCTAGCTTAGCATAGCATAGCATCTAGTCACACCTGACTGTGATTTGTTTTGCCCAGAAGGAGGCGTCTATCATGCTTTTATACCCTTATACCCGTATTGCCAACAAGTAAATATAATGAAACAAACAACTGTCTGGGGGCTTTAAATTTGTGTTTGTTAATATTAGTATGGCTCTTTATAAATTTTGCCAAAATGTGGCCCAGTTTACCTGAGTTAACCCTATTTCATCCTTTGACTCTAAATGTCATACATTGTGGGTTAGTCATCTCACTTGAGCTAGTGCATGGTCATACCAATATTTTAGTTTTAATGTACAATACCATTTATACAGCACTTCAAGTGCAGGCAGTAGCTGTCCATTTTATATTCTGTGTGTCTATATTTTAAAGACTCTTCTGTCTGTTTCTAACATTATGCTCCCTGAAAAACTATATGTTTTATATGACAGAGTGTTTCATGTTAGTCTTTCTATCTCTTTGATAGTTGTCCAGTGGTCCTCTCATGACATTCACTGGCTGCCTGCAGATGACTGAACTTTCTGCATTACCTCAGGGCTGCCAGTAGGAAGCAGTAGAGGAAAGATCATGGAAGATGATCAGGTCTTACGCCAATGAAACCGGAAGAAATTTTGGCATTATCCTGGCAGAGTACTAACCATGGCCTGTTGCCAGAGAGAGTCTGTGTGTGTGTGTGTGTGTGTGTGTGTGTGTGTGTGTGTGTGTGTGTGTGTGTCTGTGTGTGTATATGAGTGGGGATATCAATCAATCTCACCAATCACAGCTTGGCCTCCTCTCATAATAAAAAAGATTGCAATTGGACACACACACACACACACACACACACACACACACACACACACAGTTACAACCTTTCTCCCACATAAAATACATAGGCCTACTTGTACCCACAACTTACACAAACTTCACACCCTTTCACTGTATGCTATGTGTCAGTTTCTTTATGCTTTGTCCTGTGTCAGATGCTATGTGTCAGTTACGGTGATGGAAGTCATGTGTCATTGCTTTATAAGGTGTGACTTTGTGTTAAGGTGCACACGTGGGTGGGCTAGTAACAGTTATGATTATTGACAGATGTTTTTGTCAAAAGTCATGAACAACATTAACAAAAATTATAATTTACAGTTAAAGCAGACAAATAGTTTATAAAAAGTGTCAGTGTTAATTTTTAAATCCTGTTGGTACGTTAGTCATCTGAACATGAAAAAGGTATAAAGATATGTGAACAAACAGGTTGAGGGAAATTATGAATTAAATAAACAGACATGGGGGGAGAGAAGGGAAGAGAGAGAGAAAAGAGAGAGAACAAGAGACATGCGTGGCATGCCACTGGGTTATTATGGCTGCTGACAGCTCCATAGAGGGCATTTATTGCTTGATTTAATATGCTTCCTGAATCATCACTCAACACACAGTCACACACATACACCCCCCCCACACACACACACACACACTGGCTCTCTCTGTTCCTTTGCAGTTGTGTAGGAGAGTGGAGGTGGGCAAGGACAAACACTAGTGTCACATGAGGCAGGATGGCTCAGGCATAGTGAACGATGACACCTCACTTCTACCGCTCTGGATTCCTGAGTTCCTTTCCAGACTGGAACCCATTTCATAATTCTACAGACAGCTATTTGACATTGTTTGTGGAACTTGTCAGGAACATAGTTCTCTGTTTCTAGTTCTTTAAATCTCTGTCCTCTGACAGGCTTTGGTTCTAGCTCATGTGTGGTTCCTGGGAGCACACATACACACACATACATGCTGGCTGCTATGTAGTTGTGAGCCCCATAGAATGACACAGAGGTTGTTTATAAGATCTCAGAGGTGACTGGACATCAGGGCAATAACCTCTTTCATGGTGGCCGCCCCCTGCCCCCAACCAAACAATCGCTAACTTTCTAGTTAGCCACGTTCTCTGCCTCCTCTTGCCTTCACATTCTCTGGTCTCTCTTTCTTCCTCCCTCTATATAACTCTCTCTCACTGTCACATGCACACACATACACACACACACAAAGATAAGAGATTTAATTATAGAGTAATGTCATAGCAATTTTTGTAGAGCTTTTGTGAAGCATTTTTTTTAAAAATGGATGACTATGACATGGGTCCTGTCTAAACCAAGTGACACCTAAGTTCTTTACAGAGGGAACATCTGTGCTCATGAGGTATAAGGGCTTACAGCAATCAGTATTCAGCAAGAAAAACATTTCTCTCGAGGCAGTTAAAGTTCCTTATCTGATTGTCTTTTATCCTTTGTAATAAAAAGTCGCACATGCACTATAAGAGAATGCACATGTGACTTTTCCCCCAATTATCAGGCCAATTAAGTCTTTGAGGGTTATATCCTCACAAAAACTGTCACACACACACACACACACACACACACACAGCTTTTCTCTCACATTCTCTAGATCAACTTTGCTGCATCGGCTGAGTCCTTCTGGTTCTTCAGCTATTTTGTCTTCTTTGGCGTTTCTTCTTTGCCTGGGAGCCTGTTAACACACACACACACACACACATGCACACACACTGGTCAGCAACACAAATATGAAAACACACAGATCAGTTACACACACATAGACAGTATGCAAATTCAAACAGACCACAATCATTACTGGATATAATATATATATATCCATATATAAAATAACTGAGACTGTGGATATTCCTGCGTCTCCACCACATGGCTGTCATGTGTGTCCTGCCTTGAAGTGTCAGTTGTCAGGCCCTTTAGAAATGGACACATGGCATCCATAAGATGCAATACCCACATGAACGCTAAGAGGTTAGACAGGCGCAGTACAAGACCATACACAAGAGTCTTAATACTACAGTCTGACCTCTAGTAGAACTCTTGAGCAACACTCCACTCCACTTGTGTCTGCAAATATGTGCAAATGCTCCTGAAGATTTGGACAAAAAGCAATTTATAACCCAAGGTTTAGAAAACTGTGCACACACTCACGAACTACTGGTAAAAAAACTAAACTAAAAAAAGTAAATTAATAAGAAGAAATACATTTTTTCCCTCCTCAGAATAGCATCTTGCATCTGTGGTATACTGAAGTGGAAAGTTCTATACATTAGATGATGGAAAAATATGCATACACTATAAACACACACACACACACACACACACACACACACACACGCACACGCACACACACACACACACACACAAAGGAAAAGAGAGAAGCAGAAGTCTCCTACAAGGAGAGGTATGAAGTGAAATATTAATCAGGCCTATTGCCACATCACCCCTCCTCCTGATCAGATCAGATCAGATTGCCTTTAGGAACCCAATACCTCTCGGCATAACATACACAAACACACACAGACAAACACCCACCCACCTGAAAAATCAGTCTGAACTTCACTAGGTGGCCAACACCATTAACAATTTACAATAATTTTTTAAAGACAAACAGCTAAAGTTTCAAAGACAAATGGCTGTAGGCAGATGTGTGAAACCTCTGTGAGAATTGAGAATGCAGCAGAAACCATGACAATCTGTTTTCAGTATGTGTGTGTGTGTGTGTGTGTGTGTGTGTGTGTGTGTGTGTGTGTGTGTGAAACTACCAAACAGCACTGTACTCCTTGGGAAAGTCTGCTGTCTCCAGTTCTTCATTTGTGAAAATAACTATGGTGAAAATGTGTTTATAATCTTTATTATTTTTATTATTTTGGAGTGACAACCTCATCTATAGGTAAGTAACTCAAATCCACTTAATTCAATCATATGTGCTGGAATGTGTATGGTAAATTTACAGAGTGGTGTAAAAGTTTGATAAGGAACGTGAGTGGTTAGGTTTTCCAAAAGTGAAATTGAAACTACCCAAATTTAATATCTACATGCATCAATGATTTGTGCACTATTTTGCTTTTTCTATGACATACACCAACACTTGTCACATACTACTTCTCTCACTACCATGACAGACAACATCTGAGTCTTGCTCATGAACCTAGGGGAGATTTATGGTGTTTTAGGCCCAGTCTTTTTTAGGCTTTGATTGTGGTCATGCAAAAGCGTGTTTGACATGCGTTTGTTGACCATCACTGGTGAATAGATTTTGTATGGGACATAGAGAGGCACCCTGCAGAGACAGTCACAAAGTGAACTATGCCACTGAGCCCATCACAGAAGACACAGTCAAGCAGAAGGACAGCTATAGGTTACCATGGATGGCTAGATGGCTGAAAGGAGATTTCAGATCATAGTGTAGAACTTCTGCTGTCTAATCTTCTTTCAGGATTCAGGATGACAGTGGCAGTGTTTCACTTTTGGGTGAACAACACTTCACCACAGTGCCGCATGGACACAGACAAAATTGTTACCTCTGCCAAGGAGGTCATGTTTTGGGACCTAAGTATTAGGCCAAGGTACAGATGTTTAAATTTTGGTGGTGATCCAGAACACCGTCTGGAATTTGTATTGGGTCAGTGACCCTATATTGCCTATATTTGACTGCGGTCTCCGAGTGCTTTTCTAGTTGCTTTTTGCTACACTCTGTGGCTAAAGAGAGTGGTTTGTGCTGAGAGCCAAACCTCTGGCACAGCTAACTGCTCTTCATATATTGCTGAGGCTGAGAAACCTGTAACTATGCATTCACACCAAGAGCTAGAAGTGATTCATTTTCTATTAGACAAAAGCAACAAGCACAATAAAGAGCGAAATGAATGATAAGCGTCAACAATTGGGTGACTAGAGTGACAAAAAAGTTGAAACTGCTTGATTATGCAAATTAGCTGATGCATTTTGGCTGTTAACAACAAGGGGATCATCGCGTGATGAACAATTGGAGCGACACCAGCGAATGACAGTGAATTGACAGCCATGCTTTTTGAGTGTTGCTTTATAGCTTTAGTAGCTCTTGGTGTCCACGTACAGTAAGGCAGGCATCATCATTGCCAATTCTAAAATGGGCAACAATGCTAGCCTCTCCAGACAGATCTCGTTTGCCTGAGTTAGGGAACAAATCAAACCTGGCTTTTACCTTCAATGCATGATTCCGCCTCTGGGAAGTGACAGGAAGGTAACTAGACTCAATTGCATGGCAAATCACTATGTGAGAACTAGGCCACATGGCACCATGAACTCATAAGACTCTTTCTCAATGTGGGAATGGATTTTCCAGGCTAACAAATTAGTCCTACTGTTATGCTTATTAGTATGAGTATAAATAGCATGAGGTAAAAGAACCAGTTAATCCCACTGAAGACAGTTACCAGTGTTTCTTACCACACTAAAAACCACTCACTTTTATACACATTGCCTCTTAAGTAGGGAAGAGGGCAAATCTCTATTCTTAGCTTGAGCAGAGCCAAACAAAGGAAACCTGCCAATAGGTCTCAATCTTTCACACAGCAACCAACAACAAAACACCTGACTTTAAAACAAAACACATTCCAATCTGTTTCTGCAGGAACAAAGGGGTAGTTGAGTGCGTACCAACAAAGGCAAGACGGACCTGATGGTCCAGGTACTTTAGATAATTCCCCACTCCCTCACATACACACGCACACACACACACACACACACACACATAAACAAACACATACACACACACCACAGTGAGACATAACACAGAATGTTGTGTGTATGGGGGCATGCAGACAGACAAGTTGTGATGAATGAGTGAAATGAAATGTTTGTAAACCGAGTGAACACTCTCTCTTCCTGTGTGTGTGTGTGCACGTGCATGTGCATGTATGTTTATGGCTCTGAGTTACTGAATTACTTATTTGTGATTCTGACAAAAGTGTGTGTATTTTAGTAGTGTGCATATTTATGACACTGACGTTGTATGTGCTTGTGTGTATGTCTGTGTATATCTTTGTGTGTCTGTGTGTGTCTGTGTGAGTGTATTTGCAGAATATTGCACTTTATGACTTAAGAAGGAAACACCCTTAAGCCTACGTGCAGCTGACCACCTCACACTGTTTGCTCTGGACACACCTACACACACACATACACACATACACACACAAACAAACACACTTACACATACATACAAAGATAGATACAAATATAAAACAATACATATACCTAGACACACACACACACTTCAAAACAACTAACCAGTAGAAGAACACTCTCGTGGGTGTTGCAAGTGGAAAAAAGCACAGGTAGCTATAGTATCTGGTAACTATAGTGAGGAGTGGTTATGGTTACTGGTTGATATGGTTGCAGTCTCAAGAGGGACTCCTGCACTCTCAGCAAGAACACACTTTACCACAGGAAATACATTACCACATCAAAACACAAACTGGACAACAAGCCTTATGCAAACTATGCCAAACACGCATAGCAAAGAGCACACGCTGACTACAAACTCAAACAAGCAAAATGATAAACATACAGATAGGAAAAGCCAAATAATTCTGTTCTAATAACTGACCTCAGCATTTACAGCAGGACCATCACACTTTACACCATGTGGAGTGTCATAAGGGCACACAATAGTGAGACGTGAAGTAGTTCAGGCTATGTTAGCAGTACCATCAACAAAAATAAAAGTAGAGATTTGCATGACAGCTTGCTTGAATAATTTTCTCCATTAACTGTGGAATTTAAAGCAAAATGTGGTACGACGATTCTAAAGGGTTTTGAGGAAAAGGTAAAAAATGTGAAATGTTTGAAATGTGTCACTCCAAAAACGTGAACAAACAATCCCAAAAAAAAAGACTTCAAACTAGAAGACTGGAAATCATTAGCAAGGCCCTATCTCACAGACTCACGAGACAGACCAACGATTTCCATTAGTGTTAGTCTATTGTAAAAGCTCTTCTTTATAAAAAGCTTTCTTATCTTCTCTTCCTCATAAAAAGACTCACAAATAGCCACATAAAACTAGGTGCACAGAGGTGAGTTTGTGAGTCTGGTGACATTTTTTTTGACTGTGTTTCTGAATGATGATTTGATAATGATTTGTTTGTGTGTGAGAGTATAAAAGTGAGAATAGTTCCTATATTTATGACATTTTGGTCTTTGAACTTAAAGTCTGACATTATACTTGGTGGTTAAGCGTAGCGGTTAAGAAACCTGGCTAGCGTGCTAGTAGCCTGGAAAGTTATTGCTTTGGATAAAAGTGTCTGCTAATTACATAAATGTAAATGTATACCCACGAAAAGCTAACATAACAGAAGCACTTTTCAAAGGAAGAAAAGGACAAAAGAAAATTGATACAATGCTAAACGTTTTTTTTTTGCTTCATGTGCTATCAATAGCCCAACAGCCAACGCTAAGGCATGGCAACGTTGATGATGTGATGACTCAAGAGGGAAAAACTGCTCATGGTGTGACCATGACAGCACAGTCCAATGTCCCACTGCAGTTCATCAGTGCTACCATGATTGCCACCTTTAACAAACTTTAACGGCTTTCCAACTGTGGAGAAAAGGCATCTGATAGTTCTTGGCTTTCCGTTATCACAGGTTTGAGTCAACACAAACCAGAAAGTGAACACTTACATAGTTTGCCCCATTCTTCACCTTTCTCATGTAGTATAAATGATGACATGACTGTCATTGCTGAGGCGTGGTGAGCCACTAGACTCTCTGCAATCATATGACACACCACTCACTGCCTGATGGTGGTGGAACACATGATTTTTCTACTGCCTGTATTAGACTGGCTGCGACCATGCAGCAGGCAAGGAGAAAAAACAATTAGCCTCAGTGAAGGGGAACTGAAAAGAACACTGTCAGCTGCAAATTGCACGAGGCAAGTGAGGTTTTATGTCAAACAACTGCAATCACAAAACCATGCTGATCATCTCCAGCAATTCTGTATTCTGGAAGTGTATTGTGTAAGTTTGGATGTGTGTGTGTGTGTGTGTGAGAGAGAGAGAGAGAGAGAGAGAGAATGTGTGTGTATGCACCTGTGAGTTACTAGTAACCCTAGTGACCTGTTCTGAGGGTGCATGTGCACATTCATGTCAGTTGCGTGTGCAACTAGTGTGTGTTGTGCATGTGTGCGAAGGGGATTTTTTTTTTAAGTGGGGATACATGATTTTAATGATGCAGGCCTTAATGATGCAGGCCTTGCAAAGAGTCACCTTCAAAACCTATGTTAATAGTATCACCAATAGTATGACCAATCAGCTTCTGTGCAAAAAAGGTGTCTAACCCTGGGATAAAGGTGCACTTGTGGTTAATGTTTCCACTGACAATGGCAGAGTATCAGACCACAGACACACAACACACACACACACACACACAGACTCAAGACCCATTCACACTGCTCCTATTTTCTGACATACATAAGGTGTGAACATTTAGCACATTTGGTGACACATAGCACATAACTATTATTAGGACTGCATCGGTCAAACACACATTTTGAATCAGACACAAATAAAAAATATTAATTTTGTTCATCGCATAGCTCTACAACAAATGTAGTTTATTTTAGTTTTGAATTATCAAATGCACTACATCTCTGTGTACCTAAAATATGCATGCACTCACACATACACACACACACACACACACACACACACACACACACACACACACACACACACACACACACACACACACACACACACACACACAAACAGTCAAAACACAAACAAGACAGAGAGTGAAAGACAGTTTTGAGATTAAAAAATCCATGAGCAGATCTTCAGAACACAGTCCATCATTGCTTAGTTCTCAAAAACGTGAGATCCAGCTTGGCACATGTCCATATTTGAGTGTAACATTAGCTTTTTGACTAACGTGAACTCTCACCACACACTGTTTTGATTTGGGTAGTTAGGGAATCAATCAGCCACTTTCACTAGGGGGATGATTAGGTGGCCATATGGATTAAGTCAAGTTGGGAATTTAGCCACGACACCAGGGAACCCCCTTCTTCTTTGACACAAATGTCCTGGGATCTTTAATGACCTCAGTGAGCCAGGCTCTTGGTTAAAGGTCTCACCTGAGCACTCAGCCAAGACCCTTTCATCACCAATAACAGCTGGGTCCACACGGTAACGGAATGGACTGTCTGTGTGCGTGTGTGTGTGTTTTATAGAGGTGTATCTGTCAGTGTTCAAATTCCACCTTCATCCGCTTTCCAAAGTGTTTGTTCTGTGTCAGAGATAGTTGAATGTCATAGTCTGTTACTCTGATTGCCACAGTTCACATGAAACACATGTGTGCACACAGTGACTCCACAACATGGGATATAAATGCTGAAAATAGACACAGATATAGTCCCATGTTTCAATGTTTAATGGTGCACGGTAAAACTAGCATTACCAATGGGTAATGCTAAAACTAGCATTGGTAACCCTCATTGCAGAAAATTAGACTCAGAAAAAAAGAAAAAAACATATTTTGCCTGTACCACTTTATCAATTAAACTAAAGAAAAAAAGTTAATTTAAACCGTAAACGAAACTATACACTGAAAAGACTAATTGTGCGAATACATCACATGACCACCTAACGTCTATTTAGAATACTGCTGCCTGTAAACAGAGGGCCCAGCTTTTTAATTGGAATAGAATTTTCCTAAATTATGGCATTATCAAACACAGACTAGAATGTTGGCTCTATCTCCATCATAACTGATACCTTGACTGTGTACATGTTCTAGATAAAAGACGTACTCAGATGGGACTCCACCCAGTAATTTCAAAACGTTATGACAGCTCTTAAATGACTGGACTGCTAGGTGATGTAAATCTCTTTGGTGGGCTATGCTGGGCCTTCCCACAGTGCTGCACATTCAGAGCTAGGCACAGCTGATCCTGTTTGGGGTCTGTTAGTCTGTTACAGTCTTAAGAAACAAGTAGGAATGACTGGCTGAATCCCTATGCCTGCCAAGCCCTAATCCCTGAACCCTGAAACACTAATAATTGGTTTGTTTCTTAAGAAAGCCCTAAAAGGTTTGTTTATTTTTTTGCTTATGTGGAGAGGCATCTCATCAGTGTCTCATACCTGTGAATATGAGGTGCCCACCACGTTTACCACACTATATTCCAAGTAAATATGTCAAAGCCACATGACACATGGTGAGCTGTGTGAGTGTGTGTGTGTGTGTGTGTGTGTGTGTGTGTGTGTGTGTGTGTGTATGTATGGAGGGGTTGGTTATGTGTGAAGCTTTTTGCCACCTTTTGATGTCTTTTACAAAAATAATTATTTGAACTTGAAGCTTACTTTCAGAGAGTTACAGTAACAAACAAAAGCCCAAATTTAAAATAAATAAACACATAAAATAATGAACCTTTTTTTCCTTTCAACTGCTTTTTACTTTGCATTGTTTGTCCATTTTTTTATCTTTTAAAACTATAGTAAAATAATGAGGAGATATGCGACAAGAGCTCACCTCAGTGACCTTGTGACACATTTACTTTTGGTGTGTAAAATGTTGACAAATTAACTATGAGGGGTACTGATGCAAATCCTCCCACCATAATTTCACATAATTCCACCATAAAGTCACGCTTGTGTGTGTAGAGGTTAAGGGAAAAAAGCATCATCAACCATGCCCTTTGCTTGGATGACTGCCCTGGCAGACACCCAGAGCCAAAAATGAGATCATAAGTCGTGACCTCAGGGCTGATACGTATAAGGCCAAGTATAATTTATTTGTATAAGGGTTGTTGTATAGCAGAGTTATGAGTGTGAATGAGCAGGCGTACAGCAGGTGTACAGCACTTTAGACCACGGCCATCAGTCGCCACCATTTACTGCACTGTGCCACTACACAACCCTTGTATGGATTCCACTTTATGGACCTGACAACATGAGCAAGCACAGGACTATTTAAATATTTTGTACATTTAGCCTCTCCAGCTGTATTAGCCAGGCTAGCACTGCCATAGAGCCTATGCTCACTATTATCTTTCGCTACAGCACTATGTAAAAGTTACCTAATATGGGGATTCATTTCCCCAACTAGATTTTCTAGCAACCAATCAGAGAACAGAAATTGAAGGCAGAACCAATAGGATTAAAGTTCAAAGTAAACCCATTGCAAAGTAAATGTATGCCTTCCAGAAGTATCCAATCCTCACATTTCATATATCCATTCACAATGTATAGACACCATGCTATTTTACTGATGTTTTTGTCTCGGATTTCACAAACTAACATAAATGATCTTGTGCATGAACTAGGAACTAGTTAGATGAACAAGTTTATCTTTCTATGAACTGTGAACTGAACTTGAACTAGGGCAGACTTTTGTCATATTCTGACACAATTTAATCTTGGCGTTACTAATTACAAAGCGGACTATGAAGAGGATTAATTTTAAAGAAAAGCACTGAGTGTTTTTCTTCCCTTTTTAAATAAAAAAATAATATTAGTCAAACATAGTTTGGGAGGAGTTCAAAGGATTGACTGACAGCCATGACCCCACCCACCTCCGTTTATATGTGACTTAACCCTTTCTACCTGCTCACTACATCACCTCAGCATTTCAATATCAGGTAATCTGATAGTGAGTGAGTGAAATTAACTGAATTTGAAACTAGTTTTAAAATGAAAAAGTGATCGATGAACATGCTTTTATTATTTCTTTCCTTTGTGAGCTGAACGCTAAACTAATTTATAACACGTACATAACACTAACACTTGATGTTGATAATGGGCCTTATTTCTCTCAAATATGAAATGATTACCTATAACTAATGACAAGTGGAATACATCATGCATTATCCCGATGCATTAACTGATTTTCCAATAAACTCTGCAAAGTAGTAAAAATGTTCTCTGAAACTGTTATGTGTTGTATTTACATTCACGTGGCCTGTAGATATAATTAACAACACTCTCTGATAGAGAAAGATGATAAAACCACCAAGTGGTTATATAAAGATGACTATTTACCTTGCCCAGGGAGTGTGATGTGATGAAACCTATTACATCATATTTTCTGTTTAGCAAGTCATCTATGCTTTAACCAACAGCAGTAACCAAAAATATCTTATCTCTAGAAAGACCCAAGTCATTCAGCAGCAGCTCTGGCATGCCTAATCTGATCGGAGGCAGAAAGTCAGCAGTGTTGATTACTGTAATCATCATGCATTTGTCATGCAGGTTTATATTTCTCACTTCCTGAAGCTTCTGGGTTCATCTATGTCAGCTAAGTCAGTCAACAATGACCTGCTTACTTTGTTGAAATCGGCAAAAACTGCCAAACTATTTGGAATGGTTAGGGTGGGTTTCATTCTTAGCATATACACCTGCATAGGAGGATCTGGTGTGTATCAGGAAGTCTTTCTTTCTTCCTTTCTTCCTTTCCTTTCTTCTCTGTAACTGTGTGTATATTAACTTATGGTGTATTTTAAATATTCTAATGTGTGTGGAATCTTTTCAGGGCATCTGTTCCTACAGTTCATGGGGTTCACTGCATACACAATGCCTTCTTAGAACAAAATAATGCACGCACGCACACACACACACACACACACACACACACACAAAGAAGGCGTGAATTGATGGAGAAATGGACAGATGAAAGAGTCAGGAAGGAGAGGAGCCACGTCAAGGCTGGTACCAGAGGAACACATTCATTAGGCCTGGTGTGTATGTGTGTGTGTGTGTGTGTGTGTGTGTGCGTGTGGGAGCAAGCAAGTGAGAGAGCAAGAGAGAAGATGTACTCAGACTTGCTTTATGTAGTATAACCATTCCCATGTCATTGTGTTGTCGTGTCTGAGGATTGACCCAATGCTGTGATCACAAAGGAAGATTATCTTTGGCTTGTTTATCACTCACACACACACACACACACACACACACACACACACACACACACACAAACACCCCATACACTGCTGGACAATTTAAAAATGCCTGCTCTGCAAATCCATCTGCCTGCAAGGTCAGTGCAACCCATTTCTGAATTACGAAAACCCCAAGAATCAATCACAATCTCTTAGCCGACATGGGGCAGGCTTTATATTGTTCACGACAAATAAAAGCACACGTTATCTTAAACTATGGATTATTTTGCTTTTGCTGCGTACACAACCATAATTAACATAATAAACTTTGCTGCAGAGTTTTTGTACGAGTTTAATTCTTCAATTCGATTTAAAATTTTGTGCTGCACTGGAAATCATTTGTTGCTCAACTCAACCTCAGTCTTTATTGGTGTGGTTCTGGGTTTACACAGGCATACACACACACACACACACAAAGAAAAAAGAAAAATCACAACAGCGCCTCAGATATTTTACAAAATTAAACACTTCAGTCCAAACTATACATTTATTTATATAAACAATGTTTGCCATCATACCATACACAAGTAAGTCATTGACCCACAAGTTGAATCACTTACCTACTACAGTGCTCAATAATATATAACTTCGATATCTCTGCTTTTCAAAGGATACAGAATATATTTTATAGAAATATTACTAAATTTGATTTAAGGACCATAAGCTATATGAATATATTGACTAACCTTAACACACAATATCAGGCCTAAGGAAAGTTTCTCTCCATTTAAATTCGCTATATCAACTAATATCATATAAATAATATAAATATCCACTGATACACATACCCATTATAAAATCACACTGTGTGCTAATGTACCTCAATATACCAATATGCCCATGCTGTAAATCTGACCATTTCAAATAGAATACATGCATACATGTATTTTATATCAAGATAATTACAACATGTGATAATTACATCATGTGTAGAAATATCGTAAAAAAAAAAACCCACTGTATTGATTTTTACGATTCATCATCATCATCATCATCGCCTTAGTGAAGGGATGGAAATATGCTTCTACCTGAACAGCCATTAGAAAAAAACAGGGATTCTTACTGACATCATCTTGCTTCCAACAGGTACAATTTTCCATTCTCTTTCTCTCTCTCACACACACACACCTCCCCTCCTCACTTATTCACACACACCACACATAAGAGCTCACAAAGTACTTCGCCATGTCAATGGTTAACTGTTATCAAATTGGTGCCTGGCTATGCTGGCGGATGAGTGAAACAGATAGGAGAGGACTGTGACCTGGTCTACACACAAACACACACACACTTAACATCAGATATAAACCACTGAAACACCATGACTGATGGACTGATCAGCTGCTCAAGTGTCTCCAGGCTGTCCCATGTCATGGTGGACCGGGAGGCCAGAGTTGCTTCATGCTCCAACTCTTGCTCCCCATGGACTTTGGCCTCCATGCTCATATGTCCATTACCTACATATATAAATATACTAGCATGGAGGCTAAAGAGGTTAAAACCCACACCCTGATATATTTATATATGGCAGGGTGTGGGTTTTAGTCCTGAATTCGCTAACAAAAGAAAGGTGAAACTTATTTATAAAATAAAGCTCGGTCTGAAAAGACATATGATTGAAATATCTTCCAGTATCTGAAAAGGACATTCAAAAAGCCAACAGGTCATTATCTTAAGACTGTAAGGCTTGCACAAGAACACTGGTTGGAAGGCTGTGGGCCTTTGACAATAAGCAGACTATGAGTCTACTTGAGACTATGAGGCAATGAGAACAGGGTTATAAGCGAAAAGGGTACATGTTATACCTTCTGTACACTTACACAGATAAAAATACTTCAGTTTGTCTGCAGGCACCCCTCCACACAAATTGAATGATACTTTGAGCTTAGCCAGTGTCTTTGAATAGCAGTTGACTTTGACATAGACAGAGTTACTTCAGTGTTATGCTATATACCATAGTGGTCTTTCACAAAACTACTCTGATCAGTCTTATTCAATGCTCACTTACAGCCTTCCAAAATTAGACCCTAGGGGGATTTCACTCCCTACTTCTTCTTTCAGTCTCAACATAGGCCTGTGACATTTGGATTTGGAACCAATAATTGCATCTTGCATAATGCCCTTGTAAATGACATGTAGATCACATGATGTTTGTAGAATCCAAGTCCAAGAGCTCCAAGTCTAGTGGTCACCACTACAATAATCAGTAATCTGAGTCAGAACAGAAAAAAATGGCATCTTAATCAATCATCCTTGCTGCGCACGCCCAAAGTACATTCTGTGTGTTCTGTGTTTACACACGCACAACACAACAGGGAGATTCATAACTACCTACACAAGAGTTTATATATGTTAGCATCTGATAAAGTAGGTATCTTGCCCTGTATCATGCTCTCATCTTTACCACACATCAGTAGTTGCAACATTTCTCTGCTTTACACATACACACACACATATACACACACACACACACACACAAAAACCCTATTCTACATAAAGCTAGTGTACACCCAGTAAGTGGTCAGATGTCTGAAAATCTCGATTCATGTCTTTGGCCCAAATCAGAGTAGTATGCACAGCCCAGTCGATACTCGCAGATCTCTGCTGTCTCGTTTGTGACCAATTTCACATGTGCAACAGAGCCATTGGCTGTAGTAGCTGTCAGTCAGCATCATGGTAAGCTCTCTAAAGTCTGCTTGGGGTGTGTGCACTATGACTCATTCATCACACACCAAACACATGCCTTCCTCTTTCACCCCCGAAACACACACACACGACACAGTAAACATCCATACCCATTTGGCTTCAGGGGCTATTGGGTGTGATGACTCCACTCCCCTGAGTTGTTTGCACTTTGAGACAAATGATTGTCTCCCAGAGAACCAGTAGAACCTGCCTGTCAGGTCATCAAGAATCTGCTGCACCGCCCATCTCCTCCCCTTTCCTACCACTCCACCTTTTCTGTCTTACCTTCCTTCTCTACCTGTGGCCATCTGTCTCAAAATCAACAGCCACTCATTCGCTCCCTGCCTCCTTCGTTCATTCAATCTCTCCTTCTCTGTGTCTGTCCGTCTATGTCCTTGTATGTAATGTAGTGTCAGCACGCCACTCCGGCTGCACCTGTACTGATGTGAATGCAAAAAGTGTGTCAAAACTGGAAATGAGTTAAAGGTTTGTATGTGAGAGATTGAGTGAGTGAGTGAGTGTGTGTGTGTGTGTGTGTGTGTGTGTGTGTGTGTGTGTGTGTGTGTGTGTGTGTGTGTGTGTGTGTGTTAAATAAGCATTGGGTGTGTCTTAGGTTTTCATTGGGCGTAGCAACCAGAGGACCCTTTGTCATGAAGGGAAGGTCTTTCTTTCTCACTCTCTCTCTCATACACACACACACACACACACACACACACACACACACACACACACACACAATTAACCTCCAACAACAGTACTACAAGACAAACAATGTACACAATATACACTCACATAGATACGTCAGATACCGACAGATACAAGTCATGCCATTCTGATGTTGGCCTTGTGTGACTTTACCCTTATATTTGGGACCCAGACTGTGTATCATCCCTTCACTCCTATCCTATAATGTCCCTCTCTTATCACCACCACCACACCCACTCCCAAGCAAAATGGGCCCACTGCTAACTACTGAGGCTAAACCTCAGTAAACAAGGCAGCAAGAATTGTTTACATTTGCATGTGTATCATCGTGTGAGTTTCTGTGTGTGAGTTGGTCTCCATCTTAACAGAACATGACCTCTCCTTGTCTGAATTCACCAGGATAAGGGAGGGAGGATCTCTCTTTTTGCATTTTCATTATAGCCAATTTGGGCTCTCGTGAGCTTTTAGTCTTTTCATCTAAAGTGATCATGTACTGCTAATTTTGGGTTCTCAGAGACAGTTAATGCCTTTCACTTGTTTTCTTTCAACTTTTACCAAGATTTTTCACAAAAAATATTCAAGTTGCTTTATTCAACATCTTGCAAGTGAATTGTTCAGTGGCAGTGTTAACAATTTTTTTAAGCTCTTCCTCTTTTTTTCCATGCCATGGACTCTAATTCTCTTGGCCTGTGTTTCTTCTTTTCCTCTTTTTCATATGCCCCCTCTTTCCACTCTCTCCTTCTTTTCCTCACGCTACTTTCTATTCTTCCTTTGGGCACTGAAAATGAATGTGTCAGCCCCACAGAGACGAGGAAATGCACACAGATGCAGTACTGTGGAAACAAGCTCATCTCAGCTCGCGCACGCGCGCACACACTTACACTCACACACACACACACACACACACAGCTACACAGCCTAATAAACACAGTAAACAGACGGCTCCAGTGTTTGATAGCAGCACCATAGAACTGAACTTTGGCCCAAGAGAAAAATGGGTGGGGCTAGGTTAACATTTAGCTCCCATTTAGGCAAAGGATTCCCTTGCACAAATTTGAAAAGATTGGAGAATGTGAATTGGAGAATGTGCAAATAATGAGCATGCCCTCGTGCACAAGCGCTAACACAAGCGCACACACTCGCACACACACACACACACACACACACAAACACACTTACTTCACTTGTTGAGCCGTGTGAGTAAGGCAGGCAGGGTGGCAAACAGACAAGGCCTTTGAGAACAGAAAGGCATTCAGCATCTCAAAGGCTATCTACGGCCTCTCTCTCTCTCACACACCCGCGCACAGGTTTTCTACACTCTCTCACACACACAACGTTCTCTCTCCCTCTCTCTCTCAGACACACACACACACATTTTTGCCTATAAATGTAAGGCCTTGTTTTTCCTTTTTCCCCATTCTTTCACTTGTCTCATTCCTTCTCCTCTGTTTCTCTCTTTACAATTCCTCCCTCTCTTCCTCTCTCTCTGATCCTCTCTCTCTCTCTCTCTCACACACACACACACACACCTCCAACAACAAGCACTATATTCCTTCCTTTGCTCCATCTCTTCTCTTTATGCTCGTCTTCTCTCCATGGCAGCATACACTACTTCTACGCTGGACTGTATCAGAATCCTGGTCTAAGGGTGGGCGTGCAGACACAGCATACAATAGTAAACCAAGAGCACACATACCATGAGACACACTCTAGGTGAAAACGCACACACAGGGAGAGACAGAGAGTGGATGGGAGAGCAAGAAGACAGATGCATCAGTGTAAGGTTATCAGGAGGCATTTGTGCTCTTGCTGGTTTAGAGAAGTTATTTCGCCCTCTCAGTGAGCACACAATGAACGGGGTCTGTGTGAGGAATCCATTGGGCACATTCAAGTGTGTAATACACATTCAGGTATGCATTATTCTGTGAAGGCCCAGTGAATCATTTACTGCTGACAATCTTGAGGTAACACACATGTGTATGTGTGTGTGTAGGTAGGATTACTATACATTATCGTGTTGTGCAAGTATATGTGATGATGTGATGGGGTGTGTGAGGAATGAATGTGTGTGTGTGTGTGTGTGTGTGTGTGTGGTTGGGAGGTTGGTGAGGGTGTTGGGACACAGTCTGCTGTGGATGCCTTTGAGGGGGAGTAGCTGCTTCAGTTTCACTGGTTTCTCTGCCGCGGGGGAGCTGCCACATTGTCAAGATAAGTGTGTGCAAAGCCTGCACATCTGCCATTTACAAACTGGAACGACACCCATGACTAGATCAAAGACAACTCAAAAAAATGAATGAAGAAATAACATACATATGCATAGACATACAGACACAGATACAGTCTGATACTCACACACATACAAACACACACACACACACACACACACAGACTTCATATGTGAGCCATTCACACATTAACACAACACAGTCACCCATAACTAAATACAGCAGTGAAATAAACACACACATACACACACACAGCTCTGCAAATGTGAGCTATTCACACATTATCCCTATAAAATATCTGAAATGTGTGTGGTTGAAAGATCTCACACTGAGATCAAGGTTAGATACAGACAAAGAACTACTGTACAAACTCCACTATGCACATACTTATGAAAGAATCCAGGCACACACTACACTACTCATCTCCCTCTCTCTCTCTCTCTCTCTCTCTCACACACTCACACACACACACACAAAGAGATTTATGAGGGCACAGATAACTGATAGATAAAGCTCTATGGATCCAAAAGTCATTTTGAGCAGAATAACCATGCCCCAAAAGAAGTCCAAAACCTGTTCCAATAAATTCAGTTTATAAGGTAAAGAGCTCCACTGGCAATGCAAACCAAAGCAGATGAGAGATACAGAGATTACCTTTCGGCTTTTGTCTAGTTGACCAGAACATCAACTAAAAAACACAATGAAACTTGTTATCCATGATTTATCAGCCAGATTTATGAGTGACCTTCCCTCTGACAGTCACGTGGCTTTGAGGCCCATGTTATAACCTTAACTCAACAACCCACTTTGTGGGATGTCAGGCTACTTTGCCTCCTCCTAGTCTTGATTAGACTTGTAATGTGTAAATCAATAAATGACAAATAACCACAGATGACTACATCATGACAATCCCCTCTCGCTCTTTCCCTGTTTCATAATCCCAGACACTGTAGACTCTGAATATTCCACACAAGTCCATTATGAGTGGCATGTGTGTTGTGGGTCATTGGTTCAACAGAACCAGCCAGACTGGTTTTAGCATGTGTTCGCCCACACACGCATACACACAGGATCAGGATTTGTTTAAAGGATTTAGGCTACATCACAATTACAACCATTTAAATTAGAACTCTAAATCCAATCAATACAATCTTTATCATTTCTCCCTTTCATTTTTTCTCATTTTTAACTTGAAGTCCTGGACTATCCATCCATCCTCGACGAATGGGCTCTGTAAATAAAAGTTTTGACAGGGTTGAGAAGCTCCTGGTTATCAATGTCTAACTGTGTAAAGCGGCGGAGTTCTTTCTCGACACCACCCCATCCATCGATACACCTGCGACCTCGGAGACGTCATGGAGGCGAAGCCCGGAGCATGTGCCTGCCTAAACAAACGCCACCGGGAACTTTCCAGAGTTTCACAAAATGAAAGACCGGCTGAGAGGTTTGAGAGGTTTACAGAGTAGACGATTAAACGGTGGGCATTGTTGAATTGATAACAGGCACAGGTCAGTTTTCAAACAGCCCTAACGTTAACGTTTTTTTTACCCTAGGCTACTGACAGCAATACAATAAGCCTATCCTGTTGCACAGGTTGCTTTTGTGGTTGGGATTGAGATTAAACTTTTTAGAACTTTATAGCCACAACCCATTAAGTTAAAGAGAAATGTTTTAGTGGACAACCACTGATTAAAAATCAGAGCAGCAGTTCATCTTCTGCATACCTGTGTGTCATGGCCATCATCATCCCTGTCAAGTTCCCCGATGTAGTATTGCTCCAACCAGCGCCTAGCGTTCTCTGAATGCCGGTGAGGGGGTCCGTCCATCTGTTTACTGATGTCCGTGCTGGCCCGGCGCAGGATGAGTGCCTCGCCACCGGGGTGCATTCTCAAGAAGCCCGTTACATCGTAAACCCGTGTCCCCAGCAGAACCCAACATGAGTCCTTACTACAGTGTCGTGAGACCTCCTTCATCGAGAAAAAACGGGGAGACGCGGATGGGGACATGCCTGCGATCCTTCTCACGTCCGAAAAGTGATCTTAAAGTCCCAGATGACACTCTCCCTCACCTTCCGCAAACCAACTCACTAACTCCCCCAGCACACACCCTCGTTATAGCTGGACTACGCTCCGCGGTCTTATTAGCATCTCATTAATGATTGATGAGGAAGCTGTCCCAAGTAGCCAGATGGGTGGATGCACCTGTTGCGCTGGTGTTTTCAGGAAGGGAGCCCCCAGTTCCGATTAGTTCTTTAAAAACCCACCCTGACGACTTTCTTGGTTATTTTAAATGAAGTAAATGCAAAACACGGGAGTCCACTTCCTTGTTTTAATCGTGCATTTTTTTTAGTTTCCTTCCTGAGAGACCGCGATCAGAGAGCATATCGTTGCCCCATGATGTTTATTCTGCGCGCTGTATTTAATTTGTGTATTTTTTGCCATAGAGCGATCAGTCTTAGTCAAAATTTTGGGCTTCATAGATATTTAATCTGGTAACTCGACAGTTGTTCTAGATGGTGGAGCTGCCTAGTGAACCCCATAGTGACACCATAAGCATTCTGCCGTTCTGAAATACCCTGAGCGCCACCTACCTGCAAGGACAGCTGAAGTATATTTGGACCTCGGTGGGAAAACCAGGGATGTATTGGGATCAGGGGTGTATTGGGCGTTGTCCTCCCACTTCTTTGGAACAGATCGTTTATATTTTTCTTTTGTAATGTTAAGCATTCATTTATAACATTACACGTGCATACGTCAAGCAAACCTCTCCTGTAAGCCCTCTATTGTCATATACAAATGCAACCTAACATTTACGGATGACCATAATCAAATGTAGTGATATAGGTTTTGTGACTTTCTTTGCAATTAGGCCTGCATCATAATCGCATAAGGCCATTTTTTCTTGTCAGTTCTCTTTTTACAACCCCTTAAAGATAAGCAATATATTGTGTGTTAAAGATAACTTTGTTAAGATGGAGATGTGGGTAAAAGTAAATTCAATAACATTGTACCTTCCAAAATGCTTTCTATTCAGAATGTTAGGGAAGAGGATGCTATGCTACATGACCTCATAGTCATATTACTCATAGAGATGCCTTTGGGAGACCACACATTCACAGCAAGGCTTTAGCTGCAGTCAACAGTTGCTGCGCTTGAGACCTGGGGTCTACTGAGGCTTCACACCTGACAGGTCGGCCTACATGAGTTGTAGACTGGAGACAAACAAGACCATAAACAAACTGACCCACTTACCGATGTACCGATGTGCAGATCAGTAGCCTATGTGAGTCAGGCTATACACAGACATGTCTTAAAGAGAAACGGTCTGTCCTAAACGGCATAAATAACAAAGGCCTAAGACCAGGGCAAGGACTAATAGCAACCTTGTGGTGAACATGACAGATTTATCATCTGTAAACCCATATTCAAAGATGTCCTGTCGTTTTGTAGTTGTACCTCACTAAAGGACACTCTGACTGTATTCACTGTGACAATTCAAATGAATGCAAAATCTCAGCAATGCCTTGTGGGAATTCACTTGAACATATCCACATCTCCATACCCTGAGGGAAAATCCCATTCTGCACTTTACCCATCTCTGATTTATGACACACACATAGTGACTGAACAAACACTAACCAAGACCATTGGGGCAAATACTTTTTGGGGGTTAGGTGCCTTGTACAAGGGCACCTAGGCTGTGGTTGTGGGAGATGAGGAGAGAGATTTCCAACGATTTATCCCTACAGATTGGGCAGATTGGGGGTTGAACTGGACACAATTCAATTACAAGTATGAGCCTGATCCCCTATCTGGGATTGTGGCCCATGTCTTTGGAAACTCATCTGGCACAAGACAGAAAGTATATGAAAAAAAGCAGCTGGACTCTTATAAATGTTGTAAAATATGGCCATCATTTAGTAAGGCCCATCAGTTATGAATTACATGGACCAATTACCTTGGGAAGGAACTGAAGTTGGCCCCAACTGTAGCCCCATGCCCCCACAAATCTTTTTCAATGAGTGCAAACCTCCAACTTTTTTTCTTCTTCTTCTTTCTTCCTTTACAGTCAGTGGCCACCAGGGACAGACAATCCCATGTGAATCTTCACAGTTGATAAACAGCCAAACTGCTCAGCAGAGGACAAACTATCCAACAATGTTTTAAATGCTGCAATTCAAACAATTTCACAATATTAATATATATATATATATATATATATATATATATATATATATATATATATATATATATATATATATATATATATATATATCCATGCCATTTAACATTAGTTGCTTTCAGACTTCCATGCCATTTAACATTAGTTGCTTTCAGACATAACTTCCAGTAATTAAGCTGTTTCCTCATTGGTATCACACCAACCTGATCATTCAGACATGACCCTCAAACTCTAGTACTAACCCAGAGGAAAGCTGCTCACATACAGGGAACATGACCAGGTGGTTTAAGTTAGGGTGGGGGAGGGCATGGGCTCCTTCCTATAGGTGTTCAGTGTCTTGCAAATTGAGAAATCTGGTGTGAATCAGTCAATAGCCCTTTTGTTCAAGGTCACTGAATGCTGACTGTAGGAAAAAGAACCAGAAAATTTGATACAACATAGACCGAATTACAAACTACACAACTTATATTAACTGAGCGGGGCATAGCAAAACAAAACTGAAAGAAAGGTGCCCCATTCCCTTAGTGTTAGTTGTTGGTTCACTATTCAGTCTGTTGTATCAAATTTTCTCTTTCTTTTTCCAACTGACAGCATTTGGTGACCTTGGAACAGCAGGGCTATAGATTGAATCACATTGAATTTCTGCTTTAAACAGGTGGGTCACCAGACGGTCCTTCCAAGCAAACTGAAATGCACTCACAGATGTGCGTGGGTTCATCCAAGATCTAGAAAAGTGTGATTGTTTGATCATATCATGATATCACACTTTTGCACATCGAAATTCAAGTACTTTTCAAGTGAAGTTTTTTCAGTCTCCAAAACAGAAAGCTGCAGTAGCTACTCACTGATTGCAGAAAAGCGGATATATCGCAAGAACATTAATGATGTAAAATTTTGTAATCAGAACTGACTTTAATCAGGACTGGCTGAAGTGTTTCTGAATCATCTGACCCTGTCAGAATTGGTTTCCAAAAGGCTATTCTACCTGCGGCATACTCCTGGTAGAGTGCACTTGGATGAAAAGTAGTTATTTTCCACTAATCATTCTTTTTAGTCAAGGTTGGGATACAAACAATAAGCAGTCTGGCATTACAGAAACAGGTTGTGTCTCCTACTTCATCTCGGACTGTGGCTGGTCTGAGTGGCACCTCAACAGGTTCTAACTGGATCCAGTGAGACCTTTATGCAGTGATCAGTTTCCCCAATCAGAAAGAACAGTATTGACACTGAGCATTTGCCTGCTAACCACACACACACATACACACACAAACCATACCCACATGACTTCTTTAATTCTTTTTCGTACAAATATGCATGCATATGCGTGAATACTCTTTCGCATACCAATACAAGCATATCAAGTTTATTGCCAAGATCATTTCCCATCAGTACCACCTCCTCCACATTCATGGACATAGTGCTTTAGTCCCACCCAGGCCTTCTAATTTTACCCATAAGGACAAAAGAAAGGGCTGCTTAATAATTTAAATCTAGTTTCTGGCACTGGCATAAAGAAATGTGAGCACCACTCAGACACACACACACACACACACACACACACACACATATGCACACACAAATACTCACTCGCACTTCTGCCTTCAATCCCCACCTCCTTATGTGTAAGCAAAAAAGTTGTGACCTCACATGATGATGTCAGGACCAGGCCTGGGCCGTGTGTCCGCCTTCTCGAAGCTGATTGGCCAAGTGACATGCACTCACACCAGGGCAGAAGTATATGAGAACGGGGCCAGCATCTGCCAGACCACACCAGCTACATCCAACACCTAGAGAAAAGAACCATTTGGCAGTATGGCAACAGTCGTTCCAGTGAGTATCAAACACGTTTTTGTCTGTAGTATAAATTATTTTTTAACATAATCAGTAAATGAATAAATGAATGAATGATGGGGAAATGATTGTATGATGGAATGATGCTTGTGGGTGACAGAGGCTGAATGTGGGATAGCTGAGCTCAATGTGATGCTGGATGATTTGATGACACTAGCATGAAAATGGGCTTTGTAAGAAGGGCAAATATGCCTTAACTTGATCTTAGAATAGAGTTAGGATGTTAGGCCTACAGTGAAGAACACTGAAGGCTATAGGATGTGCAAGGTTTAGATACTGGGGTGTTTTTTTAGTTTTTTGTGATGGAATTTTACAGTGCGGATAGAACTTGAATCCAGAGGCCTTGGCTAATGATGTGTTGGGGGTAATCTTCTAAGATGCTAGTTTGGCACAGTGATGCTTGAGCACCTTAAAATGATTGAGATGTTGAAGTGCTGTACTTTTAAGGTGATGAGGTTGGTGTTAAGAGCGGTACGCCTCTGAGGTGATAGTGTTTTAGGGTGGCGACAGCGTGATTTGTGTGAGCCGACCAGTCCTGATCAAGTGTCAGTAAAACAATCTACCTGGGCGGCACCTCTTAGGCATACACATCCTGACAGATCCTGTGAGCTCATGAGAGTATGCTTAGGATTGGATTTCATTCGGAGAAGGTGATTAATTAAGTCCCGTTTTTTTTTTTTTTTTTGGTAGGTTGAGCATAGGGACAGTAATCTATTATCTTGATTGGCTATAAATCCTGTGACAGTTGAGAATTCCATTATTATTGGTAATTCCATTACTTATTTGTTTACCGTGCTAGCATTGACACTCGTCTTGATTGAAGGGACTTCAAGAAGGGACTTCAAGACTTTTTTATCTGTGCCTCTTCTTCACTCAACTTTAATCTGCCTATTGCTCTGTGTGTATATTTCTGTCTCACTCTCTCTATCTTTGTGTATGTATCTGTATCTCTCATGTCTTACCTTCTGTGTCTCACTCTCGTGTACACATCCCCTCCCTGTCCCCCACTCTCTCTCTGTGACTCTGCAGTGTGCCTCGTGTTATGGCAGCAGGAGTGTCCAGCCCCTACAGCTCTTTGGCAAGTCCCCCAACAGCAGTTATATCTCTTTGCTGACGTACCGGAATCCCCGTGGGGGGCCTCGGCCCCGTCTGGCCGGCCATGGCCCCAAGCTCACGCTGAGACAGATCTGTCGAATGCTCCGCATGATGCGTCAAGTCCGCAACCGAGAGGCTGCTGCCAACGCAGCTGCAGCCAGGTCAGTCTGCTCGTCTCACACGCACACAAACATTTTAAAAACATTGACAAAACACTTGAAAAACCAAACCAAACCAGAAATGAGAATGCCATTTAATTTTTTTGTTAACATGTGCCACTTTGATCTACAAGCATGGTGTATTTCACATGTTGCAATTCTGGTATACAAAGCAGTTGTATAGTCAGCAGGATGTCTCACTGTCAATGAATAATAGCATAACAAAGATTCCTGGAGGCAGCCATATAGGAATTTGGTCTAAATGAGGGCTGGAAGTACAAGTTCCGGATATGTGACACATTCATGACAGGCGAACCCAAAACTAATAACAATATAACAAAACTAACCACAACAATCCATGAGCCAGCATTTACTTGCCACCATGGCTGAGGCCTGGGCACTGATTCCTATCTGCATGTTATGTGCTGACTCACTTATCTGCGTCTGTCTTATCTGTGAGCCATCAGCAATGTCACGTCTCATTCTCCTAAACAGTAACTAATTCTGTCATAA
Organism: Tenualosa thibaudeaui; assembly: GCA_027481765.1. NCBI lineage: Eukaryota > Metazoa > Chordata > Actinopteri > Clupeiformes > Clupeidae > Tenualosa > Tenualosa thibaudeaui. Next base: position 17,178,916 of record JAIFZK010000007.1, read on the forward strand.
TTTTGCTCTTGATACAAGAATTTCAAACTTGATACCAGTATCTGGGACAATAATCAACAGGCCTATTTGCTAATCTCTGGACACAAAGGTCTTTCAACAGCACTTACCATATTCAGCCAGCTCAGTGTTATGATTGCCCGCATGTGTTCCACGTGCTCAGTTGCTAGTAAGAGGACCTGCATGTCTGCAGTAGTCCTATGAAACATTGTGTCGACTGGAGGAGGCAGTAAGGGTACTGTTGATATTGATAGTGTTGCAAATAGTTATCCAATCTGATATAAATACAATATCATCATTTCAGTATAATCAGAGTATTTTTTTTTTTTTATCACACTACATACTAAACTAGGTCCAGCACAGCTACAGTATCTCAGTGAGACACCTGTCTGAACTTTCTCTGAAAAGCCTGTGTTTGGACTCCTGCCTGTTACATGTGCACTGACCTCTGAACTGATATACCTCTGTGTGTTGGCAGAAAGCAGGGTGCGCCCCTCTCGACCCCCGGACCTCCTCCTGGGCCTCCCCCCGGTAAGCCCACCAGCAGGAGGTGCCTGCCCAACTGCCTCCGCCGCAGACGCAACGCCAGCCTGAAAAGAGTTGGGTAATGATAGCAGTGCCCTGGGCTGATCCCTAGCCCCCCCTAGGGGCAGCTGATGGCTGTGTGAGGGCCACCTTCAGGACCCTCTCCTGCTCTGCTCTGGCTCCGACTGGATATGGGGATCCCGAAAACACCTCCAGCATCATGTGTGACACTTTTTGACAGGACACGTCCTCAATGTCAACTGTAGCTGAATCATTCACAGCAGTAGCAGAAGTATCAACATTATTGTTTTTACCAGGCCACAGCATTACTCCCTATAGCAACTATAATCAAATCATCACCATCATCAGCAGCAGCATCCTCAGCATGTGTTAGCATCCCCCTCATCTCTTCATCCCATCATCCATTAGATGCTCTCTAGAGACAATCAGGACTTAGATAGTCCTTTATGTTATTGAAGTGAGACACAGCTTTACCTTAAACACCCTGTACCTCTGCTTTTCTCTCTCTGGTGGACTACTATGTGTTTGTTGTTTGTTGTTGTTGTTGTTGTTGTGTGTGTGTGTGTGTGTGTGTGTGTGTGTGTGTGTCTGTGTGTGTGTTTGTAATTCCAGAGGCTCTGACTTGTCGCCGCACTGCTGTAATTACAGACAGGGCAACATGACCCAAATCAGGAAACCGGACCTCCCTGTTTGTTTGTTTTTTGGCATTTGTTTGTATTTGGTAAAATATATTTCAAATAACAGAAAGTCATTATGGCCAATACTGCTACCAAAAAAGCTGCATTATCTGGATCAATTATTCATTCATATTGTATTCATTAATCTGAATAAAAATGTTGAGTAATTTGTTACAAATACATGAATATATGTTTCTTATTATATCCCTGAATCAGTAGTGAACTTTAAAATGATAAATGTTTTACTGTTTTTGCAGTTTTTGCAGAATTCTTTGTTGTCCTCCTTTCTTTCCTTGGCCACTGTATTCCTTTGTTGTTGTTTTTTTAAGTTTCTTTTGAAAGCCTTTTCTTACATTTATCACAGCCCTGTGTAATACATAAGCTATAATAAGTGCTATATGAATAAAACTGGATTGATTTTTTGCAAAGATTACATTTCATGTCTAATTTATTATACTGAGTTACTTAACATACTTTGAGTGGTGAAATACACCATTAGATGCTCAAATACTTTGAGTTACCTCAGTTCCACCAGTTGTTCAGGGCCATTAAAATCTAGTCAGGTTAGCACCGCCCTATATGCCCAATATTGTATTTTACATCAGAGAACTCTCCCAAGGCTTTAGATTCTGCAGCTAGAAATTTTAGCAACCAATCATCAAAAAGAAATTGAAAGCAGAACAAATAGGTTTAAAGTTCAAAGAAAGTGTCCACCTAGTGTGAGGCAAGCATATCATATGCAAGTCACTCAGGGTTTCATTCAAGTGTTTCATGAATGAACAAAAACCATATTGTGGAGTGTGTATTTCAATGTGGAGGACAGGTATGTACAGTCCATTAACAGTCCATTAATGCTGTGCTCCAGGGTGGAACATGTCAGGGAAATGGCATAAAGGCCTTCAACAGTATCACAAAACAACTTTAGAAGAAGCTGGCTATTAGCAAGCTAAATCAGTGCCTTGAGGTGTGCATAGGGCTTTTAAATTAAAATGAAAAAAAACAATTTTTAATGCCTTTAGTTTTTGACCAGAACCCATGCTGCACAACAGTTAACACAGAACAGGACTGGACTCTGATGCTCTGATGTTTGTTTGCCAAGGCCAATCGGACAGTGTTTCAGGGAAAAACTTAACACACCTTCAAAGTGTGAAATGTGAGGATGCACAGGACTGGGTTATGTTTCTGTCTCTGTCTGTCTGTGTGTGTGTGTACACACAATGGGATGTGAGTTAAATGGAAAACTGGTAAAATACTCAAAGCTGTTTTCCCCTCAGCAACATGATGCACTGATGAATATTTAAGGATGCCCATGACTTGTACTGAAAGTGACCCTTAGCACAAGCAATCTCAGGATGCAAACACATATTTTGAAGATACACGAAGCAGAAATATGTATTGAATTGCTGCGCATTTCTGGACTGCAGCAACCATGCCTGGCATTACTGCAGAATATAAAGTAATGTTGAATATCATTGGGAAAAACAGAAACATTTGCTCACATCAAAGTACAATATGAAGACAGAGGGTGCTTATTGCTAGATAACCCAAACTTTTTGCACAGCTACGTCTTTGATGCAACAAATGTCTTGGTAGTTTAAATACTAATTTAACAAATAATGTTAATCCAGAAATTGAATCTGTTTGTTAATTTAATTAGCAATATCATATCAGCAAGATCCTGTTTAGGCTGAGTATTTGGTATTTAGCCGCCTTAAGACATTGGTGGGTCAACCACACTTCAGCTTTAACTGATGCACAAGGCACTCTGCTCGTTGTTGGGCAATGTATCTTGCCCATGACTTCAATGGCCTTCTATCTCATAGCCTATTTAGAGTATATCTGAGTGAGTGGGCTGAATGATACGAAGAGCTTCATTCCAAAATGCTATAAATTAATTTTTGAAAATATTAAAAAGTCATCTTTTCAAATTGTGTATTTCAATTAATCCAGTTGACATTAATCCAATTGCAATTGTGTTGCTTTTAGTATGTGAAAATAAGTTAAAGCAACCCAAGTGTAGATCTATTGACTTACCTGGAAACAAAATGTAAAAATATCAAGTCAAAATTCATTAAATTGATTGATATAGGAGTTTGTAACCAAACTCTTGATATGCTGTTTGTCTGGATGTGGTCTGGATTTGGTGGTACCCTCACCTCTCCATTCAGGCTGAAGCACTGGAATGTGTGAGCATGCAGCTCTGCTGAAAATTTCATGTGAGATGTTGTCTCGGCAGCAGCAGGGTCGTGTTGGAACAAAGGAAGTGCCGCTCAAGTTTCTCTTCTAGGAGGAAGTCTATCGCTGTGGTTTAACACACACACACACACACACTTCAGTGTACTTAAATCCTATACCATGCAGGCCTACACTCTGACCTCCATGCAGTGCACATGGATATGTGCAGTCATACACACATACTTACACACATGCCCGTTAGAATACTTACATATATAACAGAAACCTCACGTTTGTATATTCTCCTACAGTTCTACATACCATTATCATAAACACTAGTGTGCCTATGCCTCTCAACCCACACACACACATACACTCTTACTTCAAAACTGATCATCGTCATTAAACCAAAGAACTGTAAGCAATGTAAACTGCTTGATGTGTGTTGTGTGCTGATGTGTGTTATATGTGCTGCTGATGATGTGGTGTGTGTGTGTGTTGTCTAGAAATACAAGGACCAGTGTTGTATAAAGTGCCTGAAAGTCACATATGAAAAATAGATACCATGCCAAATAATTACTGTAGTTCAAGTCACCCACTCGAATGCAACTCAAGTAAAAGTCTAAATGTATTTAACTGTACTGTACATGTCATCTGTAATTAAAGGTACTTAAGTATGAAAGTAAATGCACAAGTGAATGTTTATAAAAAAGAAAGAAGTCAGAACTTTGGACACAAAGTTTACTTACAAAACAGTGCCTACACGAAATGTCACAATTACATGGTATTTTTTCTCTTACATGTCTTTCTATTTTGACTACACAGCTTTACTATATATTTTATTTTAAGTGTATCCATCACATTTAAAGATGAAGCCTAGCCTGCTTCAAATCTGATGTATGTTTTGAGTTCTAAAACAACAAATTATGCCTACATCACATCAGTAAGTACAGGTTTAATTGAGATGTTGTTTGCATTTGTCTGATTGCCTACTGACAAGTCAGATTCCAAGACTTTGTTGCAGTCATCGTTAGACCAAAAAACTTCATGTAATCTGATACTTGTAACTATATTGCTAATTGAAAATGTAACAGAGTAAAAGTTTGCAATAAATTTAGTAGTTAATAAGTCAAACTAACAGTTGGCTGAAATGTAACAACTGAAATAAAGTATAGACTCCCAAAACATTAACTTAAGTAACTTAAACATAGCGAAGCAGTATTACTTTGTGACTATGTCCTCTGACATCCTGTAAGCAGTGTCCATCCTATGATGTTTGTTGGACATTGGGATTCAGCCAATACTACAGCTTTCTCGTCGCAGCTCAGCAATGAGTTAATTATGCTGACGATCACACAACAAAACAATAGTATGGATGAGGGCAACCTCAAGGGTGCTTCTGTGTGTGTGTGTAGAGATCAGGAGGATATAGGTGTCAACACAAAATGCCAATGCATTTGTCAGTGTATACGTCAATACAATATACTTCGAGGGTGCTTTTGTGCCTTGGTGCGTGTGCATGTGTACGGGACAAGAGGATAAGAGGTTTTAAAACAAGAAGCAATGTATATGTATGTCAACAGTATATGCCTGGTACCTCTAGGGTGCTGTGGGACACACATGTACACACGTGCATATACATTTGTGTGTGTGTGTAGAACTCAATAGGCTTTAGGCGTATAGAGCACCCCTTGTGAGGTCAGACCCCAACATTATTGTTGCAGCAACTCCTCGAGTGTCAGATCTGTAATTCCATTCGGTCACCACACAGACGGCACTGTCCGCAAACCAGCTCACGTGAATGCCAAATCAGGCCAGCAGAGAAAACACACACAGAAACACACACACACACACACACACACACACTTGGCAACTGCTCTGTGTGCACTCAGTAACCTCAAAATGCATTTCACTGGCTGCAGGCCTATTCCATATGAACAAATTGACTGACAGGTTCCAGACATCACACGTGTGAGTGCTTCAAGGTGTTTACAGACAAACTGTGAATCCAAGCCTATGGACAGGTCACATGGTCATTCTTTGTAAGAAACAGTCGCAATGGAAATTGTTTAAACCCCTTTATGAAAATGTTTTTAAGTTTCAAGCTAATTCACATTCTTTATCCTCCAAACACTGGTCAGTAAGCCCAAAAAGGTCCTCTTTTGTTTCATTGAGAGCAAAATTCCCAAACTTTGGCTGATCAATATTATTTTCATTCCTACGGAACAGTGTTCCCTATTTATATCTACTAGGGAATGGAGACATAGGAGGAGACATACCTTGAAAAGTGCACCCTGTCTAAAGTGAAGTGTGGCGATGGCTCTGTGATGCTTCCTCTAATGCTAGAATCCTATAGCATGTGAGGAAAAAGATGGTTTCATTCAGTTGGCCTATATGCAAATACATTTAGTTGGAAGGAGAAAACATCACATCATCAATAGAAACCCACTAAAATGTTACTGAACTGGAGGTTTTTGTTCATAGTATAGTATTTGTTTTGGAGGTTTTTGTCCATAGTATAAGGCGTTCTAAGGAATGCGCAGCTGATGTTTGGCTTTCCGTGACAGTTCTAGTAGTAGGCCTACATGACAGTGTTTTTAGTATAGACTACATCATTTTGAAATTGCCATAGTAATAAATAGCGTCATATTATATTGGATTTATTGAAATAATCTGTACATTTAGTGGTGTTTTGGTACTTAAATTTTACTGGTTTGACAAGCTTAAAGAATGGAGGGGGCTTCACTGTAAATGTGAGAGTAAAACACTACTTTTCTCAGTCTCCATAAAAGTACGGCTATCGAGATTCATGTACTTAATAGGATACATCCACTGCCATCATACCATTACCATCACGACCATAAAAATAGAGAGCGGACGAAAGAGAGAGTATATACGTTCTACTGGCTTATTGCAGCTGTATGTCTACCTTTTATGGCTGTCCAAACCACCTCATCAGTCAAAGAGAGCAATTCACCAGCTAGGCAACCACGAGAGGGCGTTTTTCACCGAGTAGAAATCCCAAATATTCGGGACTGCTTGTAAATGTGATAATTTGACAGCCCATTCCGCTAAATGTAGACAATGAAAGGAAGGAAATGAATGCTGAAATGATAACTAATGTAATTTAATAGCTGAAACAATTCGTCGACTTAAATCAGTTCGCATTGGTAGACTCCGATGTACCATTATTATATCGGCTAATTAATGTGGACTTGAAGCGTGTATTTTCAGGTAAAACAGAATAAACGGCCAAGGTGTGGTAAAGGCCCTTTAGAAACAATGCATAAAAGTCCTTAAGACATTTGCAGACGTCGAACTTGCGGTGCTGGTTCTATGGTTCGACCCATAGGTATTATATAGTAACCAAATCTATGGTTCTACCCAGAGCAGTAGAGAGTGACTCTCGGTAGAGAACCTCTATGGCTCTGGTTCTACCGCTTCGTGGTTTGTTTACCTTGGTAACCACCATGGCGGAGTTGGAGGGCATCGAGCTGCTTGACAGGAAACGAGTTCTTGAACTGATAGAGAGTAACAGGTAACGAACGGAAAATAGGAGCTTTGTGTTAATAATGGATAAATTATCGATTTTGCGTGGTTCTCGTGAAAATAATGGGATTTAGCTTTTGGCACTTTTCTGTAGTTGAGTGAGCACTACCAACTGCTAATTTGGTTACCCTACTCAGGAAAAAGTAGCCCCTTTTCACTGTATTTGTGTTTTAACACTCACTGACCTTTTCCCAGACGGAACAATGCATTTCTACGAGCTGAAATTGACATGTTTGAGCGATATATTGCTCGTTTGGAACCACGTGAACTTGTGGTACAAGGTGGACCTGAAGGCACCCCTGACGTACCGGTAAAGCACTCTCTTTGTCTACTTTGTGTGTGTGTGGTCTATGTGTAAGTACCAAAAAAGTGTCCAGATAGCAGAAAGCAGATAGCAGAGTGGACAACAGTGCATCTTAATGGGCATGCCCTATTTGTATGGTAACTAAAATAATAAATGAGTCAGCTGTCCATGACGGTATCTTTTCCATACCTTTGTTTGTTGTGACCAGAGTCGTGCAAGGAAGACCACCAGAGCACGAACAATGACTCAGGAAAAGCTTCAAAAGTTGACACTGGAGCAGAAATGCGATGTTGCCCAGAAGGAAATGGATGACTTGAGGGAGGACCTGGAAAAACTGAAGGACACTTCTGAGAGAGCGATTCTCAACCTTAAGGTCACTGAATAGCCTATGGCTGGAAAAGAGTTCAGGGTCCAGAGACCCTCTAGATCAGGGATCTAGCCTTTGATCCGGCCCATGGAGGCAAGGCCATTTGGCTGGCCTAAAATAAAATGTTAACAAATTACAAGCAATTTAGAATATTCAGAATGTGACACTGAGATTGAAAATGTTATGACTACAGAACTGTAGAAATTTGTTGTTGAGTATTGGTGCTCTCACATGTAATGTCACATAATCATCAGTTAACCAGTCTTTGGAATTTCAATATGATTCGGTAATTCACATTCGGTAATTCCAAGTGTCAATATGTGCTCAGCTCTGCGGTAAAAAAAAAGAAGAAAAAAAAGTTTGACCCCGGAGACAAGTTAGAAAAACTGATGGTTCCCCAACCCTGCTCTAGATGGTTCAGTGAACCAGAACAGTGGGCTGCTTCTGGTCAGTTCTGGCGAGCTACAGGTAACTCCCTGATATAGACAGTTCAACTGCAAATGTCCCTGAAATTCAACTTCAGTTAACTCTGAGTAGGTGGTAATTCATCAAAATATAAGAGCCAATGACTCCTCATAGAGGTTTATTACTTACCTGAGTGACCTTATCCGTGAGAGAGGGTCATACAGTTAACTATGTACTATGTACCCTCGGTCCAGTTCCAGTCAGAATTAGTTTAGTCAGGGATTCATTCAATAAAACACATGGACTGAATTTGCTGAACCCTCAGAGACTCAACAGGTTGAGTCAACTTCATGATTGGCTGACTCATGCCAGTTAAATCTTTGAGGGTTTAGGGCTCAGGGCTAGGGGTGACATTGGGATTCAGACCCAGTCATTTAGCAGTGCTCGTACTCCTTTGTAACTCTGACAGGCCACCTTGGAGGAAGCTGATGTGCGGTTTGTGGAGGTGAAGAAGGCCAGCAATGAGTTTGACCGTGATGTGGCCAAGGTTTTGCGAGAGAAGAAGGGTGCCATGATGGGTGCTGAAAAGGTCATTCGTTACTTTGAGGACAGGATGAGGGCAAAGGTGAGACGTAACTGCGATAACTAACTAGCATAATTCGCTCCATCTTTAGGTTTGTATGTGTCTGCTGCTCTGTAACCACTGTAGCTGATGTGTGTATTTTAGTGTGATTTGCTTGATGTCTGTCGATGTAAGGCTATATTTTTTGCTCTAGCATGTTTTCTATTGGCATCCCTGCTGTGTTGTCAATGTAGCTGTGTTTTTCAGCAGTTGTTTCTTGGAGTCCTCACTCACACCTAAGCAACTAAAGAATTTGGTCATTTGGTCACCATGCCAACATGAAGTTGATTAATGCTAGTTTTTGTTTAGCTAGATTTGAAGGTTCAGGGTGTAGGGCTTAGAGGGTGTTTTTGGATTCAGCCAGTGAGACTGCTCCCATGATGTCTCTGCAGGATACACTGGTAGAGAAACTTCGCCTGAAGAACGCAGCGCTGCATGTGCAGAAACGAAAACTCCATCTGCAGATGCGTCAGAAGGAGGAGATGGGAGAGGCTCTGCACGAAGTGGACTTCCAACAGCTGAAGATTGAGAACAGCCAGTACCTGGAGCGTATTGACGAGAAGAACCAGGACCTTCTACGCCTCAAGCTGATGGCAGGAAACACCCTGCAGATCCTCAACTCATACAAGGTCTGAATTGCTATAGTCTTAATCAGACACAAAGTGTGCACAATACAATCAAATGTGCCTGTGTGGTATTCAAAGTGTATGGTTTAAAGTAACAGTAATTGGAACAGTGTTAGCTGTACAAATCTACAAATAGAAGAGGCATATGGCTTTGTTTTCTAGGAGAATGTTTGTCACTGAACAACATCCTTGGCATACACCACAATTCTACAGTCATATAACTTCATTATGTTGTCTGTATGATGTGATCATGCTTCATGGTTGAGCTGTACAGAAGAAGCTGCAGAACATGACCTGTGAGTCCAAACTACTGAGCAGTGACATTGCCTCACGGAGAGAGATGCTCGTGAAGATTGAGGAAGAGACAAAGCAAGCTGAGGAGGTTGGACAGCTTGCGACATTCAGCCATTCACATTCTGTTTATGCTTCATGGCTCTTGTTGTTTACATTGTTACTTATGCCAGGACTGGTCAGTTTCACTGTGATTAAGAACTTAGTAGTCACATCACTTCCCAGAATTGGAGAGGTAAACATCTTAAGGAGTTTAGGCATACATGTGGGGCATTGTAGTCTAGAGGGATTCATGGTTACTAGTTGCTATGAGAATTTACAAAAAGAAAATTCACTGGTCTTTGTAAATATCACATGTTGAAAAGTGTCTGTTGTTCCCAACACAACAGGAGGTCTTTGTATTAGTATTAAACCACACATTGTATGATGTTATCAGGATGACCCAATGTACCACTGGCGTCATTCTTGACTTGACCAAGTGTTTAATCTGTTTTATACCTGTCTACTTCTTCTTATGCTTACTCAACCGTGCTGTATTAGGAACGTGCAAAAGCTGAGGTTTTGAACAAGAAGTTGCGAGGCCAGCTGGCAGAGTACCGCGTGCCACCCGTTCTGCAATACATCACAGCCAAGGCCTCCCATAACCAACTGGAGCAGACTGTTTGGGCCTGGGAGCGCAAAGTTGAGATCTCAGAGGTAAAGATGAAATCATTATTAAACAGAATACTAGATTATCAATTTATAGTCTATTCAGATTGGCTGTTTTCCTGACAACAATGCTTGCAGCCTTGACTAATTGCTGTAGACCCAGTCTTCAAAATGATTTTCATTTCTGTCATGACCAGTTTACTGTCACATCATAATCTTTGCATTAACTTTGAAATCATTGGTCCAGCCTAACCAGCCGCATTGATCAGACATTCCCTGTACTTTACTTTCTATTTTTTCCACTTTTCCACTGATAATCCACTGCATAGGCAGTAAGGAAACAATGTATTTGCTTTGGCGTCTGAATGTACAGTCTTATTTGCCAGACAAGCCAAACTATAGAATTAAATAGTCTGACCATGACCAGTAGACAGAGCTCTATTCTAGGGGAGGAATCAGACTAGATGGCACTATGACGAGTCAGTGCAACGTCGGCAAAACAGCATACCACCTTGTTTGAAAGGAATGAGTTCAGTACCTTTTTCTGTTCAACTTTCAAAGAAAAGCCCAAGTCTTCCAAAGTCGTTGCCAAAGTCGATTCAAACAACTTCTATTCCTTGGTCTCTTCGTTGATTTGCACTGTCACAACCCTCTCATTATCGTGCTAAGCCCACCCAATGACTCTTTACAAAGAGAGTGTTGTGGTTGGTATTACCAAGCCTGTGTAAGAACAATGGTAGACCTACTTAGGCTTCACCAGTGCGTGGTAATAATAATAATAATAATAATAATAAAATAATCATATTATTACTAGAGCTGTCTAGAGCTTGCCTTGTCAATTATAATAAGGCTCATCTTCTCTATGATAGAAAGTTTTACATAATATATGATGCACAATTATTTGGAATTTGGGTTTTTATATTAAGTCTAGGCATATAGCCTATATAAATAATAATAATGATATAGACATTTGCAGAAATGTGCAAAATACTATTTGGAGAAATAACTATATTTTTTCTTTAGATTGCGTTAATGCACAATTAACACTTTAACTTCGACAGCCCTAGTTATTGTACATTTTTATAACTAGTACCTTATGTAAGGTAGGGTGACCAGACGTCCATGATTTCAGGGGACAGTAACCGTTTTTGGTGGTCCCGGGTAAAACACAAGAAACCCCACTTTGTCCCTGATTTTTTTAAAGCTAAAACATCACTTATTTTAATGATATTGACTGTAGAAATAGGAGTGTCCTTGGTTTTTCAAGAAAATCTCGGGAAATGTCCCGATTTTCAGATCAGAGTTCTGGTCACCTTAATGTAAGGGACAACGGTCGACGAGGTGTGCTGTAATACGTAATTGATGAACGAGGCGGAGGCGAATAACTTGACCACGGCGAAAGCAGAGTTAATTGCTTAATTAACACACCCTGCCAGCCAATCAGAAATCGGTATTCCATTTCTCCGGGTGATAATAAAACTTGTACATTATTACAACCATAATGTTGGCTATCCATCTTGTTGTTATGTTTGTCTAGATGGCTCTGAAGACCCACACCAAGACATGGAACAAATTGAGGGCCATTGCTAAAGGACCAGGACCTACCTCTTAAATAAATAAAAATCGACAAGCCTTACTGTATGTGAAAAACGACATTTCACATTAAAATATTTGTGACGCTTAAGCTTGCCCTGTCATACAAATGAATGACTAACCTGTCTCACACAGTGTAGTTTGTCTTACACAGATTATCTTGAATGAATGACCATAATGACCTCTCTAAGCATGACATGAAAACCAACGAGTTCTATTGTGCTTCAGCAATACATATTTGCAACCAGTTCAAACACAAACACACTTCCAGCAGTCCTAATTTGCAGGTCCATCTGGAGACAAGCCCATTGTAGCCTACTTTCAAATTACTATCCAGGAACCAAGCAAAAATCCAGGAACCAACCATGATGGTTTATCTGCCATGGGATGGGCCTGAAATTATTCAAACCCAATTTGGTCATCTGCACTCTCTCTATGAGTAAACTATAGACATGTGTTTTCAATTATTAAAATAAACAATTTCATTAAACATTAAAACCATGTGTTCATTACAGATGTAAACTTTATGCTACCTTAACTTAAAATGTTGTGCTGTGCATGTCTCCAGATGCAATCTCATGCTTGACAGATGTGCAGCCTGGGATTACCCAGACTAGCACAATTTGTATCAGACATAATTATTGTTTACATTTTTAAAGTAACTATTCCTCGTAGAAAAACCATGCAGTAATGCATGTATAAGGAAAAAAAAAACAAGCAAATGGCAACTTCACTTACCTCGTATGATGGGGGAAAAAAAAAAAAAAAAAAAAAAAAAAGAAGCTAGCCAGTTCCTACCTGAATAACAGAGACATCCACACTTCCAAGGAGTGGCAAGATGTGACAATCATCTTCTATAGTAGCTTTACCATGATAATACTAACAAACTTACAGATAACATTGTTATTAATGAAAAGGTTTATTTGTTAGTGCTGTGTATATTAAATGCTACATACAGATATTTGAGCATGAATGTACACATCCATTGCCACATGATGGGATTTAACTAGCTCATCCACGAACTACAATTTTGAAAAAAGTTAAAGAGTAGTAAATGCCCCAGAAGGTGCAGATACCAAGAAAGACTACAGGAACTAACACAGCAGGCATGCACAGGGCGGAGCCACGGAGGCCATGGGGGAGGAGACACATTCGTAATACTTCCTAAGGTCAAAGGTCAAGTGATTTCCAATGACACCACTATGGTCACACTCATCCTCTCCCCTACCTCTGAGATCACCCCAACCCAGAATATAGATATTTATATATAGATCTTAAACAATATTAATAAAAAAATTAATATACAACGCAAACTTGAGAACATAAAAACACTTGACATACATAGTTTCATTTAATCCCACTTGATGTCAACCTTGTCTTAATGCCAGGAGATCTCAGAATAAAAAAAAAAAAAGAAAAAAAGAAAATTAAAACTTTATACTCAGAAATGGGCACAACACACACACACACACAAAATATGGGATAATAAAGAGAAAATGTGTGTGTGTATATATATATATATATATATATATATATATATATATATATATATATAAACAACAAAGACAAGAGGGTGAGAGTAAGCTGGGTTCAGAATCCAACCTGACACCCCATTTAAGGCCAAAGAGTTCCTGCGGATAGCCCACTACAAACAGCATCAATCTGACACATTTGACCCTAACGCATACAACAGCAATGCTAACACAGGGTACGTTTCCCAAAACCATAGCCGCTAACCAGTTAGCAAATGGTTGGTTTGCAATGGGCAATTGCATTGCAACCAAGGTACTATCTTAGCACCTCTAGTTCTTGTATTGCAGATAGCATCAAGGTAGAGTAGGCCTTGGTACTGCAACAGGGTGCAAATGCAGATGACTGCAAGGGAGATCCGTGACCTCTGGTAATACTGCACAACCGCAACTCAACAACAAAAACAAAACAAGACAGACAAATGCAAGTGTGATTTTTGATTGGGAGGACCTCCTTGCCGGCTGACATCAGTAAAGCTTAGTCAGACTGACCTGCCTGGAAGTATAAGTAGAAGGTAGAATTTCCTGTGCTTTGGGGGTTCTAGTTAACAGAGTCAACCACGAACCATGACTTTGACCTATCTTTGATGCTGCTTACTGGTGATTATACCTTAGTTCTGTATGTCCTCTGAAATAATTAAAACAAAAAACACTAATTAAGTCACACACTTGGCAAAGTCAGCAGGGATTTCTAATGTCCTAATCTCCTCAACAGCAAGTACCATACACACCACAGTATCTTGCTTAACATTAACTCTGCAAATGTAATGTGCAAATTTGACTATGCACCTAAATCACCTTCAATCAGGTGTGGGCCAGTTCTGAATGATAGAAACCCTGTTAGAGGGTACGTAACTATGTGTAATGCTTTAAATTTGTGTGCTCAATTCACAGAACACATTACTGTTTTTTTTTGTAGAAACCATTACCTAAACTTCAGGTAACTATGTGGACTAAAGAGCCTCTGCCATACATGTGTAAACTTCTGTGATCTCAATGCTGTGGGCCAGCTGACTCGCAGCACTGAGAAATGTTCCTGGAGGTCTTGGTGAGCAGATCTTCTCTAAGACAGAGGAAGTGACTGAATCCTAATGTCCTACCTAAAACCTCAACCCTCAAAGACTAAACTGGAATTCAACTTCATGCCTGTCTAGTCTTTGAGGGTTCAGGGCATTGGGAAGAGGGATGACACTGGGAGTCAGCCAGACTCTGGTGAATGACCAGATGCTGATCTGACCTCTAGTGGAAACCTGTGTCACATCAGCAAAGGATCAGCCACGGAATCAGCCAGAAGCTGGGTGATGGGTGCTACTGAGTGCTCCGCCATCAGATAGGTTCACATAGAGCAGACAAATAGCGATAAGGGCGCCAACAGAAGAGAAACTGTGTACATTTACCATTACCACAAAGCAACAAACTGTGGGCAGACAAGACTTATGAAGCTCACCAAATGCAAACACAACCCCAAAAAAGAAGAATACATACATACATACAAAAGTAAGTAAGTATGTGTGTGTGTATATATATATATATATATATATATATTTAAAAAAAAAAAAAAAAACGAAAAAAGTTTAACCATTCACTTGCCTCACATGGAGGAAAAGACTAACTGGTGGAGGTGCAGAACCCATGACACACAAAACCACTTCCTTTACACTTAAACACACCATCACAATCAAAACTAGCACTACGAGAAAGATAGAGAGAAACCATATGAATCAAAAAAGTCACATAATAAAAAGTAGTTACATATAAAATAGATGATGCAGTTAAGAAAGACAATGCAATCTTTTTTTTCCTTTCTTTCTACGACAGAACTGGTAAACAGTTGGCATACATACTATCTATGTACATACAGTAAAAGAGCAGAGAGGAGGTCTTGTTCATGACTGATCTGTGTGTGTGGGGGGAGTATGAAGAGTGAAATATATATTTCTATATAATTTCTATATATGTATGTATATAGCAGTGAAATGTGTAGACTGGGGGAGAGGGGGGTGGGGGGGTGGGGGTCACGATCCAATCGCTGTCCCTTGGGTACTCTGGTACAGTACAGACCACAGGTCGCCATGGTGACGTTATCCGGTGCAGTGCAGGCTGCGTCAGGACGAGTTCGGTACAGGCGACGGACTGCCTTGGACACTGGGGCACAGACAGACTGACACGCTCACTAACGTGTATTAGTTAAAAGACAGCACAACATCTGTATCCCCTAAAGTATTTTTTTTTTCATTTAAAAAGTCAACAAACAAAACAAAAATATATAAAATATCTTCACACTAGCTATTGGGTTGTATGTGGAACAAGTAACTGCAAACAGGTTAATTCACACACACACACACACACGTGCATATCAACACACACTCGTACACGCACGCACACACACAGGCACGCACACGCACACACACAGAGGAATAATTATACAGTATGCTTTCACTTACAGTGGTGCTCTGGATTTCCTCATCTTGAGGACAGCTAAATACCCAATACTGTTGTCATTATCACAGGCAGTCATATGTAGGTGGACATATACTCTCTCCGCCACACACACACACACAGCAACACCACACACACATACACACACACAAACACACAAAGAGGAACAGGTCAGTAACAGCTGGGGTGACAAAGACTTGTGAGTGAATAGGTGAGGCAGGTTAGACCTGTGGACCAGGTATGAATGTGTGTATGTATGTAGGGTGTAGGTTTGTGTGCGTGTGTATATCTGTAGGAGGGTAGGGATGGGTTTGTGTGTGAGTTAAGAGGCCGGAATCCCCCATCCCCCACAGAACCATTTCGCTGGAGCCCACAAGGGAACCGTTCCTCATTCCTGTTCCTTCATCTCAAAATGAGACAGTCTGTGCGAGTAATACATCTCTTCAACATGGAGTGGGGTGTGTGTTTGTGTGTGTGCGTACACGATGGAAGTGACTGATTATGTTTGAAAACAGAGGGACAGATGAATGAATGTATTTTAGCATAACTGGGGACAAGTGTGTGTGTGTGTGTGTGTGCGTGCATGTTTGCGGTGTATGGCTGTGGGTATTATAAAGAAAAATATGTCAAAACGGTAGAGCCTTCAATGGCCTCAACAGTTTAAAAAGAGAGGACAAGAAAAAAGAAATCAGTTTGTGGCACCATCCCTCATCCATGGAAAAAATCTCTCTTGCACACACACACACGCACGCACATATTGATGTTTGATGAACAGGTAGCTTCTGATTTGGGGGGCTCCATATCGAGTAGGGGCATACAGGTGGGGTCGAGGTGGAGATTTGGGATATTGGGAGGGAGCCTTTGGCCTCCGGCTGGAATATTTCGTCGGCCGTTCCCCACGTGGGGAGGAGGGGAGGGGGAGGAAAGGTCGTGAGTGGGCCTCACTGGATGAGGGATGGCACAGGGTACCCGCCGCCCTCGGCGGTGTGCTGAACCGTGTGCTCCTGCAGCGCCCCCAGGTCACCGAAGCGCTCTCCACACCACACGCACTTGAACTGGGCGTCGCGAGCGTGAACGCTCTGGTGCTTGGCCAGGTGCTCCCTCTGTTTGAAGCCCTTGTCGCAGCTCGAGCACTTAAAAGGCTTTTCGCCCGTGTGCACGCGCCTGTGTCGCGCCAGCTCCGAGGTGTACTTGAAGCGCTTTTCGCAGTCAGGACACTTCAGCGGCTTCTCGCGGGACGGATCGCAGCGGTGCTGCACGAACTCGGAGGAGGAGAGGAATCTGCGGTCACACAGCGAACACTTCAGAGGCTTCTCAGCACAGTGCGCGTTCTGGTGGCGCTGTAGCGTCGCCGCTTTTTTGTAACCTTTCCCACATACGTCGCACTTGTACGGCTTGTCTGAGTTACTGCTCGAGGAGGTCTCGCCACACTTGTGGCGCAAGAGCTCGCCGGATTGGCTGAAGCCCTTCCCGCATGACGCACACTTGAAGAGGTTGTCCATGCCGTGGACATGCTGGTGGTAGAGGAGGTGCGAGGGCTGCAGGAAACCCTTGTCGCACAGGTTACACTTGAAGGGGCGGTCGGCCGAGGCCTTGTGCGTGCGACGGTGGCGCACCAACGCGTACTGCTGCTTAAAGCTCATCTGACAGTCCTCGCAGTGATAGGGTCGCTCCTCCGAGTGCGTGCGCTCGTGCTGGCGAAGGTCCGACGGCCGCTTGAAGCCCTTCCCACATGTTGCGCAGCGGAATGGTCGTGCACCTTGGGGCTGGCATGTGTGGTGGAGCAACTCGGACGACTCTTTGAAGTGCAGCTCGCACAGGTTGCACTTGAACAGGTGCTCACCTGAATGGGCATACATGTGACGCACCAGGTGGGAACGGTGCTTGAAGGTCTTCTCGCATACGGCACACTTGTAGGGCCGCTCGTTGCTGTGCGTGCGGTGGTGGTGCTGAAGGTGGGACATCTGGCTGAAACTCTTGTCGCATGTCTCACACTTGAACGGCTTTTCCCCGGTGTGTACACGCTCGTGGCGCGTCAGCTCAGACAGGTGGCGGAACCCTTTGGAACAGACTGAGCACTTATAGGGCCGGTCAGGCACAGAGGGCTCAAAGGTGGGCTGTGAGGAAGTGCCCACGGCCGCACTGCCACTGGCTGTGGCTGCGTCGGAGGAGGGTTGCTGAGGGTTGGCACTGGAAGTCGGAGTGGCGTTGCCTGAGGATCCTGGCCGGTAGGTCTTCTCGCAGATGGAGCACTTCATGGGGTTAGTGCTGTTGTGGGCATTGTGGTGCTGCGCCAGTGACGTGAGCAGAGAGAACCCCATCTTGCACACGCCACACACAAACGGCTTCTGCTCCACCTGCACGCACTGGTGCTCCAGCAGGTCAGTGGCCTGATGGAAGATCTTCAGGCACTGGGTGCACTGGAAGGAGCGGTCTTGACTCACCATGCACTGGTGCTCGTGCGGGTTTGCCAGGTGGGAGATGTCGTGGCCGCAAGCGCCGCACTTGTGCCCGCCCTCGCCCCCTACCTGCAGGGAGGGCTGCTGCGCCTGCGCCGGATGCTGCTGCTGGCCGTGCTGCTGCCCGTGGTGCGGCTGCGGCGGCTGGGTTTGGGGCTGCTGGGCCTGCGGCTGCTGGGCCTGCTGCTGCTGCAGGGCAGGGTCCGGCTGCAGCACTATGCCGTACACGGCGCAGCCCAGGGAGCTCTCGGCCCCCGGCGGGATGGTGTGAACCACCGGGGGGGGCGGGGCCACGGCGTGCTGCTGCCACGCCTCCGTCATCCTGGCTCGGCTGTAGGGATTCAGCTTGGGCGCAGAGTGGGCCCGTTTGCCGTGCGGATCCAGGGGGAAGTGACTGGACGACTGGCTGCGGTGGGACAAGTGGGGGGGCACTGGGAAACTTATTTTGCCGGTTCAGTGGGACCCTTCTACAGAGAAATATGGGATATATTTGTTTGGATGAGGGAGTGAAAAACACGTGTTCCACTTAAAGAGATGCTATGATGATGGAGTGGATGGGTATCAACCAAGTAGAAAAAAGGAAAAGAAAAAAAAAATAGGGTGTAAAAAAAATGGCGTGGAAAAATGTTTCCCTAGTTCCCTGGTCCTGGTCCGATCCCTCAGGCAGTTCCAGTTGCACACATGTCCTGTGAGGAGATAGGGCATCATTACTTGAAAGACAGCACTGATCACAGCTACCAATCACTCTGGAGAGGGACCATACACAAACTGCCTTTATTTCTATTTTTTATACATTTTAAATTACCTAGATTAGAACAGTTAAAGCAACAGCGTTTTTAACTTTACGTTATGATGTTTTTATCTTTTAAAAAATCAGAGTGAAAAGGCTGAAGCGAAACGTGGTAAGTATCTTATCAACAACTCACTCCACTGCCGACTTCTCATACCGCGCTATCGCAGTCTCTGAGAAAAAGGGAAGCTTGCCGTCCCGTGTTTAAAATGTAAGCACTACCACTTTAATAAGCCAGTTTCCATATTTCACCCAGCTGGGTGGTCTACAGTCTGTAAAATTCATAACTTTTTCCATACAACCAAACCGCGACAGCACGTTGGCAACACGCAACACAAAATCCATATTCTATATCAATTTAAAGGGTACAATGGAATGCGACACTGAAACTAGAACAAAAGCAGCAGACTTTGGAAAGTCATTTGTTTTTCGTCTCTTAAGCACAAACACAACATATAATGACAGCATTCCAATGTTCAAAATTATATGAACAAAATGGGAAGGTAGCATACACAGTCAAAACTCAAATTTCTTTCTGATCTGCTTAAAATCGAGTGTCCCGTCTGTTTTTGCGGGCAATCACCAGAAAATCTTATCTGTGCTGCCGCAGCCAAGGTCTAGGAGTACACGAGGTGTGTTGACATGCATTTGTTCACTTTACCTATTTTGTTTTTTCAGTGATGCCCAGTCATATGGAAACCAGTCGGGATTACAGACTAGGTGTGGTGGCTAAGGTTGTGGTAAAGGGCTTTTAGGAGGTAAATCGGTGGGCTACAAATTCGTAGCGTATTGTATTTAACTGCTAATAATGTAAACTGCATATGTGGCGAGAAAGTTGACAACAAAACTAAAACTGCCGCCTATTCTGATCAATGGGCGTCATTAATTCGGAACATCAAAATATTAGGTATACGTAATGGATTCTCGACGTTATCTCGGGGCCTTGCTAGCCATCAAAGCTACGCACTCGCCTGAGCAGGTTAGCCCAGTTGTCAATACACCGAGTTAGCCTTGTAGCAATATCCTCCACTTCACCAAACCATGTTTCTATACAATAAAGATAGAGGGAAATCCATTTGATGTATAAATCCATGTTGACTGTGACAGCAGGCGTAGCTATTTGAGTTTGCGCTCATCTGCTAAAAAGCAGAGCAGTAGCACTATAGCGAGCCCTTGCATCAGCGAGTTTGCAAAACAGCTAACCTTAACGCTAGCTACCGACAGCTAACATTAGCATAGCCACTTAGCTTATTACATTCAAAGAACAAAATGTTTCATGACAACATAACATTATATTCTCGATTAAACCAAATGCGTAATGGTTACCTACCTATATAGGTTCACTATATGTGATATACATTAAAAATAATTGCCATTATCTTCGAAAATTACAGTCTGGAAATTACCCATAGGCCTGTTACCTCGAATATCCACGTCCTGTCTTGGTCAGTCTTGTACCGTAGGCCTCTCTTCTTCCTTTGGTGTCTCAATCCCGGGGATGTATCCGTAACTGGATCGATTCATAGAATGTCTATAATGTTAATAAGCACATTGCAAGGTCACCTTATCCTGTTTTAATTGAAATGCTTTAGCATGTCTATTGCGGTTGCAGCTACAATGCCTTGGTTTTGTATATCTAGTACTAAAGGGGCATTGAGCTCGCTGACCACCGAAACCCCCACAGGCTAACGCGCAAGCACACAGGAACCTGAATAAAAAAAAATAATTGGCATCTTCACAAAACATACCGGAACTCACCATAGCCTACTTAACTCGTTCGTAAAGCCTGATACAAACAAAGAAATGTGTTCACATCATCGCAGTATTTTTTCATTTGAACAAAAGGCCTAGAATGTTTCTACGTCGAATCTTTTATATACATGTTAAAATAATGATGGAAAATGTAATGCATTGCATACCCTACCTTGTATCTCGTATCGTATCTCACGTTAAAGCATGCATCCATCACCCAAATATCTTGCAATATTTTTTGATCATCGTTGTAAAAACAATACAGGGATTCCCGGCTAAAAGTAACTTGTTTCCGTATGTGCTTGGAAACGAGCGGAACCATCAGACTTTAGTTACATTGTTTCTTGATGTACTGTTTATGCTGGTGCGCTGCAGTGGCGTTTTACATTTGAACGAAATATGGGGTCAAATGCGATTCCTGTCATTACAAATGTGTGCCAACCGATCTCCACGTGTTTAATTGATGGGTGTATTTTGTTTTGTTACCAGTAAGGCCGTAGAATGCTGGTAAGTTACAGCAGCAGCTCCGACGATGAAAGTGATTGTTGCACAGTTCAAAGGAAACGATCGAACAACGTTACCTGCCAAGATGAGCAGGACTCGCGCTTCGGTAAGAGGACCAGACTCGACGCTATAAACAGGTGACTTCTGAATTCTGAGTGTGACATTTTAGGCGTTCAAAATGAAGGGTTTGTCGCAGTGCTTAGCGTTCCAGTATAACCCGATGTATTAACTTACATTAATAGCCTACCATCTGCCTATAGCGATCATAGTAATGAGCAAAACAAAGAAGTCCTACCTGAAGCACAGCATGACCGCTTACCTGTGCCCGATACCGTGCTGCATATGTTCCGTGAGGAGCAGTGGGTTGACGACAGCGATCAGCACGGAGGACGGGTCCGGTCTTTTCAACACGAGCGAGGGAATTGGGCCACATACGTTTTCCTGCCGTGTGAGTCTTGAATTTTTCCAGACACTGCTTATTTAAGGCACACATGGCAGATATTCAGATGACTTTAAGCACAATCCACTAGCCTAATTGTTTCAGGAGACTGATGAAGAATCAGATAAATCCTACGATGGTAAAAAGGTAACTATTGCAGTGAGTGTTGAGTGTTTTTCTTATTCATCAAATAGCATAATTTTAAGTTATGACTGACTAAAGGGACAGAACTCTGTGCTTTGACAACTGTATGACATTTGGTAGCGTGTACTCCCCCTTTCGGGTCTGTTCATCATTCTGATGACTGACAGCAGGCATCTCTTTTTCGCCAGACAAGCCAGATGAGGTGTTCTTCGAGCTGCTGGATGACTTGATCACCCTGGCTGGATCCCTGGACATGTCGCTGACCCGTGCAGAGGAGTTCCACGTCAGCTTGTCCCAGACAGTGGTTCTGCGACATCACTGGATCCAGCCGTTTGTGCAGTGTCTCAGAACCAGCTTAGCTGACACTAAGAAGTATGCACTTTTTTTTTTGTTCTTCAGTTGCTTCGTTTGGTGATGTAGGATGGGTGGAAAGATTTGATTGCAGTTTGCTCATGACGAGCCAACACTAGTGATGGAATTCATCAGATTAGAGTAACATTTTCCCAATTTTAGTTACATGGTGAGTTACAGGCTAGATCAAGCAAAGTAGATGGAAATAGGCAAAAGTAAAAACATGTGCAAGTTAAAAAAGTCTCTCTCATCAGAGAAGGGCAGGGGCTTTTGATGACCTTAACGATGGTTCACTTCAAACTAATTTCAACCTCTTCACAGGATCCTTTGTTTGGCTCAAAGACTGAATATCTACTCAAACAGTGAGAAGACCAGGTGCATTCTCCTTGATTCACTTTTGGCCCCAATCCCATTTTTCTGATTCATGTAAATACAACTATAAAAAGGGGAGAAGTTCATAAAAGTAATTTTGTGATGTACTCTGCATGTGTAAAATTCTAGATATGCAGGCTTGCAGGACATCTCTGGTGTGAACTCTAGACATACTGTTTCACTGATCATGTCTATGCATACAGGACATTTTTGGGTTTGGAGATCTCTGCTGGTCATGATCAGTTGACAGAGTTGGCAAAAGTGATTGACAAAACGATGGAAGAGTTCCGTCTTGCAACATTTTATCAGGTGAGACGTGTGAGGGTATACATATTCTGCTCTGATACAATTGACACCCATGTAAACAAATGTTAACATTATACATTATACAAATGTTATATTATACTATAATACTACTATTATTATAAATGTTCTGCCTCCTACGTTTTCAGAACCCTTCCTTCCATGTGAGCCTGGGCTGGTGTGTTGGTGACCAGACAGCCCGGCTCCGGTCAGCATGTCTGCCACAGCTACAGGTAGGTGGCTCACTATGGCCAGGCCAGCACTGTTTGTCAGCAGAGGAGCTTCTCTGCTGTGTGACACTGCGTAAACACTCTGCTAGAGATATTGTGTGGAATTTGCTGCCATTTGGGCATCCATTATGCTGTCTCTGTGTCTTTGCAGAATCTTCTGGACCACCATGATGATGGACCTTTTCAACTGAGAATAGACGGTCATGAGTTGCGCTGCAAGACGGGAAACAAAGTGTTCTCATTTCCTTTGCACTAGTGCTATCAGTGCCTAACTACAACAGTCTAAAAAATAATCTATTTTATGACCCAGGAAATAGTTTACTTGCATTTTCCTCAGTCATGCAGATCCCATTTTGAATGGAAAAGAAATTAGTTCCCAAATCCCAAAACTGCACTTTCCTGTTACTGACTGCAATCCTCCAATCCAAACCAATATGTATATACTCTATGTCCTCTATTCTCATTTTTAAAAAGTAAATAAATCTTTATATTTTCTCTACAGTGTGCTTACAATTCTGAATTGAAGGTAAAAAGTGTGACTGCAATTGAAGAACTGATGCATTTGATTTCTGAAGTTGTTAGTAATAAATTATGCTCAGTGACCATTATGAACCCTGGATAAAGGTAGCATTTCTGTATCACTGTTATTCTCATATTAAGGTCTAGACTGGAGCTCGCCCTGTTCAGAAACGAACGTGACTGTGTGGTGTGTGTGTTTGTGTAAAATTAACACATTAAGAAGAGAAAGTCTTGCTCTTTGGTAGATTTTAAATATCATCCAGTAAGCACAAAAACATCTGCACAAAGCAGTGATTTCCAGCATTTTCACATTAAGTCACCTGTGGCAGCAGAATTTAATTCTGAACTGTGCAGAGACTACACATTTCCACCACTTAACCAGAGGTTTCCACTATTAATTACATCTGTTTTACAAAACATTATAAACAAGAGATGTAAAATTTGACTTATATATGACCACTGGTGACATGCATACCTCACTGTCAGGTTGCTGTTAGTAGAACAAATTTAAAAGTTGATGAATAACATTTGAAATGTAACTACAACACTGACAGGTCAAAAAATGCCATGAAAGTAACTGGAGTACAGATAACTTACAGGCATAGGACCAAGTCGCCATCTGTGATTGTTGCTGTGTTTTTGCAGAGCAACAGATATGTGATCTTGAACACTTTGATGCTGAAGGAGGCATACAGACCTAAGTGTAAATATAATGTTAACCCAAGCCATGAATTTTCAATAAACGGATATTTGAGAACAATATTGATATTGTTTTGTTTTTACACGAACAACTGTAGGTACCATGGACCCTAACTGTGATTACAGTATTAGTGACTCATGTGTTAATTAAAATAGCAGACAACCATCAAGAGATAGAGAGTATAACATCATGCCTAAAACGTTAAAAAAAAAAGGTAGTGAATCATGTGTTAATTAAAAAAGCAGACAACCATCAAGAGAGAGAGAGAGTATAACATCATGCCTAAAACGTAAAAAAAAAACAAAAAAACAGCTAAAATGGCACTGCGTCCAACAATTATCTGTAAAATAATTAATACTTCATGAATACCATTTACTCAAACTTGATAAAAAAAAATTAAAAAAAAAACAAACACTGAAACCTTATTATAAAACAATCTCATCCTGTTTGCAAAACAGGAGACGGCCTGCTATTCTCAACAGAGGAGGAACAGAACAGAGGCACTACACATTACACCTTTATGCTTTAACATTAGCAAGAACAGGACCTGCCAGTCCAGGATCCACCACTTAAGTAGAACACTAGAAATTGTAGGAATTAAGGGATATAAGTTAAGAGTTTCATCAAGAGCTTGCCACACCCTCATTTACTGATAAATACACAAGAACTATGAGAAACTCTTAAGCCAACCTATAAATAACAAACTCTTGATGCACTCCTCTGGTTTTGGAGATACTGTGGTTGGCAGGGTGAACTGACTTCATCCTTTCAGGACTCAAGTGTGAAGTTGTTTGTGAGGTTTGGACTGAAACAGCAGTTGTCTGGGTGAGGTCAGGTACAGGTCAGATCAGGCACAGTGGTGCCTTAGCTCTGCCCAAGATCATGGTCACACCTGGTATGGCTGTAGGCAGCATCAACCAACCTAGGCTGAAGGGTTGAGAGGTTAAAGGTTTGGGGTTGTATGACTGGAACACACAAAAAAAATCAAAGGGATGCCATTATGCAGGGCACTGTTGTGGGTTGGGTTAAAGTGCCTTGAGCATTGGCCAAGATGCAAGCCACTGAGGTATAGGGGTTTTATGTGTTTGTGTGAATAGGATCACTAAGATCAAGGTTGGTTGAGCACAGCCTTGATGTAGGCCACTGTGGTCTGGTTTAGGAGCATGTTGACATGCTCATTAGCTGGAAGCTCCACCAGCTTGACGGGCTGAGGTTGCTTACCCACCCAGCGCTTGCACTGCGTGGCACTGCGCAGGTTCACCGTGCCATCGCCATCCCCATACGTTACGTCCGGCTCAGAGTCGGGGAACTTGGCATAGCGGTAACTCTCTGCCGTGGGCACGCCGCTGCCGTACAGACAGTGTACGGGCACCCCAGGAGGCTCGAGTGCGCTCACCAGGTCCTGTGTGTCCTTGCGCATCTCCCAGCCATCAGGGAAGCCCACATCCTGAAAGAAGAGTTGGTAGTCACGCACTGTGTAGTTGGTGGTGGGGGTCTGGACGAGCACCTTGTCGGCCGGCCAGGTGTTGGCGTTGGGGAACAACCAGATGGTGGAGACAGCAGTGCGCTGTTGCTGCCGGATCTTCAGAGGGCTGATCACTGGGATGCGGTTATTATCACCTGAGAAAATATATGCAAAATCACAAGATCACAATCAAATGTATGGACAGAGATCTGAGTGGGGTTAAAAACCCAAAGTTAAGCAGTAGGTTAAAGTGAGAAGCTGATGTGGTATTGACTCAGTGTGGCATTTAGCACGCACACACACTTGACACGGACATGTAACGTTGAGTTTACATTGCTGACATTATTGCTGCAAGGTGTAAACCACAAATGCACGTACAAATACAGACAAAAAAATTCTCACCAGAAGCCACTACTCGAATCGTCTTGACAACGCCAGCCCATGGTGGGCCCAGTGCGATAAAGGTTTTGATGTATTTGTCTTTCCAGGCTTGGGGCTGATGGTTGAGGAAGTACAGCATGTAATCGTTGCCCATACTATGGGCAATCAGGGCCACTGGTCTCCCGGCCTTATTGGCCATCTCCTCAATCATCTGCTGCAGGGCCAAGAAGTATGCCTTGTTTTCATCTGTGGACACACACACACACACAGGGAAAAAAACATGATATATCAGCATTTTGCTATTATTAATAGCAAAACATACTGCATACCTAAATTACAATGCACGTCAGTATCTTACAATGCCAACACCATATCTTTATCTGGCATGAGGTATTGCACTGACAGACCAGCAGCTGATAAGTGTTCTGCACAGTCACATGGCAAGTTGACATCATTTGTGGCTGGTTTCAACGGCTTCTAATTTCTCATGACACAGTACATGGTGCTTGCAGTGACAGCTGTGTCCACACCGTTCACCTTGGTTCAACCGACTCATGCACAGAGACATGCAATTACATGTCTGATTATTTAAATGTATTTAATGTTTTTTTGACAAAATCAAGCCCAAGCAGCCATGAAGCAATTGGTACAGTTCGGGTCTTGCCCAATGCTTACCCTATTGACAGATGTTTCCCTCTACCTCTTTCATGCACCTTTGTCTTGGTTGCCTTTTTTTAAGCAACTTCCTTTTATTGCACACACCACTTACTTGTAAAGGATATTGATCAAACTGTTGAATGTATTCTCTAGTCAAAGTTAATGGTTAAGTGTTTCTTTTCTGACACAGAATAATTTCCAAAAAATATAAAACCGCTTCCCACAACTTCCCCTCAGAACACATTTATCTGGGAGAGAACCAGGAACTGAACATGGCAGAAGCGTGCTTAAAGGTTAAGACTGGGGTTGAAATCCACCATCCACAAAAATAGCAACCTGTGCATAGTGAAACTCTGCTCATTTAAAATGCTCTTAAAGAAGGCTGGTACGGTTCAACTATTAAAACTTCAAAGTCGAAGCTCCTCTGAATACACAGAACCCATTTAATGCCACTACATCCTGTTATTTCATTGGTAACAGTTGAACTGATTTATGCCAATCTAAACAACTAGAGACGCAATACCTGATTATGACTACAAAGTGAGGAACAGTAGGGAAAGAAAACTAGATGTAGTCAAGGTTCCTTGGGCTATCTTGGTTCTCTCTAATATTTTACTGACAGGCCTAGTGCTGTCACACATTGTTTTCTGTTGCATATAATGTATGATTGCATTATTGCTCAGCTCTGTATATACTGTGTAACATCCTGTGTTGTAAAGAGCTCTTCGGCTGGGACATGATGCTGATAACTTACTAGGTGCTTTCCTCCAGTCATAGGGAGCACCACGGATGTCATCACCTCTCACATAGCCATCGTCGACCAGTCCTTGCACTATGGCAAAAAAGTACATTCCTGCAAATACATACACATGCAGTCAATATCCATGCAATAAATACCTGCTTCTCACGCTCACACACACATGCAGAATTTCCACATGTAAACATTTCCAAAAATACAGATGCTGGTTGTCTATGTGCATAGTTCAGGACTTACCCACGCTGTGTTTACTAGGGTCCAAATACTCAACCGTATCTGTTTCACCAAATCCTGGCACTCTGATGTCCACTCCCTCTGGAGCACTGCTCAACCGTGTGGTCCGATTATAGATCAGCCTGCGAAACCAAAACATTTGTTATGGTGGAACAGAGATAACATCACTGATGGACAATTGGCTGACCCTGTTGTGAGTCTGCATCACTTTGGATAAAAGTGTCTGCTAAACACCAGCCAATTGTACTTCACATTTAGCATTGAATACAAACACACAGAAACATAATGTTTATATATCAGCACTTAACACCTAAAACAGACACCATCACAAACTCCCAAAAGAGAAAAGCTCACAAACAAACGAAACAGTAATTTTTTGTGTGTGCCAGAGCAGAGCATTAAATGTGTTGAAGGAAGAGAGAAGTTCCTCACAGTTACCAGTCACTGTAAACTGCAGGTAATATTAAAAGGAATTGGAAAGACCAAGTGAAAACGCTCTGTTCCACTTTTGTAAAACACATGACAGAATCCACTTTGACTGAAGACATGGCTTCCTGCAATTAGTGAACTGATGGGCAAACATTGCATTACAATTCTGCGTCAGTCGAATTCAGCATCTTTTTAGCCCTTTACTAAAGCTTTGGTTACCTGTTATAACTAGTGTATAGACATTGAATATGGAGATTTATGTTCAATTATTTCTTTTGAATTTCCATGTTCATCTGTGTGTTAGTGAATGAGAGGGTATGGGGTACCTCATATTATCTATCCAGCAGTCTATGGCGACTGGGACCAGCAGCTCGAGGTTGAGCCAGAGTGTAAAGTAGTCATCCGTCTTCTTGTAGCAGATGTAGTGGACCACACTGGGCTTGTCCAGTTTGGCCTCCAGCTGATTGCCCAGATCGCCTGGAACTGGACCGTCATAGGGGTACACATATCAGGACCACATTAAATTTTACACAAACATTAACACACACGCATTTTAATTTTAAAAAATGAAAGATATATACAAATTAAATTAACAATAGTCCTAAAAATGAGAGTTTAGCCTGCACTATGTTTTGCGTTTAACTGATGTTACTTAACTAAACACACTAAAATGCTCACCTTCACAACAAAATACTGCTCAACTGAGAAACATGCTGAAAGATCAGTAATATAAAAAGGCAAACGTCTTTTACATTAAAACACAATTTTCTACAACTCCACTCCATTAGGCTCGCACAGTAAAAAAACAAACGAGACTCGGGTATAATAGCATCAGAAGATAAGTGCCCTTCAATCATGCTGATCACAGCCAGTGGAATTCTATAGGCTATTGCTCCCCCCCCCCCCCCCCCGTGAAAACGAACCTTTAACACAGACCAAATCTAACAGCAATTGCATTTAATTCCTGTCACTGCTATAAATCCATTAAAGCATGTGCTTAGTCACTCCCTTTTAATCGGCCTGCGAGTGAGACAAGGGCTCAAAGACTGGCATGCGAATTGTAAGCCAACATTCAGATGTAACCGCACAAATTGTGAACTTGGCCACAAATCTTTTCAACTCTATCTTCTGACTACACCAACACAAAGCTGAATCGTGGGAAACTTAACACAAGATAAGGGAGTAGATAATACAACCTAACATTAGATATTACTGAAATAGCAGCTGCTCGCTCCCAGACATGCATGCTGTCTGCGCCACCGACCTCTAACTGTAGACAATAAGCAAGAAACCATAGTTATAGAAAACATGACTTTCATGACATTATGTAGTAGACATTTGTTTTTCCAACAGCCATTTGTGAGAATAGAATAGGATAACGTTGAGGCACATTCAGCTCAGTCATGGGTCATATGACCAGCTGTCATATGAACGATCCTGCAAATAAACGACGACAGAACACAAACCCTCGGTCGTCGACCAAACTCCTCTAAACCCCTACGTACAGAACTTCAAAATCTCATTTACGCAGGTTTCTTCGAAAAACAAGAGAGAAAGAGAAGAAGAGAAACGTCTCGCTCGTCGAAAAGCCTGGGCATCAGGGAGAAACTGCTGTTTTATGACAAACATTCGATAAATCATTTGACTGCTCATGCAACATTCGACGAATCTTCCTCACACTGAAGTAGGCAAATTGCGCAAAGCTATTATCCGACAATACAATGTTACGTCGTCAAAATTGTAAGCACGTGATCATAAATTGATATAATAGTGTCGTATTGTTCAAGTTAGCAATAACTTACCTATGATCACAGGGGTTCTGTCCGAGCATGTCTTCCCAGGAGAGCATTTCAGACTTTTGCCTTCAGTGTACGAAGTGAACCAAGACAAGACAACAAACAGCTGGAGCAGACTGAGTAATAAGCTGTGTCCGGACACCATCTCCGTAGGAACTGCATTACATTGTCGACATAAGACAGCTGCTAACGGTAAAAGATAGAAACAAACAATACGCAATCAGCCAGCCTCTGGTCGCTGGTGATGCAATTACCAAAGTAATTATTAAACGATCAAGAGCAGCTATGTATACTGCTTAGGCAAGAGCAGGAGACATCCGATGTAATCGTTTCGTGCACAGGAAATGGGCGTGTGAAGAGCTCACTACTGTTTTGGGCGTGTGAAGATAACTTCTGTTACAAACTATGCTCTAGTTTACTGGGTCTCCGTCCTTTTTTCTCCCAGAGCTACTTCGGCTAAATCAATGGCCGAAAGCTAATCTACGGCTATTTATATCGGTGTTGATATTCCTGGAGATAAATATTTACCACATTGCATTGACAACCTTCTAGGAGACTACTCAGAGCATCCACAGCAGTGCCATCATAGTGTGATTTGGTAACTACATTGCTGCCCAACAAAAGGCTGAAAATATCAGTGACTTCTCTTTCGCTCTCAGACATCTACAACACCATCTGTCTGCGCATGGCCAAGAGCATGACACAACACACCAGTCCCATGTTCTCTTCTCCCTAATGCCATCAGGGAGAAGAGAGCAGGGAAAGTACTTATATAAACTTATATATTCTACCTCCAGCCCACTGGGAACCTATCTTACAACAATCAGTGCTCTGTGACAAGTTTACTAATGCCCTGTCTTGTTGTTTGTTGTCTGTCACACTTTATGTGTATGTAAAATGTGTGTGCACTAAATGTAGCCTGTCTCAAATGTCTTCATATATATTTTAAATGTAGCACCACATGAATCCATAGTGAAGCGTTTCATCTCACTGTATACAGTGTATATGGTTTAATGACAATAAAACCCACTTGACTTGACTTGTAGCACGGCACAAACACTCATCCAAAGTGCCGTGCTGTAAATGTGTATTGAGAAACAATGGTTATATTGGTGCCTTTATTTTCCAGTTATCACCAAATCTGGCGTGTATTTACATTTCCGTGTTATATGACTCCCTGCTCTACACAGACAAGGGCTACCCTATTTATTGGATAGGCTATATGTTTCTCAATGTCCCTATTTCCAATGGAAGGTTTCCATTAGGTTGCTACAATTGTCTATGGGATTATTTCAATTGCTTATTGGCATGTGATCAAGGTGGTTATAAATATTCATGGATTATAGACTCCTTGCTGCCACAACTGCCTCCCATGACAAAATTTCCAGTCCATTCTGTCCAGACTAGTGCTGGATTTATGACTTGGCTGATTTGATTGAAAGACTGGCCCGAGTTCAAGGTGACAGAACATTGTAAATTATTTGTACATCACCCACAGGGATGAATGGGAATTGTAGTAAAATGTTTCGAGACGTTCTGGCCACTGAAGTTGGCATGAATCTAATTCCCGGAACAATATGGCATTTGAAGAGGGCTATTCAACAAACTACAAGGAAGTATACTTCCTTTCACAACATAAAGTAAAATATTTAAGAAATAAACTAAATGGGGTGTGCATTCACACCCATTGTAGACAACTGGCACCCAATTTGGATGGTGGATATATGCCTTGTTTCACTCATGTCACTGTCCAATCACAATAAGAACAAAATGCCACTCTCTCTCTCTGTGATTTCAGATTAAAATGGGTATTATGCAGTGACAGTGAGTAATTTTTGGAGGTCAATTTAAGGTACAGTTTTATCACTTCTGCATATTTCTGTTTGCTTAAAATGATTTCTGGTCATTAATAACCCAATGATATGGACATTTTATGAAGGGTTATGAGGAATTACCATTATAGAAATCTGTCAAAGCTGAAACTACTAATGAAACGTATTAAATGTAAGATATTGTTATTTTCATCACATTTTATTTTGGTGTATTTATTGTGATGTAACCAATCCACACCACATGCCTTTAGCAGTCTAGAGTCAATCACACAAAGGATCATCAAGTCAGACTTAAGGCATCCAGTTATAGAAAAGTCATATATGTGTGTATATATGTGTATTGCATATATTATTTATAAATTATTATATAATTATACATATTATATAACTTGTCGTTTACTGAATTACAGTAACAGAAGAGTACAAATAAATTCACAGATACTGTTAAAAAAAAAAAGAAACGACTTGTATTTTAGGCACCTAAAATATGCATCTTCAACACATAATGGTAAGACACCAAAAGTAATACTGTACAACTGCGGCTGTAAAGATTCAGAATGTAAGAGTCTATACTGAGAAATTAGAGAAAGAGACCTTTTTCCTGTTTGAAACCATGGTCTTGCTGATGTGTGCAATGCTGGCACTGAGTTACTGGAACGATTCTCTCTAAACACTCATTAATATTTGCCCCTCCATATACACTCATGGTAAGCAGGTGTCTCCTCTACGTCGAGTGCTGTGTCTGGATCCATGCAAGCCTGGTTTAGGGTGAGGAAATTGGGGTTGGATCTGTGGGTGTCAGACTTATGTTTTGGGGGCGCGGTGCCCGTGTAGGGTAGAAGTCGTATGCCCGGAACACCTCATCAATGTGCTTGCCCTCCAGGATCCTCTGAAGCATGAGCAGGACCCGGGGGCTGAAGACCATATCTAGGTGGGGGAGGCCGTTCAGCTCCTTCACATGGACCGGATGATCCTGCTGACCCATCCAAAGCTTGCACAGGCTCATGCTGCGACTGTCCACCGTATCGTCGCCGTCGTCGTACAGCATGTCCACCGGGTCAGCGTTGGGGAACTCCTCGTCATACACGTAAGTGACTGGCGTGGGGAGTCCCACTCCGTAGAAGCAGAACACCTCCACGCCAGGTGGGGGCAGCCCAGCCGTAAGGTTTCTGGTGTCCTCCCACATGTACCACCCATCCTCAAACTGAATATCCTCGAAGAAACGCTTGTAGTCCTGGTTGGTGTAGTTGAAGGAGGGAGTGGATATGAACACGTGGTCTTTTGGCCAGGCCTGCTCTGAGGGGATCATCCATGGGTTGGTGGTGGTCATCCGTTGTTCCTCTCGGATCTTTATGTTGGACACCAGAGGAATGCCATCATTTTCTCCTACAAGACAAACCATTATATTCCTTAAAATTGTTCTTAGTGAGTAATGGTCTATCCACACTAAAGATGAGACATGCTTAGCCAAAAATGTAAAATGGATTAGAAATCAAATGGAACCTTGTCTTGTATGATATCTATGTACCATTTAGATGGTCAGACTGAGAAGGCAATGATCCCCTACATTATAGGACAGCAGCTCTGAGATGGGTCTATAAACACCACTTCTGAAAAAGCAGCTCTGTAAAAGTCCAGCTTCAGAAAGTTATAGTCCTACCACAAATTTGTTCAAGGTTCAAGGGTCAAAGTTTAAATCACCTGTAAAGGTAAAACCTATAGATGGTAGGATTTTTATTTTCTGAAGCTGGGCTGTAACAGTTCTGTGAAATGGCTTTGAATGAGACCATAGACAACAGCTGTAAGGTGGCCCTGTACCTGAGGCCAGCACTCTCAGGGGCTTCACAGCGCCTCCCCATGGTGCACCCAGAGATATGAAGCTCTTTATGTACTTGTCCTTCCACTCCTGGCTTTGTTGGTTCAGGAAGTATAAGATGTAGTTGCTGCCCATGCTGTGACCCAGCAGGTGGACTGGCTGCTGATAAAGATCATGCATCTCTTCAACCAGGGCCTGTAACTGAGCAAAGTACTCCTCCTGTTCATCTACAGGGGGAGACAAAGGGACACAGGGAAACAGTACAACAGGACAACCAGTAATCCAATATGCTTGTATGTTCATTCACTATACAATCCCTGCTTGCAAACACTTGTGTAAAGAAATAAGTCACTGGAATGTGTGTATGTATATGTGTGTACCTGTGTTTAACAGATTTACATACTTGGTGCAATCCTCCAATCATAAGGAGCTGCCCGAACAGTCTCATTTCGAACATACCCCATGTTGACCAGATGCTGCACCATAGTGTGGAAGTACCCTAGGTAAAAGATATTTTAATTTAGCAACAGGTCCACGTAATGGATGTAAACACAGCCAGACACTGTAGTCAGGGGTTGTGGGTGTCTGTGCTTACCTGCTAATCTGTTTGTGTCCAGAAATTCCACTGGATATGTCTGCCCAAAGCCAGGGACCCTCACCTCCACACCAGGGGCATTGGATGTTTTACGTGTGGTCCTGTTGTACACAATCCTGTGTGTGAAAGAGAGCAAACAAGTGAGAGAGAGGGGAAAAGTGTGTGTGTGTATGGTGGTAGAGGGTTAATTTATCAAATAATTTATATATTCACTTGACACAGAATACAATATAGAATGCAGCTGTTGTATAATCTTGACCTACTTGTTATATTTACGATACTCAGTAATATTCACATAACATATTAAAGCTTTAAAAAAAGCAGATATTATGCACCTTGGAATGGCAATGCAGTAGTACTAACTATAATTTATTTGTATTTAATAATTCTATACTGGGGCTTACATTTTGTTACATTTGGACAAAAGTGCATCTAAGTTCCTAACATTCAGTATGAGTAGGGCCACTGGGAAATAATCCATATTGATTTGGGGGATTGCATAATAGTCACATGTTGATTTTTCAGGAGAAGCAATGAAAAGATTTACCAGCAGTGTACCTCCCATCTATGACTAATCCCTTATGAGTAGCCTGCTTTCCACTCTAGGCCTACTGTACTTCATAAAGTTGCATGGATAAGATAATATTTTAGCCTGAAGATGGTTTAACTCCATATTCTCTGAGGTGAGGCCAAGCAGCTGCGTTAGTGACTAGACTACAGTTTCATTTCATATCTATGATTCTCCCCCACCTGATATTGTCAATCCAACAGTCAATGCCAATTGGCATGAACATGTTCAGGTCTATCCAGAGAGTGAAAAAGTCATCAGTTTTTTTGTAACACATCCAGTGGACAAGAGATGGCTTGTCAATCTTTGCCTCCAGACGATTTCCCAAATTTCCTGGAACTAGAACAAGGGTGAGGGGGGGGGGTCACTGACCCTCATGGCTAGGCGTAAGACATAACCACACAATTTGGCAAACCTCAAATGAACCGTGATTTGACAGAAGATTCAGTTCAACATTGAAAATGCAGTTTTATAAGCGAGGCATAGGCATTAAGTACACCATTCTACTACAATCTTAAATTGGGAGTAGGCAAATTAACTGTTCATGTTAAGTTTCAAAAACCAGAGTAGCTTACTTGAAAGTAAAGGTCTTACCTATAATGACCGGGGGAGTGTCGTTGCTTGCAGTGTGTGGTTTAGCAGTAGGAGGAAAAATTACATTGAAAAGCCAAAATCCCGCAGACTGCTGAAATGCACACAGTAAAAGGAACGCGAGTGACGATGTGAAGTGTGCCATCTCGTAGGCTACTGCTACAGTTTGAGTTCTTCACAGTTTTAGTCTCTGCGCTAAATAATGCTGTCAGAACTGAGCAGGGAAGCACGGGGGCGGGAACTGATGGGTCCAGCGAAAACGTGAGTTCAGAAGGTCAGCATGACCAATCGAACCATACTCCTCATAGACAAAATGAAATGCCGGGTCCCACATGAGCTGTCCAACATTTCAGTTTACAAGGTATGTCTATTCGCCGGCCTATGCTCTTAAAGTACAACCTGCGCGCGCATATGCAGTCTCTCTCTTTACTCCCCCCAAATACACACACACACACACACACCGCGCGCGCATTCGTAAATAAAGACTACGTTGTATCTCACAAAAATAAACATGCCCTATTGATTTCTAAGTCGCCCGGGACTATCGAGTATAGGCAGTAAACACAGCCTAATAAGGAAGTACCTGACAGATCA
The DNA here is from genome assembly GCA_027481765.1 of Tenualosa thibaudeaui. Lineage (NCBI taxonomy): Eukaryota > Metazoa > Chordata > Actinopteri > Clupeiformes > Clupeidae > Tenualosa > Tenualosa thibaudeaui. Next base: position 17,214,962 of record JAIFZK010000007.1, read on the forward strand.
TTTTGATATAACCCTTACCAAAATCTAGACAATTTGTTTCTTTTTCCACATCCAAGAAGTTGTCCCGTATCATATGTAGGTAGACTTAGATAATGATGGGCCTTCTTTGTCTCTGGCCCAGACTCCAAATTCCCAGAACAAGCATGATCGCGTGTCTTCCTATCACCATGGAGACGAGACGAGAGCCGTAAACTCTGCGCGTTCAGTGAAAGGAAGGTGAGATGGAGTAATGTAATAAAATGTACATATCTTTTCAGCTATTTGGCTCATTAGCCTTGTCGTTTACTTTGTGTTTACTTGCTAGCCCATTGCTTGGCATTACGTTGAGTAAAGGGTATTCAGGTGCTCTGTCGCTAGCTTATTAGGATAGCCATGTCTGTTTTAACAGTGTTCATGTTGACAGATCAGTAGTCTAAACTCAGCAGAGCCCTACGTTCAACAGAACCTAAAACTATTTTTGTAAAACTATTTCGTATGATTCATTGCATTCAACAACTCCCTCTGATTTATCTTTTAAAGTTAGATGGAAACGGTCCCAGAACATGACGGAGCTAAAGAGGCGACGGCACTTGTGCAGGACGATGAAGCGCCGGTGGATTTTGCACAGGAGGATTTGGAAGAGCTGGACCGTGCCCTGAGTGAAGTACAAATTAACCACAACTCTTTGCTGATGTGAGTCTGGCCTTGAAAGTCAACTTACAAAAACCCCTCCAGGGAGGCCACACCGGATACGTCGTGGATGCGTTAAAACAGCGCGACAGCGCAGCGAACATTCCAAAAAATAGACCAGTGTACTTTGATTCGACGCATATAGCTCATCAGATATAACCAATGCGTTACCCATGCGATGTTACTATAGACCATTAACACGCAGTAACCTACACTCTTGGGTCATGTGAAAGTGGGTCACGAACCCCTACAGCTGTTAACACACACACACACACACACACACACACACACACACATTGGATGTTTACTCCAGACATACAGATGACCCCACAGTTTTTTACACAGTTATCTCTATTCTGCGAAAACAAAAGTTCAGAATTTTAGTTAATGCAGCAGCATTGAAAAGGTGGTCAGCAGAGTGTAACTACAACATACCACTTTGTATATAATAGAATGATTTAGTATGCATGAGCTAGGCTGTTCAAATTCCGTGCATTACACAAAGAGCACTCAGTTTTTTTTTTTGATAGACAATGCAGGCTGGGAAAAATGACAATTAACAAGAAGATGAGATTAAGAAAGTGATTTGCTTATCTGTAAAACTAAGACAACCAAATTACTAAACCAGTAGGCTACTAACCAAGGTTGGGTGGGTAACAGAAACAATATTATCTCAGCAGGATATTCACATGAGCCAGCATTTGCTTAGTATAACTCAATCACACTCTGAACTATAGAATGGAACAGTATCCAGAGGTTTTACAGGCATCTATTCACAGTCGATGGTCTCAGTCCAACTCTTCTTGGCAACATTTAAAAGTGCTTTTAAGGAAGAAACTGAGTAGGCCTACTACCTACTAAATTTCTCCCAATGGTACAGACTCTTGGATGTCAGCCCACAATGTGAACATGCAAATGTCAGATGTAAATTGTAGAGTACTTTATTACTTTATTTATTACAGTGTTCGTTAAAGAAAAAAAAGACGAGTGTGTGTGAGATTAATGCCCTTGTGTCGGATGAAAGAGTTTTCATGTGCATTAAAGGTAAATGTGTGTGGAGAATGCCTCAACTTCCCTTCCCCTAAAGCCGTAGGCCCATAACTCTCAAAGACTTAAAGGGCCTATTTCACAACAGCCATTTTTCACAAGAAGTTGCAGGGTAAACACAGGTATTATTAATGACATTCAATACAGATCTGATTCTGCTACGCTGTATCAGAGTCTTATTGGTTGTCATCAGAGATTAATAGTAACTAAGTAAAAATGCTTCACTACAGTACCTCAGTATGTTTTCAGAGTATCTATACTTTACTTGAGTTGTTAAAAATCTGTCAACTTTTACTTTTAATTCACCGCATCTTAATTGCAGATAATTGCATACTTTTACTCCACTACATTTTCAGTTGGCAGCATAGTTGCAAGTATCAGATGAAACTGAATTTGGTGGTCGACTGAATGACTGTAACAAAGTTTTGGGGAAGCCGCCTTGTCATTGGACAAGTTCAAACAACAAATTCTGCATTCTGACTGTGTGTGTGTGTGTGTGTGTGTGATTTTTTCTGGCTTTTTAAAATATTTTTTCTGAAGTTTGTTGTAAGCTACATGTCATTATAACATTAAACATTATAGTCTACTTGTGCTTTTACTTTCATTACTTAACTACATTTAATTATAGATAGACTTGTACTTAAGTACAGTAAGTACGAGATACTTTTAGACTTTTAGTAACAAGCTAGTAGCTGACTTCTACCAAAGTATTTTTTGGTAGGGTATCTGTACTTTTATTCAAATGGGACTTTTGGGTACTTTATACAACACTTGCTGTCATTTATAACATCTGTGCTTACCCTGTGACTTCTTGGAACGATGGCTGCTGTGAAATGGGCTTATTGGCATGAATTACTATCACCATCATTACTGACCAATGTTTCATCTTTGAGGGTCAAGGGCTTGAGTTTAGGGCTTAGAGGGATGCAGCCAGAGTTTGTACAATGAGAATACAGGTGATTTGAGACTGCTTACATGTAAGATGTGTCTTATTGTCCTTCCTGAAGGCCTAACAAAAAGGAGGAACTGAATGAAAAGCTATGTCCTCCCTCTTATAAGATCAACTCTCAAAAGGAGAAGCTGCTCATCGCCCTGGCTGAGAACTTTCATCGACAGTACACTCACCTTTATCCTGACCGAAAGCCCCTCTTTCTCAGTCCCCTCAATGAATGTGGGGTGCAGGTACACACACACCCACACGCACATACACACACACCAAAATGAAACACTCTTTCGAGTTGTATTTAATATGTGTAAGTTGTGCTGCATTATGTCCAAAAGATGTTCAAACTACTGTGCAGTGATGTACCATGGAGCCATCATGTGTAAATGTGTGTAATGCGTAACAAACATAGTGCTCAGATTCTCTCCCTGGCTCTCATTCTCCCTTTCTCTTTTCTCCTCTGATTCTTCCCTCTCTTTCTCTTCTTGTTCGCTCCGTGTAGAAGTTTGTGAGTACAACACTGCGTCCAACAGTACTTCCTCATCCAGAGCTCTTTAACTGGGAGGGGTGCACAAACTTTGTGTCTGACTTCCTGTCTTTGGAGCTATTGGACCCTCCCACAGACCCTGTAAGAACAACCTGTTTGGATATGTGTGTAGTATTTAGTAAAAATTTATGTATGCATTTGTTACCCACTTTTTCAACGTACAGCCTGCTTTAAAAACTCTCTCCTGCATTGTTTTTAAATTACAAATGTGAACCAGTTATGGGTCTTTTTAGACAGCCGAAATCAGTACTTTCTTTTGCTTAGATTTAGTCTAATTATTCAATTTCTAATAAAAGACCAATAGGTCTTTAACATAATGACAACGACATGTGCACTGATAACGTTGAGGACAGACTTATGTTATCATTGGTCAGTGTGGACGGAAATATTGTTATAGTTACAGTTATCTTTATCGTTTTGATGGGAAGTTTGAAAGAAGAGGATTAAACAGCCCATGGGGATTTCAGTGATGGCATTTGCACCAGGCCATCATTGAAGACAGTCTTGTCAATGTCGTTGTCAATGTCAATGTCAACTTATTTATAAAGCGCTTAACAGCAGTTGACCACAGTGTGGTAAGACAAAACAAAAAAGTAGAAAATGAAAATCAATACACAGAAAAAGTGAAAAGAAAAAAATACAAAAGAATAGACAATAAAATAATACTTATTAGTTTAACTTAATACTTAATAATACTGTTGTTGTTTTATTGTTATACGTGAAAAGATCAGAAAGGGGGATAATCAGTTTATAAAATGGAAGAACATTAAAAGTAGGATAAAATAAATAAAAAAAAACAGTGAATCCAAATTAAGAACAAGAGGATACATAAATTAGATATTATATGCTAGTGAGCTATAGAGAGGGGGCAATCCTGATATGTTTAGGGACTACAGCCACAAAGGCATGATCTCCACAACATTTATACTTAGTTTTGGGAACCGTTAGTAATGACTGCTCTTGTGATCTGAGAGTTGCACACTGTTTGTAATACTGCTGTATCTCGCAATTACCTGGGGTACAATGACCTATGCAGAGATTTTTAACCTATATTTTTTGGGTCAAAATCCAAAAAGTTTGGGGTCAAAAATCAACAGGAAGCATTCTCATTCTCAAGCATTCTCAAACAGTCTATACACACTGGCCCGTTACTATTCCCCTTGGTCTTTATAAATAGTAACGAGATAATGTGTATAGACTGTTTGGATGCTTCCTGTTTCAGAAATGTTGTTTTGTGTGTATGTGAGAGCACCTGTGTCTGCATACATGCGTATGTTTGTGAGTGTTTGCATATGCTATTGGGATGCCGAATGTTACATGTTGACATACATGATACATGTGGTGTATGACATATGCCTTTGATATTGTTTTTGCCCCTGTAGCCAAGGCACCTGAACTCTCCCACGCGTGTGCTGCAGACACAGAGGGGTTCGTGCTTTGACTTCTCCACCCTGCTGTGTAGTCTCCTGCTGGCCGCAGGCTATAACGCATACTGTGTGAGCGGCTACGCCACCAAAGATGTGTGCCTCATCAACCTTAACCGAGAGGAGTGCCCCCTGCTGACCAGACATGAGAAGGTTATCCACCTGTGATTACACGCACAGACACACACACACACACACACACACAGAAAGTCTGAAGTGTCTAACTGAGTACTAATTGCCCTAAACTTCAACCTTTGTTCCTGTGATAAGCAGACATCTGAAGTGACAATTTAGTTGTAATTAAATCAGGTCTCAGTGATTAAGTCTCAGAGTCTTATATGTTGCCCACGAATGGCACTAAAACATCAGGATGAAATGGAATGACCTTAGAATGGTCCCGTCTAAAGTGAAGGGCTTCACAGTTAAACCAGCAGAGTTTGTATGTTGTATGCACTGGGTGTATGCTGTGTGTCTTGAGGTTTGTCTGGATGGAATGTTTGTTTGAATTAGTTTGTGTAATAATCTTTCCACAAAGTCATGTGTTTCTTCCAGCTGAACGACTAACAAATAATGCATAGATGCTTAATGGAAAGTGAGTTTATTTAATGTGTGGTTCTGTGTGTGTGTAAGTCTGTGTTGTAGATACAGTATATCCATATGAACTGGCAATGAGTATGCTCTGTAAATAACTGTGTGTGTGTGTGTGTGTCCAGGGCAAAACAGAGAAACAGGCTCCTGCAGTTCTGAAGTATTCAGTGAAGCCCCCCAGGGACCTGAGCAGTGCCTTTGAGCGGCGGCAAGAGGAGACACATCAGAGGGAGGCACAAGCGGCCCGCCTCAAGAAACAACAGGAGGCAGATAAGCTACAGGAGGTGTTTGTTTCACAGTCAAAATATCACAAATTTTCCAAATGTATTTCTCATATGAGTCCTTATTTCATAATAAATAGGAATTCATAAGTGAGGGAATAAGGAAAACTAATCAATGATCATTTGGGAAAGTAATGATCAGTTTATTCCTTCTCTTTGAGTGCACTTCAGAAAATCAGAGATCTCTAGACCTGTTGGTTATGTGTCCACAGATGGTGTGTGTGTGTGTGTGTGTGTGTGTGTTTGTTTCTAGGATGACGTGATGTGGATGTGTCCATGTGTGATTACTGCAGCGTCTATATTGCATATGTGTGGTGAATTGTTGTGTTTATGCATCTTGAGGTAATGGGCACATCTTCCCCATTATCCATTTTTCTGCATCTGTTCTCTTGATTGTATCTGTGAATGTGTGTGTGTAGGAACTGGAGAGGCCTCCCCCTGACCCGCTGTTTGGCCTGCGTGTCCACTGCTGGGTGCTGGTGAAATGTGGCTCTCGTGATGTGCCAGAGGACTTCTTCATCGAGCCGCTAAGTGGTAAAACCTTCCCTACCACCGACCAAAACTTCTTGGGAATCGAGAGCGTGTGGAACAACCACAACTACTGGGTCAACATGCAGGACTGTCGGCGTGGCTGCACGGTGAGTTTCCTCTTTTAAACAATACTGTATGTTTGGGGACTTTCTGCTTTTATTTCACTTCTAAAATGTAGACTGATAGGAAGGAAGTGGAGGAGCAAGATGGAGAGTTGATGTCTGATAGTGTGTATGTACATAGTGTATGTGCTTATGTGTGAATGTTTGTTTGCAGGACATGACCTTTGACCTGGGAGATCCAATCAAGTGGGAGTACCTGCTGTGTGGGGACACCAGCCAATCACTTTTGCTCATCCCAGCCATGAAAACACAAGAATTTGAGGAGGATGATGTCAGTGTCTGTGTGTGTATTTGTCCATAGATCTCAGATAGCTGTTCTGGGTTGTAAGGACATGTTTTTGTGATGTTTTTGTCAAAGGAGGAGAAGGAAGAATCCAAGGTGTTTGAGATGCCCCCATCCTGGGTGAACGAACTTCACATTTCACAACAAGGCATGAAACACACATACATGCTGTTCTTACATACAGTACATATATAAATACTGTACATATACCAGTATTGTACCTAGAATACATACAAAGTACAAGCACTAAGGATTTCAACAAACTCCACCATCACCTCCTTGTTTTTCAAGCTTTTTGCTGTTTTATTATAGCATAAGTAACTGATTACAAGTGTAATTGACTCTAGTGAAAGACAGAGTAGTATACTGACCCAAGTTTAAACGTTGAGCTTGTATGTGTGCATTTGCATGTATGCAGGAAGCATCAGAATTAATGCCTGTGTGTGTTTGTGTTTGTGTGTGTTTGTGTGTGTATGTGTGTGTGTGTGTGTGTGTGTGTGTGATAATAGATATGGAGATGTGTTGCCCAGGTGGTGTAAAGGTACTGCAGTACAGAAAGGCCAAGCTTGAGAAATTTGCTCCCTATCTGCTGAGGGATGGACTGACCACGCGTCTCACCACATATCATGACATCGACTGTGAGTTAACCAAACTTTCACTCTTCACTCTTGTCTTGACTGTCTGTCACCACTATTGAACTGTTGTGATCATAATTGCTTACTTTTTGACCAAGCGTAGCCTACCCAATACTGTACTACAGTGAGTTTTTTCATATTCACATACTCAGATTGCAATTCTTTGTATTTGTGTGTGTGTGTGTGGATATGTGTTTGTGTGTGTGTGTGTTTAAATAGGCACACAGGAGTGTACTGTCAAAGAGTGGTACCAGCACAGGAATGACCACTTGGAGGAGAGAGAACTCCAGAAGGCTGGAAACATCATCCTGGAGTGCTTTAGACGTGGCAGGAGTTTTGCACTCAAAAGTAAGCACAAACACTAACAAACAAACACACACTCACGTATACCACCTGTGAGTGCTTTAGAGTAGTTGAATCATAAATGTTTGTAGAATAAATGGTTACCCTTCAGTTAAATCAGCTTCCTCCATATAGGTCACAGGTACGTGACCCTGACACCTGATTCGGACCGTGAGATGGAGTTCTACAGCCAAGCCCGAGCGGACGGACTGGCCCGGCGGGTGGAAGTGGGCTCAGAGATGACGGAGACCTTTGAGGACCGTCCTGACTTCCTGTATTATCGGCACATTGTGTTTGGCAAGCGGACAAGGGTGCTCGCACCTGGAGAGAATGCAGAGCATCGCCCCCTAGTGGTACAGAATGACTATACACAACAGTAGCCGTTTCTCAGTATCAAGGAAAGATCTTGAGTGGGCTGTTCAAATATCAAGAGCCCTTCAAATCCTACCAATAACCAAATTTTCACAAATTAATTGATAGCATGTTTAACAGACTTGTCAAGGATGTAAATTTTAGTTCATTAACATGGGAGAATGATGATGGCATGCATTATTTGGTAGACATGATTTCTTATGCTGCACACTTACAGCATCTGATCTCTCGCTAGTCTGTTCCAATATCTTTGATTGCTAGATGGTGTTTTTTTCCCCAATGTTCCCCCTACACCCTAAACTCTGTACCCTCTTCACAGACATGAATTTACTTCACAATTGGCTGATTCGTGTTAATTAAGTCTTTGAGGGCTTAGGGTTTAGATATTGGGATTCAGCCAATGAAACACATCCTTACCAGAGAAGTCAGCATAGCTTGAACATTCAAGCATCAAGGCATCCCCTACACAGTAGAGCTCCCCTTTACACATGGAAAGTAATTACTCTGCAAAACACAACAACAGCTCTGTGCAATAAGAGAATAAAACAATGATTATTCAAGCCCACAACAATGCAGCAAAACAGCAACCAATATAAAACAGTAAACACACTATAATCTATAGACACAGTTGCACTAAATGAAATGTCAGTCATTCATTCATTCATTCATTCTCTCTCACACACACACACACATGTATTGTTTGAGCAGAAGGTGGTGGAGCGTTTCCATAGGGACACTACTAAACCAGCCAGTGAGGACGTGGCTGAGCGGGTCTTCCTGGTGTCAGAGGAGCGCATCCAGGTGACGTATCACCGCGAAGATGACCGAATCATTCCTGCCTGGAGGAACTTCATCAAACCACAAGAGTCCAGAGACACACAGAAAGCGGAGCCTTTCACAGCAGACATGGTGTCGACGTTTCAGGTACAAACACTCACACAAACACACACATGCTTGACATGGACTGAATAATGACATGCATATATACACCAAGGCACACAGTACACAGTACATCCACCTCAACAAAGCACCTAATCTTTTGTGTGTGTGTGTGTGTGTGTGTGTGTGTATTAAATAGGTAGATAAATTCCAGAAGCCCAGCAAGAACCTGTTTCTGTATGAGACACTGATGAGTCTGATGAAAGAGGAAGAGAAAGTGTCTCAGAGAATAAGAGACTCAGAGAAAGAGGTAAACAATTACATAATATCCCATGGTCCATGGTCCGTCACAGACACAGAGCACTATAAGTGAACTATGAAACACTACTTATACATACTGAACGCAAGCTGAAGGAGAATTTAATTATGGTGTTTGTGCATGTGTGTGTGTGTGTGTGCATGTGCATGTGCATGTGCAAGTGTGTGCGTGAGAACATTTGCTCATTCAACACAACTTGTAAAAAGACAGGAGCAGACAGAACAAAAGTGGTTCCTTAGTTATAAACAGTGGAATACCTGAAGCCTCTTAAATTCTAAAAGTTTTAAAGGTCATCTTTGTGCTTTAAAGGTGTGCTTGTTAGTGTGGTTTATTGCTGTGTGGTATGTTATTGTTGGCATCTATGTTCAGGTGAAGGCCATCCTCGATCTTCACCAGTATGAAGAGAACAATATTGAGCTGCACATCTCCATTTACAACACAGTCAGGAATGACAAGGCCCGCAAACATCGGGAGGCAATGGCAAGACATACTGACTACTTTCCGCACAACATTCCTTCTTTATACCTCTGCAGTCTCTTTCCCTCTATCCTACCCCCTTTCCTTTCATTTTCTCATTTCTTCTCGTTTTCTCCCTCCAGTTTTCAACCCCTAACCTGTGTGTACCAATTAAAGGAGAAATCCAGTGTGAATCAATCCATAGCCCTGTTATTCGAGTCACCAGATTTGATTCAATATAGAATAGCGAACTGGCATGTAATGTTTACTGAAATAAATGAATGGGGCATGGGTAATTTAAACTGAAAGTGAGTTTCAATGCACTATTCGGTTAATGTTAGCTGCCGATACGCTTTACCAACAGGGCTTCATGACGGATTTCTCCTTTAAACTTTTTACAGCAACCTTTCTCATAATCCTTACTTAATTTCCTTCTGCTTTCTCATCCTCTTCCTCTTCTGTCAGGAGCGAATGGCTGAGGAGGCACGTCTACGCCAGCAAGAGAAGGAGTTGGACTTCTTGGCGCCATTCCTGGTTCAACTAGGCGACCCGGAGGTGTTGACTAGACAGATGGCCCTACAGCTGCGTCGCGACTGTCTGGCTGACCTCAAACAACGCCTGATAGATAACGCCAACCATATTCAGGCCCGGTTTGAGAAGGTACGCCATAACCTCAAACCTTGCCATGAAAACCAAAGATTCTAGAGTGCTCTGCTCTACCATCTTTATAACCTTATCTTACAACAAACATGGCTAAATAGGGCTGAATCTAATCCCATTTATGTAATCTTTTTGAGAACTTTGAAAATTCCTTGTTTAACTCATGACAAGGTGTGACATGAGAAACAGAGAGAACTATTCTGATTCTTGTCATGTCCAACTAGATACAGGGTGGTCAGAACCTCCTCTACAGTTTCATGAACTAGAAATGTACAATTGATTGGGAATACCTCATTAGTCAGAGATGACTTTTTTCTTTTATTCCCATAAACTGAACACTGAACTTTCTGATATGCTGCAGGAGACCCAGGAACTGCAGCAGAAGCAGCAGTGGTACCAAAAGAACCAGCTGACAATGACCAAAGAAGATGAGGACCAGTACCTGGCTTACTGCTCAGACACCATGTTCAGAATCCACGTTCTTAAGCTGCGCCTCAGTCGGTATGGACTCACAGCACAATGGATTCATCTGCATAGAGAGACTGCATCAGGCAGCCAGACACATTAACTACTGTTTTACATGACTCACTAGGGACTCACTGGGTTTCATTATATACTAAAACGTGGGTTTAGCATGAATTGTCTGTGCAGAGACATTAGCAGAGCACTATTAGATGTCCTTAATGAACTGCTATCTGTGTTGTTTTCACAGCCACAAAGACCGAGCCCCACAGAAGTACCTTGCACTGGATGAGAAACTCAGACGAGATACAAGACTTGCCCCCTTCTTGTAGACACGTCTCTACTTCAACATGTCTCAATTTTTTATCACAGACACACACAAAACAGACTCATTTATAAGCTGCTCATTAAAACTCCTAAAGTGTGTGCTACTGCATTAGCAATTTCTTTGGTGATGGCTGGCCAAAAACCCTTTAGCTTTTTTTGTGAAAGTAAAGATGAAGACTACCAAAACACTTAATATGATACAAATAAAAAATACCAGGTTCAACCTGGGGATGGAAACACTTGAAGACACTTGCTGACTAATTGATAGATGACTGACACTCTGCCAGACTTCTTTCTTTCTCTTTTTTTCGTTCTGGAACATTATGCAGGAGACATAACATCAAAAGGGAACAGTCATACAGATAATTATTGCCAGCTTTAGTTTCAGTTTTATGGAGTTCTGAGGAATCTTACGCAACAGAATACTGGCGTCCGTCCTGGACTGCTTGTATGCCTAGCAATACAGTTGCATTACTTTTCAACTCAACCCAACTCAGTCTCTCATTTAAGTAAGTATCAGGGCGATTAAAAGCTGAAAATAGCTCAGAGTTTTGCTTGGGTTTTGGGATGATATTCAGTGCAACCTGACTGATCTTTGGGCGGGATGTTTCTCCATGGAGGAGCGCCCTCTGTCTTGACAGTACGGTTTAGTTGTAGACAAGGATCATTCTGAAGCCCCTGCACGGCTGTCTCTAACAACCGCTCAACAATGGTTCAGCTAGTGGGGTCTCTTCGCAAAGAACTCGCCGATTCCGTCTCTAGTTGCCGGGTCCTGGTGGTCGGAGCAGGGGGAATAGGTTGTGAACTACTGAAAAATCTGGTGCTTACCGGCTTTAAAAACATAGAAGTGGTAAGTTTAGGGGGCGGACACATCAATACCCTTTGTGCTGTGGCAACGTTAAGCTAGCTACTTGGCTAATGGCGTTCAGATGGGCCCTGCAACCTCAGACTAGCAAAGTAGCTATGTGGCGGGCTCACGCTAGCCACTAGTGCTAACCATAACTAACTTACCCAGTCTCAACTAGCCACCTTTGTTGTGAGTACAGTGGATCATGTTGTCAGTTTTTTTTTACTAGAGTATCTTGATTATTGATCAGTCATACTCTAATAATTCATCCTCAAGATTAATTGATTCTGAGTATCCTTAATGTTCTTACTTGTGCCGTAGTTTTGCTTCAACCGGTAAGATGCGCTAGCAAGCTCTTTAGCATGCTGTTAGGGCTCCATAGAAAGGTTTGTCTTAGCTTCATGGTGCCCCTACTTAATTGCCTCAGAAGTAACGTTACTGTGTTGTTTCCTGTGCAGATCGTGATTTAAAGGGTCTGCATATCATTTGGTTTATACAGAGATGAATCGCTAACGTTAATGTTATTTTAGATGCTCAACTCCAGAATGTGCTAACTTGCCGTGTACCCATCACCTTTCTAGCTAATGTCAAGAGTAACGTTAATGTTACTTAGCCAGCTAGTAATGGCAATCTGAATTAGTAAAATGTGTCTACATTAGTTGTGCAAATTCTTGCGTCTGTATCTTCCAAGCAGTGGTTGAGATATAAACAAAGGTCAGAGTGGTATCTTCATCGTCTTAATAAATCGTGTCGGTAAAGTCAACAGTTTAACGGCATGTTCTATGATCGCCGCCAGTAGTTGAGCGGCATTTTCATCTAGGAGGAGGTCTGATGCGACGTTGTGCCAAGGAGAGGAAAAAAAAACTTACCTTGAACACTTGTCAGTGGGGCACATCATATCAATTACTTTGCTTCCCATACACATGCCAATATTCTGCTGCTGAATAAAACAGATTTGCTCCAGCATTATGAAAGAAGCAGGGTTGCAGTCCAGACTGCAGACTGTTTGTGTGGAGTATAGTATTGACCTTATGCAGAGAGATAATTTGACTTAAAAAAATGCTATTTGTTTTTGTAACTTTCAGATCGATCTAGACACCATCGATGTCAGCAACCTAAACAGACAGTTCCTATTTCAGAAGAAACATGTTGGGAAGTCCAAAGCACAGGTAAGACCCAAGAAAAGCATCTAGGCTAAAATGTGTGTACCAGAGGTCATTCAACTTCAAGAGACCACAATTAACAGTTATCATTTTTTCGTTCCACATACCATTCTTGCTTCAAGTGATTCATTTCTCTTGTCTTTGCATTGTGTTCGTTTGACACAGGTGGCAAAGGAAAGTGTATTGCAGTTCTGCCCATCAGCTAACATCACAGCATACCATGATAGCATCATGAAGTAGGTGTCAGTATAACAGGATTTGTTTTTATCAATTCTGGCTAGTGCTTTAATTTTATGTAAATGTTTGTTTCTCTCTCTGCTTTTTGTGTTTTTGCATGGCCTCCCATGTTACATTTTTCTGTTGCAGCCCAGACTACAATGTGGAGTTCTTCAGGAATTTTGTGCTGGTCATGAATGCCCTGGACAACAGAGGTATGTGCTACCAAACAACGTGTGCACAGAATAGATCTGGTTTTAGTGTGCATCATAATAACTGAAAGCTCCTCCACACCATATCCACAGCAAGCTTCACACACATATACACACACACACACACACAGACAGATACACATTTTGAATCTCAGTTTTTCATCACATTATTTCTCTTAACTCCTGTTTGCGTACTTTTGTTCCATCATCTCTTGAAACACTAGCGGCACGTAACCATGTGAACCGGATGTGTCTGGCGGCAGACATCCCTCTGATTGAAAGTGGCACAGCCGGGTACCTGGGTCAGGTTACCGTCATTAAGAAGGTCAGACAACAACGCATAACCGTGCACACAGACACATGCACACACGCTCATCTGTAGTACAGGTGGAAAAAGATGAAGGATAATATTTTTTTCACTATTGATTTTACTGCTCTTGTAAAATCTTTTGTTTTTGGCAGTTGCCCTTGAAGTTCTGGTTTATAGTAAACATTAGGAATTCCTGATACTGAAGATAAAGTTGCTGGAGTGTGTGACATTGGGGATGACCTTAAGGGATAAACATTGGACTTGTTGTGGATCTTTTGTTTTGTCCTTTTGACAGGGTCAGACAGAGTGTTATGAGTGCCAGCCCAAGCCAACACAGAAGACGTTCCCAGGGTGCACCATCCGCAACACTCCCTCCGAGCCGATCCACTGCATTGTGTGGGCCAAGTACCTGTTCAAGTGAGTATACTGATGAAACCACTTAAACTGGAGTGCAAGCTTTACCTCCTAGAAATCAAGATAAATTAAATGACATTCATATCAGTTGTTTGTATTGTGTGATGTGCACTTGTGTAATGTTACAGCCAGCTGTTTGGAGAGGAGGATGCAGATCAGGAGGTTTCGCCTGACACGGCGGATCCAGAAGCCAGATGTGAGTGCTTGTCACATCTTGTCCATAGGAACTCAAACACACTTTTCATACAGATGTAGATTACAGATGTTTCAGGTGCAGATGTGGTGTCATCTCTATATATTCTCCCAAAATATTTAGGTCCTGTAGTATTTTACAAGTGCAGAATTCAAAAATCAGTTATTTTGCACACACAGATCACTGCGCAAGGGTTCGAGTGCTCTTAGGTGTGTGTAAATTCAGTTTAGACCTATGAATGCATAGCATGTAAGAAAAACTGGTGAATACAAATCTTCTTGAAAACTGCGGAAGTGGGGTTTAAAAACAAATGAATGCGTGAATGAGGCCCAATGTTTGTTTGTTGTCCAGGGGACTCTGCAGAAGCTGCAGCTAAAGCCAGCGCCTCCGAACAGGATGGCGACATCAAGCGTGTCAGTACCAGAGAATGGGCCCGCTCCACCGGATACGACCCAGTCAAAATCTTTAACAAGGTCTGTGTGCCCTGTCTGGGTGCTGGGTTGCTTGTCTGAGGATGACATCTGGTAGACTACTGCTTGACTTCTGTTTCTTAACAGACAGTTTGCGTGTGTGTTTTTCAGTTGTTTAAAGATGACATCAGGTACCTGCTAACCATGGACAAGCTGTGGAAAAAGAGGAAAGCCCCAGTGCCTTTAGACTGGGAGGAGCTTCTGAAGCAAGGTAACCAACAGTGTACACTATGTAACTACACAGTGTTATTATATTGGCACGCAGAGGGATTCTCACTCTCATGCCGGTGATGGTGCGCAGCCCTTGTTTTTATACATTATAAAAAGTTTGCCCGTCTCATTTACTGTTAAACAGCATTTTGCTGTTGTATAGAGTGTGTCTTCTGTAGTGTTATAGACCTCCCAGCACAGCAGTTGCACCAAAGATACTTTTTACAATACAATTGTTGTGCTTGCAAGAATTTTTAAAGACACAGAAAATTAGGCCTACTAAAGGTCAGGGTATCCAATTCCTAACTATTAGATGAGAGAAGCATGATTAAAGTGCAGTGAGAATGTTAGTTACAGATATTTGCACAAACGCGACATGAGTGATTGCGCTTCCCATTATGCAAGTCAGCCTATAGAGCCGATTTTCATGTATGAAATTTAGAATGATTAATTTGGAACAATACCTTTATAATTTTTTTAAAAAATATGAGACCAACATTTTTTTCATGTTTTAAATGTGGCCCCATAATTATGCGTAGTTAAAAACAATTGGTCTGTTGATTGGCACGCAAAACTTTTCTTTTTGACACAACATGTCAAAAAGTTTGCGGACCCCTGCTTTAATGTATTAGTTATACTGTGTTGTGGTTAGTCACAGCATAGCTGTGGGACTGATTAGTTGTGTGTGTGTGTGTGTGTGTGTGTGTACAGGGAGTAATTTGGAGACAGTGAGTGTGAGTGGACTGAAGGACCAGCAGGTGTTGGGGGTTCAGGGCTATGCCCAGATGTTCAGCAACAGTGTGGAGACACTGCGAGGAGACCTCCAGCAGAAAGGAGATGGAGCTGAACTTGTGTGGGACAAGGTAACATACCTGCTTTTTCCTAATATAAACTACCCTCTGAGCATAGCTTTACCAAATAAGCAAATGGAGTTGTGTTGGTGTCAGACAAGGTGACACACACACGCACGCACACGGAGAGAGAAAGAGTGATGGGTTGAGCTACTCCTCTCTCATTTTTGTATGTCATTTCCAGGATGATCCTCCAGCAATGGACTTTGTGACAGCTGCAGCTAACCTGCGCATGCACGTCTTCAGCATGAACATGAAGAGTCGCTTTGACGTCAAATGTGAGTAGCATCTAAATGTGTGTGCTCCATGCATGTTCCTGGCTTTTGTGCAGAACTGACCAGTGTCTGCCCACCCACACTGCATGACCAACAGTACCAACTTGTTCTGTATGCCATTTTATAATGACGGACAGAAGAAAATTGATACAGAGCATTTAACAAAAGTTATGTTTAAGACAGCATGTTGTATTGTTCAACATAGCACATCGCTAACAATTAGCATAAGGCAATTTTAATTGAAAACGAAAGAATCAAGCTGATGATGATGATGATGAGCATTGCATAGAGTTAGGGGACAGTGATTTTGCAGAGAGCAAGATCGCTGATTCTCCGGTTTCATTTGGACCTGTTTGCATCTCGTTTTGTTGTTGAGTTTTGAACTGGTTTACATTTCTAGTCAGTGGATCAGTGGCAGTGCACCTGAGACCCTCACTGCTGAAGCTTAGAGCGTTTTCGCAACAACAAGCTTTAGTGTATTTTAATCAGACGCTAGTGGGCTTGACCCCATGTTATGGCTTGTCTGTGCCAGGTGGTCTTGATCCAGACCCTACTGGCAAGAAGGTACCTCGAACCAGGCAGGACTGAATCATGGCCATTAAGGCACTGTAATTATTCAGAGCTCAGATTTGTTTTTGTTTTTTTTTTATTGTGCATTACCCTGTATTCATATAACTTTTCAAACTAACACTAACAAGTACAAATACATAGCATATACATTTGATTTTATACAGAGACTTTATTAACCATCATGTATCAGTTGCAAAGATGATCCACCTGTCATCTTACGCGATCGTGGATATTATTGCATAGATTTGGGTCGATTTCTGCGAGTCTTATGCTTTTACGGGTAATTTACGTATGGTAAACTAATTTGTGTTCTCTTTACCATGCCGTTGCTAGTTGCTGAAGTCCTCGTCGTTTGGGTGAAAACTTTTAGCAGGTGTGTCCATCTCCCTAAATAAAGCCTTCAGATGCGCTCATGAGAGCTCTATGATGCGTCGCTATGTGGTGCCCGAGTGAAAAGTGTATGTGTCATGAAGGCCCCGCAGGTTCCACAAACTTAAATATTCCCTGGCCATGTTCATGGATATCAGTTTCTCCCTTTATCAAGTGGGATGGATGCGAGGAACGTCTTGGGACATCTTTCTTAGCTTTTTATTCTAAACTGCTTTGCAATTATTTAAAGATTTCCTTTAGGTTACTTGTTTCTGTATTTTGTACTTATCATCTAAAATCCTTAAGGTCATTTGATTATTTTGATTCAATACATTTTCATTTAACTTTGTTGTATTCTGCTTTCAATTAGGAGGATAATTATTTGACCAGCCAAAGCTTGTTTGACCTTTGACTCATCTTGGAGGTTGATGTTCACCTCAATATTATGTTGGGCCTAAAACATTCTGGAATCAAATCAGTTAGCTCATTATTTTTGTAGAAAAATACAAATTGTGTGTCTGTGTCTCCTAGTCATTACTGCAAATTTGAAATTGTTTCAGTACAGTATGTGTACCACATACCCTCAGTGCTTGAAATTATACCACATTATGAATTTTAGGCCATACAGTATTGCCCAGCTCTGAATATAGTTCATGCTTACGGTGCATGGTATGAGCTTTGGATACACGCTGGCATTTGTCAGTGATTTAATAACAACAGGTGTGTGTGTGTGTGTGTGGTTGCCTCTCACAGCCATGGCAGGGAACATTATTCCAGCCATCGCCACCACCAATGCTGTCATTGCTGGACTCATTGTTCTGGAGGGTCTGAAGATCTTGTCAGGGGAGATTGAAAAGTGCCGCACGGTAATCACACATCCACAACTCATCGTATTGTAGCACAATTCAATTGGTAAATGTCCTCTTCAGAATACTGTTGTACATACAACTCAATATGTATGTAATGCAGTGGTTCTCAAAAATCTTTCCATCATTCCCCACTTTGGAAGGGGAAGAATTTTCACGCCCACTTGTAACCTAGTTTGCAAAAAAATGGTAGCAAAATAGGTCTAATTTTTACATTATCTGAAGTCTTGATTTATGATTAATTTCTCTTTCATAATGAAGTATTTAACCTTGTGGGCCCTACTGAAAGACTGACAGAGTTGATACGAGTGGTCAGTAATGTTCACTCTTATGCTGACACGGTTGATACGGTTGTGAGGAGTTTGAAAAAATAGGTCCACATTTGAAAAATGAATGGTCTAAAACCTGTTGGAAACCATGCTGTTTGCAGTGAATTTTGTGTCAGCATAAGAGTGAACATTACTGACCACTCAGTGAGTTTCATTTCTTTACAAATGAAAGTATAATGTGTTTTAGGGTATAATTGCAGCTGTGTACCTATGCTGCCATTCTCTAGGTGGGAGTGGGGGAGGGGGTGCTACAGCAACAACCGAAAATTCTCAGAACAGCATTCATCAACATTTCAATCTTAACTATTGTGCTTCATCATAAACAGAAAACATGGCTTTAAGTGTAAAAAAAACTAACTTGTCCTTGTCCAGATCATAAGATATTTCAGACAGATGAGATGGACGCAGAGCCGTATTATGTAAATTCAAATGTGCATGGTATCTGTTTGACAAAAACTCTGAGTGATCTGACTGAGAATAATGGGTGTGAATTCTGGGGGGACGGTACGACCATTGGTACTGTAATGTCTTGCGTCCTACCTGTCATGTGTCCACGCCCCACAGTTTGAGAAATTGAATTCTTTTTCATCACTCATGAACACTTCTTAAACTGTGTGTGTGTGTGTGTGTGTGCACTTGCTTAGATCTTCCTGAACAAGCAGCCTAACCCACGTAAGAAGCTGCTGGTGCCCTGTGCTCTTGACCCTCCTAACTCCAACTGCTACGTGTGTGCTAGCCGACCGGAAGTGACCATCAGGCTCAACGTCCACAAGACAATCGTCCAGACCCTGCAAGACAGGGTAGAGTGCAAATCATCACACAAAATAATCTACAGCCTTGTGTCTCAAAGCATTAATCAAAATATGCACAGGAATTAATATACTTCAGTATTCAGTAGACACTACAGTTCATTACCAATGTGATGTAGTTTTGAGATTGAGATTGCTGTTAGATAGACCTGACTTGCAGTTAATTGTGTAATGTTTTTTATTGTGTCTTCATATGCATAGAGTAACTAGGTTTCTAGGTTTTAAAAACATGTCCTTCTTGCTTTGAACAATAAGCACAAGTAGAAATTTGCATCTTGAAAGCAAAAGTCAGTGTTTTATTGACTGTATATTTAAGTGAATTTCATTGTTTTGCTGTCTGCTTGCTGTATTTGTATTTGTGTGTGTAGATCCTAAAGGAGAGGTTTGGGATGGTAGCTCCAGATGTCCAGATAGAAGACGGCAAAGGCACCATCCTCATCTCCTCTGAGGAGGGAGAGACAGAAGGTGAGTTCTTCCAACAGACCAGCAAGGGGGAGACAAATCCTCCCAGCCCACAGTCACACAGCAACACTGATCAGACAAACCACCACACATACCTACACACATCCACACTCCTTTAACATGTGACAAGGGTAGAAAATGTATGTTCTTAATTGCTCCTGTAGTTTTTTGTAATTTTTGTGACCTTGCACTGTATTGCCTGCAAACTGTTGCAGTAATTTTAATGAGTCACAGTGATTAGACATTAGCAGGGCAGAAATTGAAATCCAGATCAATGTTTTTGAAGGTACCTGCTTGGCAACCAGATTGGTAGTGCTGCCGTTGGCAGTCTTGTGCTTTGCTTATGTTGTCTTGAAAACATGTTTGTGATTGCTGTCCCACATCCCTGACATTAACACCTATCTTCCTGCATACCACACATACACACACACACACACACACACATATACCCATAGATTAACCCCCCCTTTCCTGCCTTTGTGTGTGTGTGTTTCTGTAGCAAATAATAACAAGGTTTTGTCTGACTTTGGGATCCGGAATGGCAGTCGCCTCCAAGCTGATGACTTCCTTCAGGATTACACACTTCAGGTGAACGTCCTACACAGGTGTGTACAAGTGCTTGTGTGTGTGTGTGTGTGTGTGTGTGTGTGTGTGTGTGTAAAGTATATGATTTGTTGGTATTATATTGCATCCTTGTACATTTGTATTTGTACGGGATCATGCAATGACTGCCTTGAGTGAATGTGTTGTATGAGAGCTGGATAGAGTGGGTCATTTATCCATTTATCTATTTTGTGTGTGTGTGTGTGTGTGTGTGTTAGTGAGGAGCTGGAGAAGGATGTGGAGTTTGAAGTGGTGGGTGAAGTCCCTGAAAAAGGGCCCGCACCAATCGCAGCAGCTGAAGATGGGAAGAACATCGCTAATGGCAACAAAGACTCCGCCCAGCCTTCCACTTCATCTAAAGGTACACATTTATGTGTGTGTGTGTGTATGATTTTATGTTTTCTACTTTAGTTTGTCTTAATGAATGTTTCTCCTTCTCTCTCAGCTCCTGTAGAGGAGGATGATGACATTCTCATTTTAGACTCCGATGAAGAACCATCATCCAGCTCTGCCATGGATGTCTCTTCGGAGGGAGCAGCATCAGCATCAGCACAAAAGAGGAAGCTGACCGACGCCGAGACTGGCGAATCGGGCGAGTCCTCGACCAAACGCAAACGCCTAGACCAGCCAGCCACTAGCGGGCAGGATGACGATGATGACATCATAGCCCTTGATTAAATCCACACCTTGCCTAGGAAGGTGTGCTCTCCGGTGTCAAATTACATCCTGCCTCTCTGCCTGAACTGTAAATAGACCTGTATAAAACAGCACCCCCGTCTGTCATTTCTGTTCTACTATGGACTGAAATCTGTTTCCCTGTTAAGCATTTCTCCCAGATTGCCGCTGATTCTGGGTCTGATCTACTCCAGAGAAAGCAGCTATAAGGGATTAATTATGAGGGTTGATACAAAAGTGATTTTTTTTTTTCTCTTGTGAAACCAATGCTGTTTTTTGTAGCTTTGCTTACTGTATGGTCTCTTACGAAGGGAGGGACGGGGGGAAGGGAGGGGGATTGTGCTTCATGATAACGTTTTGGAGAAGTTGATGTATCCCCATTGTCCAAAAAAAACCTTTGCATATTTAATTTTTTTTTTGTAAGAAAACTTTGATGAAGCAAAGCCCAACAGGACCTCAAGTGTGTCAGTGTTTTTTTCAGTGAATCTCTGGTAATAGATAAGTGTACTACTTTCCAGGTTGGGAGGGGTCAGGACAAGGTGCTAAACATGGAGGTGTTCATTTTTACGGTTTGTTTGCTGGACCCTGTCAAAAGTCCAGCACCATATGGTCAGCAACAAAACATACTTACAGATACTGTATGTGCAAACACACACATTCTTGAACACACACACTGAAGTCCTAATAAAAGCATTACAGTACACCTGTGTTTGTGTGTCATGTGATTTCACGTGTTGTTACTACCAGAACATTCTTATCTCCAAAGATAGAATCAGGGAGACATGGAAACAATTACATAAAAGGGTATGTGTGTTTGTAGACACCAAGTCAGTGTATGTTTTCTAAATAGAGGGTAATTTCTTAAGGTCATTAAATGTGGTGTTCCAGTGGCTATGGATCTATTTTTAGGAGGTTCCATAAATACAGCTAGCATTTAACAGTATTCAGAGGTAGTATTACATTTTTGAATGCCTGACCTTCCTTTAGTATACAGAAGGAACTTGAATAATGAATGATAAAAATTAAGCACGGTCTCTTTGCTGTTAGTCCTCTCCCCTCCACAGAACCTCAGTAAATCTTTATCTCTGTTCTAAGAAGGCGAGCATAATTAGCCACGTCTGGTCAAACGGCTAATCTATATTTCACTATTTCATTTAGTTATAAAGACTGATCTTAAAGTCTGAAACCTGTGTGTCGAAACAACCAGAAACATTGTTTAACATAAAAGTTATGTCCTTAGAAAATACCAAGGGAAAGTTCTCTCCTTGGAAAATACTTACTTGGAAACTAACATAAACCCATATCCTAGACTTAAAGGGTTAATTGAATTTATGGATTGTGATTGTGTCACACGGTTTTCACACGATTGATGTCATATCGCATGAGGAAAACAAAACCAGTGAAAAACGAACGTACATTCGCACATGCTATGTGGGCAGAGTCCACAGGCCTGTTTATGTGTGGAGATGCAGACTGGCTGTCAGTGTGAGGAGTGTGATGAGTTCACTGAACTTTGACCAATTTGGCACAGTGTTCTAGGATAAAGAACCGCTCATCCTTTCACGAGCAGTCGCGTCAGCAGCACCGCCAGTCAGTTATTTTACTAACATTTTAAATACACAGACATAAGTGTAGGTAAAAGCAACTATAGCTACTTTAACTAGTTTAGTAGTTAGTCAGTTGCAGTAGCAAACTGACCGTAAAAAAAAAATGTTTTTTCATTTACTGACTTCATAAAAGTGATGCAATAGTGGTTCTCCTCCATGTGGTTTGACTTAATATGTAAATATTGCTTGCGTAAAAGGAAGCTCATTGAACCGCCCCTACTGGGGAACATCTGATTGGCTAGTTCTGTAGACCCCCCACTCTTTCCCCGAGCATCAGAGTCTGGAGTCTCTTGGGGCATCGGCATTATTCTGAGCAGGATCGTTGTACCAAAACTATTTGTTTTAAACGTTAGAAATATCAAAAGTCATTAACCTGAACCTCAGTGTAAATATTTCATTTAGACTTGAATGTTATTCTCAGTTCCTCCAATCATTGACGGAAGCGTTGACTACGTATCCACTGTGTTAGCCACCTAGCTGCAACTCACGGTAGTGTATCAAAAATGTGCTAGTTTTCAAAACAGTGGCGTGGATGACGGTATTGTAAGGACATCGAGAAAATTGGTCCGAGAAGACGAGAAGCGGTCGACTAAAGAAGAGCAGCTGTCTGGAAAAGCATGGTCACTTTATCCGCAATTCTAACCCCGCTTGGTCGTCAGCTTCAGAGACAGCTCCGGAGAGAGCTGCGGGTACATCGCTGGATTCCTGCTCGGAGATGTAGCCTAACAGTGTGTTCTAGCAAATATGTCCTCTCACAAAGTAAGTATTTTAATCAACGGTCTGTATCCTGTCCATACAGAAGATAGGTAGAGCTGTCTCTTCCCATCAGCGTGCTGCTCAGGCAGAAATATAGGTCAAGGGGATCTATAGCCACCCCTACGTTCAAGATACGCAGGGCATGTTGGGCCAAACCCAGACGTAATGTTAAGACACTAAGTCTTCGCCATGTTTTTTGTGTGTTTTTTGGTGTAAACTTAGTTTTCGTCGAGTTAAGGGGTGCAAGTATTTATGTTTTGTATGTAGTAATGTAGGCAGAGAGAGTGGTGTTTACTGCTGGTTGTGGATGACAACTTCCGGATGTGCAGCGAATTTGTGGATGATCACCTTGGAAAACACCAAGCCACCCCAAGATATTTATCATACACCATACTGAAAATCCACAGAATGCCAACTCTTGAAAATGTGTTACTGTTTAAATGGAAATGGAAAATGGAACGTTCCTTCAGGTGATACAATAGGTCTGACAACATGAACCATGTCAAAAACATTTAACAACCCTTTTTTATGTCCTTAGACAGAGGATTAGAGCCACACCTTGTTAAGTCACTGGTTTTGTTTTCAATGTAGGTAATAATCCTAAATAGCTGAGCACACTCTGGTATGTCTGTGGAGTCACTAGCATGTAGAGACAAGTTTGGCTCATGAGAGAAAGAGAGATGACATGCATGTCCTCCATGCATGTCCAGTAAGGTATCAAGTTCTTATGTGAATAAGAAATGTGCTAACCTGCCTCTGAAGCAGAAGTGGAAAGCAGGTATCAATGAAGGAGTGGCGGGTCTTGGACTATATTGTGTGCCTTTTTTTCACCTGTTTGCGTACACTCCTGATCTCCCCTGACATGATCAACAAGTTCAGTCAAATGGGATGTCCTTTACTTTCCTCTTGAACTGTATGTCAAGTTTGTAGTAAAGGTGACGTGTCCTCCTGTCATCACAATTAAACTTAACTTAATTGTTCATTGAATTGGGCTGTGGCTTCATAATTCACCATGATCAGTAGTGTTGCAATGTTTCACATGTAACCTAATTTGAATTTGAAAAAGTCACTCTCTGGGCTTTATAGTGATGGGTAAGAAATCACATTATTTATGTGATTTATGTAATATTTAGTGTACGTTTGAGACTTCCACCCGAGTAAAGTCTCCTGATAGAACTGGTTAAGTCCAGTGTTAAGGACAGTGTGAATCAATCCATAGCCCTGTTTTTAAGGGTGTTTTCTGTTGGAAAAAAGAAAATTAATTGGAAAATTAAACTGACAGTTTCTGTGCCCCATCTGGTTAGCGTTAGTTGCTGATTCACAGTTTGGTCTATGTTGTCTCAAATGTTCTCTTTTTCTACCAACAGCACACTTTCCCCTTTATTGTGAAGAAATTGCTGTTGTCTTTTAAAGGACACTGCCATGGTTTTAGTAAATTTCGATGAAGAAAATGTTATCTCTCACTAAATGTTAGGGACCCTCCTATCCAGTGATTTAAATGGACATGCATACATGTTAGAGAGGCCGTGGAGGCAGGTATGGGCATATTGCCTCAGAGAAAAGATTTCATAGGCTTGCCATGCACAGGTCACATGTTGCAGGTCCTCAAAATGCACTTGCAGGAGTAAGAGGTCACATCTGTTATCGTTTACAAACAAAGGGTGTCCTTAGCACAGAGATTTCTCTGTAGAGGTTTTTGAAGGTAATGAAGTTGATAGTGGCAGTACACCAGAGTTAAGTTAGGTATTGCAAGAGAACACCATGCATTGTGTCAACACACACACACACTCACACATACATGCACGTGCAAAGACTCTTCTGCTCAATTAACAGAGAGAGCGTAAGAGAGATTCCAACACTGTCCATGAAGAAAATGATGCTATGATGCTATGTCAGCATATTTAGTTTGTCATAAACATAGAGAAACAAAACTTGAATATCAAGCTTCGCTGAAAATAATACTAGCTTAGTTGTCTTCATGGTAACTTAATTTCATGTCCTTTTCCTGAAATAGTTTTTGGAAACACTAGTGTGGGAAGTCATCCACGTGATGCCGAGTCATTACTTTTGGACACTTTCCTTCAAGTATTGCATTTCGTGGCGGTAGGCGGTCCATTTAGTTTACAGATATGGGTATTTTCATAGCAAAAAGAAATCCCAAATCTGGAATTAATTTTAGATCGATGCGGCGCTAAATCTTGCGTCCAGCTGTGACAACGGCTGCCCACATTCCATCTGTCAGTTTCTTGAGCACAGTTCCTCTGAATGAAGTTGAGGCTATCGTTAGAAGGAAGTAATTCATTTTTTCCGACCATAACATTTTCACGACAGTCAAGAAAGGACGGACTGTCCGAAGTAGTTTGTACTGGCGGTGAAATTCATTTGGTTTTGAACTGATAACTTGTGCAAATGTGTACATCTGCAATTGAGTGTACAATGAAACGTACGTTACATTGATTTTTGCTTGTTTTAGAGTATACCTACATCATTTTATTTTGTCTTCGTTTGATTAGCCTGTTATGTCTGTACGTCGTGGTCGATGGTTTGAGTGTTGCATCTTCTGTCTTCCCCACAGTGCACCCAATCTGGCAGGGTCCACTGGCTGTCCCGGGTGGCGATCGCCAGTCACCTATTGACATAGCAGTGCGCAAGACGCAGTATGATAAGCAACTAAAACCGCTGGAGATGAGCTACGACCCGCGGACCTGTCAGCAAATCTGGAATAATGGCTATTCTTTCATAGTTGAATACGACGACACGTCCGACAGATCAAGTGAGTATGTCACTTGAACACTAATGGACCACGATTTTTAGTAGGTTTTGGTAACATTGGCAAATATTGAACATAATTTGGTTAATCCCATATGCATAACTGTTAAACTGTCAAAATGTTAAATTCTGTACCTTTGTTACATGTAGTGCTATTTTAGTCAAAAAGTCTGTAAACTACTTTAATTTTCTTCACTAAGAGGCTTTCAGGTTTTAGCTGTTTTCTCTCAACATTTGCTTTCAGCTCTAAAGGGAGGACCACTGGAGGACCAGTTTCGACTCTGCCAATTTCATTTCCACTGGGGGGAGTCTAATGCTTGGGGATCTGAACACTCCATAGACAGACGGCTATTTCCTGCAGAGGTATTTTGTGTGTGAGTTTGTCAGACTCTCATGAAACACCTTTATTTATCACATTACACTTTTATCGTGTTTCTCAGGCGTTCTGACATTGTTGATGGGGAGTGTAGGTTGTAGATGGGGGTGTGTAGATGGTAGATTTCTTTCAGTGTACTGTCTGTGCAGGCCATCACATGTGCCTAAAAAGTGTGTGTGTGTGTGTGTGTGTGCATATGAATAAAGCAGGAACTCACATGGACCAGCATGCTAGGAGTTTCTGTGCATGGGTGATTGAGTAGGTGGGTGTGTGTGAGAAAGAAATTAGAAGTGTGTGCGGCATGAGACTGGTAGCTGTGTGCCAGGGACAGCGAAGCTCTGTGACCTCTGGACACGGTGCAATTGGAAAGTTACCTGGAATGTACTGCATGCTGTGTGTGTGTGTGTGTGTGTGTGTGTGTGTGTGTGTGTGTATGTATGTGTGTGTGCCAGCAACAAGACAGCACAGTCTGCATAATCTCCCCACAGTGTACTATTTTAATAACACACTCCTTCATTCGTTATGTCATAACAGAGTCCGCGTGTGTATGCACAGATGTGTGCACGCATTGCTTTTGTATGATCTGGTCTTTCATTTGTTGTGACATAGCAGAGTCTCTCTCTGTGTGTGTTACTGTGTGTTCATTTGTGAGAGTGCTTTCTCTGGTTCTCACCTTGACTCCAGTGTCTGTGTATGGTTTGTGTACGTTTTATGTTTCACCAAGACCTGCTTTTGTAAGTGATCTGTGTTTGTGCAAAGGGCTGAACTTGATGGCCAGACAATGAGCCTTTCAGAAGCATTCTCATAAGGGCTGGGGACGTAGTCACCTTATTCTAACCATTGTTCAATCACTGTTATCTGCACAATTTGATAAAGTTTTGTGTGTGTGTGTCCGTGTGTCACTTTGTTTGACAGAGTGTTTGTCTTTCTCATCTGCTGCTGTTCCTTGTTCCTTGTTCCTTTTAGTTTAGAACTGGGGGAATTCACGTGTTTACATAGCTGTGTGTATTGTGCGTAGCTGTGTGTATTGTGTATTGTATAATCGTAAAGAGTGTGTGGTTGTGATGATGGTAATAACTAGCGTGTCCTCACAGCTTCACCTGGTCCACTGGAACTCTGACAAGTACAGTTTGTTTGAGGAGGCAGTATTGGAGGAGAATGGCCTAGGTGTCATTGGAGTTTTCCTCAAGGTATGCATCCTCTCTTATCCACTCAATTCAACTCAAACCTTATTGTCATTTTTCTACATACACTGCATAGAGTTGTACAAAATGCTGTTCTGTGTCGGCCCCAGGTGCATATATATACACACAATATTGACAAAAGACTGAAGGCTGGCAAACACAAATACAAACATTTCACAAAATACAGTAATGATAATACTTAACTATTACAATAGTTAAAAAAAACTATAGTGCAAGTATTTGAAGAACAGGCATACAGACTGCAAGACTGCTGAAGTGGCCTGGGACGCATGGTTGTGCTATAGAGGACTATGTAGGAGGGTGAGCATAGTGGGATTGGGCAGTTAGAAATGCAAAAAAAGTGCAGGTGCAGTGTTCTGCTCCTTATCCTCCTGTAGCACCGTATGTGTCATTTCCTGTCTTTTTTATCTCCCCTTAGCGTTTCCAAGTAAAATGAAAGGCAAGTGTGTGTGTGTGTGTGTGTGTGTGTGTGTGTGTGTGTGTGTGTGTGTGTGTGTGTGATTGATTCTCCTCTTCACAGCTAGGAAAGAGGCATGAAGGCCTGCAGAAACTGGTGGATGCTTTGCCTGCAGTTAGGCACAAGGTGAGTTGATATGTTTGTGTGTGTGTGTGCGTGTGTGTGAGTGTGTAAGTGAGAGAGAAAGATAGAGAGAGAGAAGGACATGGATTTTATTTGGATTTCTTATCTTTATCACAGTGCTGTAGAACTATGTCCTTCATTGCCTGGTTCAAAAGGACACATTCTTAAGTTAAGCTTTAAAAGTTAATCTGCTGTTCCAGCAGCACACTATGTATTTAAAAAGGGAACATACAGTCTTTGTGTGTACAGCATGTGTATCCAGTACGTGTGTGAGAGAAGTCATTGATGTTCAGTTTTGGTTTAGGGAGTTTGGTTTAGGGAGTATTACCAGTAGTCTACTCCAATTCATCTTTTCACTGCAGACAATTATTTTTTACCTTACTCTCTTTGTTGATGTGAAAAAAAAAATTGTGTGTTCAGGACAGCGTTGTGGAGTTTGGACGCTTTGATCCCGCTTGCTTGTTGCCCAAGAACACAGAGGACTACTGGACATATGCCGGGTCACTGACCACACCCCCCCTCACAGAAGCGGTCACCTGGATCGTCCTGAAGCAGCCAATTGAAGTCAGCCATGACCAGGTAGACAAGCACAGCTATTCACTATCAATTCTGACTGGTCTCAATCTTGTTTCACCTGCTTGACTGAAGACTTTAAAATTCATTGCTACATGAGATTGTTTAAGTCAGAATGTAGCTTCAGCCAGGGCCCAAAGTCAGACTTTATCAAAACACAGTTAAGTTGTTATCCATTGAGAACCCCTGCAAGCTTTTGTATGTCCAGCTGTGGTTCTTTGGTACAATGGACGAAAAGATGGACAAGATGAGTGTTCCACCCTGTTCTTAATGAAACTATCATTCATTGGTCTCAATCACAATGGTGTATAATCTTTCTCAGGGTGTATAATCTTTCTCATGACAGCTCAATAGAACAGGTGACCTGCTCTCTTTGAGACACAAACACACATACAGTACAGAGAGCACACTATCTGTGTGACGGTATACTCTGTGCTGTCTGAGATAATGGAAAGAGAGAGGGTGTTTGTTATGGGTTGGACATGGTCACACCGTCACACTCATGCCCACATGGCTCCTAGGTAACAGCACCGCTCTCTTTGCTGCTGAGACTGTTGCATGTGCAAGGGAATAGGATGACATAAAAGCATCCCATACAGAGTTTTTCACCACTCAGCTGAAGCCAATTTGTTAAATCACACACATGCAAATAACATCTTATTTTATTTAATTAATATTCCAGTAGTTGATGATCCAGTGTGTGGTGTTGCTAGGACATGCTGTAGCTCTGATTCAGTCCTGTTGGTCCCACGGCGCCACGGGAGACGCTGTCAACAGGACAGAATGTTCCCCAGCACTGTAGCAACCAGGAAGGGGGAGGGAGCAGTGGGCCCAGGGGTCAGAAACTAGAGACTGCAAGCTTAGGGCTGTCTAGGCAACTTTTTTTTTTCTCCTCTAATTCTCCTCTAATGACCACACTGTGTCCTTTCCCTCCCTCTGCTCCTTTCTTTCCCCTGTTGCCACTTGAATGTGTGTATGCACCCACCTTTCTCTCTCTCTTTCCCTCTTTCTTTCCCTCTCTTTTCTTCCTTTTTGCTTTTCTTTGTGTCCTCTTATCTCTATCTCTCTCTCTCTCTTACATTCCCCCCTCTCTATCCCTAATTACTTTGTGTATCTTTGTATGCCCACCTGTAACTTCTCTCTTTCCTTTCTTTCGTTTTCTTTCTTTTTCTCTTTCAGTTGGCTGTGTTCCGAAGTCTCCTATTTACATCAGCCGAGGAGGAGGTGCAGAGGAGTATGGTGAATAACTTCCGAGTGCAGCAGCCTCTGTGCGGACGGAGTGTCCGCTCCTCCTTCAACCCCTTCCACCACGGGGAGCCCCCTGCCCTCTGATGCCCCTACCCATGTCATATGCTGGCCAATCCCATGATGTCTTTGAGAGACACCCCTTCTGACCAATCATCCGTTAGCATATTATGAAGGCTGCCCTTCACTCCAATGGTTCTTATGGGCATCATGACCAGGAATCACTACCAACAGACCTCAAGAAAGTTTGCCCATGATATTATCGTTTTTTTTTTTAACTGTTTTAATAGTTCTCAATGGTTTTAAGGATTTCAGAAATAGAACTTGCAATTTGCTAAAATGTTCCCTCATTAGTGGCCTTCTGAATGCTTCTAGGATTTTCAAGAACTGCTGACCTATCTCTATGTATGCTTGTATAGTACACATGGTAGAGGATAGCTTAATAGATGTAGCAGAATTGTAGCTCCCTCTAGTGTCTGGGACTGAACTGAACATGTATGGTCATCTAGTGTTGCCTCATACAAATCAAACAGCATTTTTAAGGGCTTTTCTTTTTTTCTCCAGGCCTTTACATTCGATCATTGACATGCATTATGTTCATGCCATTAACATACTCACTCACACACTCAACAGATGTCCATTTTTGCACTTCTGCTGATGCTGTTGTGGGCACCAGAATGATAATTGAATGGTCAAACATACAGATGTGTGCACACACAAAAACAAAAGAATTACACAGATGCACACACACACACACACACACACACACACACTACTAATACAGCACAATTACAAGTGCTCAGCGATGCCTGCAGAAAGTCATCTGCTCTTAGTGCACCTCTGTCATCTATCAAGTGTGTGTGTGTGCAATCAGTTGTTGATCAGATATGGGTGTTTTTTTTTTCCAAGTCAAGTGGGTTTTATTGTGTTTCATTGTCATTTACACTGTATATAGTGAAACGAAACAACGTTTCACCATGAATTCAAGTGATTCTACTTTTTACATATACACAGACTTGAGAGGTTGAGCATGCAGCATTTATTGATCCGAATGCAGCTAAAGCTTGGCTTTCAGTGTGTGCTGCCTCATGTGAAGATGTATGTGTGTCTGCGAGTGTGTGTGTGTGTGTGTGTGTGTGTCTGTCTGTCTGTGTGTCTTTCTTTCTTTCTCTCTGTGGGTGCTGTTATCGCTCCTGCTGTTGTAGGGGAGTTTGTGTATGTGTGAGTGTGTGTGTGTGTATGTGTGTGTGTACCTGTGGTGGTGATTACTTCTGCTTGATTCTGGAATGTTCCGTGCATTTGCTTCACTCACCTTATCTCTCACCCATGCCAAGTCATTGGTCTTTTACCAATCGAAGCAGAACAGCATCCATCTGGCTTCATGACAAATTATGACCAACAGTGGCAGTGTTGCTCCATCCATCTTGTTACACTACTCCAGTTGACAGGGCATGGCCTAGATAGTGTGTTTAGAGAATGAGAGTTTAGTTTTGAAGCTGGAGTTTTGGGTTTAGCTCTAAAGTGTAGGGTCAGAGGTGTAGATTTACCCCATGTGTGACTTTGACCTCAAGGGTAAAGGGACTCAAGAGGGGACCTGTTGGAAGGATTAAACTTCCCAACATTCCAGGACCATTTTCTTCCCCTTTCTGTGTAATATTCATTGAAAAAACCTATGGGATTCAATGGAAGTCAGGAGGGTTGATTTATTTTTTGTTGGTGGTGGTGATGGTGGGGAGCTTTGTTTGGCATGGTGATGGAGGCCTGTTCCTCTTCCACCCAGGGGGAGTTGTGGTGGGTGTTGGGTAGGGAGAGCAACAGCGGGGAGGTGAAGGAGAAGGTGTGGGGGTGTCACAGAGAGAGGGAGGAGAGAGACTTGGGGTGCATGGGAGCGAGAGGGAGGATGGTTGTCTTGTTGGTTTTAGGATCAGTGACTACAGTGCTGCTAAATAAACCGGCCCATTGCATTCTGGTACCCCAAGAGGTCATCTGCCCCCACCTCTTTCCAGCCCTCTGCCCTGCACACGCACGCACACACACACACACACACACACACACACACACACACACACACACTCTCAGCTTCACAGGAAGAACAGTCTGATGTTAACCTGAGCGGAAGGCTGGAGCTGGCTGTGCAAACAGCTGTATAAAGGAAGAGGCGGCTGTATCATCCCACCTGCTCAGCTCACACACACAGTTTGAGGGGCCCCTCACATCGGAGGTCCGGAACAAGGCTTGAATTGGTTTGATATTTTTCAGTTAAGGGGTTGAATATGTTTTGCTTAAATGGATTTGCATAATGGAAGAAGACACTGAAATTGTTGCAGTTTGCAGTCAAAATCCCATTGACTTGAAGTAATGTGGCTTCGCCATATTGGAAGTTTTAAGAGATGTAATTCTGTTTAAAGTTTGAATCTTCCCTAGGTATTTTTAAGTGAGACTACTAATCCAACTAATTTTTTCCTGTTACTGTTTTTTTCTGTTGACGTCATGCAGCCTCTCATTCTGAATGAGATATCTATATTGTACTGTGTACTACAGCTGCCTTCATTACATGGACTTAAGTAAAGAATCATACACAATGTACGCACAAAAGGGGTTTCTGTAATGCATGCAAACTATGCCATTTGTGTTGCTGTTGTCATAGTCAGGAGATGTATGGTATGTGTGTTGGACAGGATTATTTAGATGTGTGAAGTGTGTGTTTTATGCATTTTACTGGTGAAACAGTGCGGTTCCCAGTGAATCCCTAGAAAACCACCTTTACTCAGCTGCTCAGCATGCTCTGTTGTGCCAGCTGCTGATCCAACATCTCCTGCTGGTGCAGACAGTACAATGAACCCAGAACTCGGTTTCATTCTATTCAGAGTTTATTAATTTTCATTGTCTGAAAGTTTCAGCAAATGTTTTACAACTTTTAAAAAGTGTCTAATAGAGATTATTAACAGATGAACGCACAGACCTTTGTTCTTGATGTGAAGTTTTAATAAATATATTTCTGCTCTTAGTTGTGTATCTCAGTGTATGTGTGTATGTACATGCGTGTGGGAGTGTGCTGGTTTTGAATACAGTTAATTCAGCAGTTTTCTCTCCACATAATGATAATAATAAAAAGTAATAATAATAATAATATTGAAACCTTTTTGTTAAGTCGAAACCAGTCTAGGCTACTTCAACAAAACCTGGTCAATTGGAAGCAGGACACGTATCCTACATCTGAAAAAACAAAATCACTAATCACAACTCAAATCTGAATGAAGTTGTGCTGCCATGGACAAGCCAGGATATTGTACATATCCAGCACGTCAACACATTGTGAGGCTGTCAGTTTGTGAGGCTGTCAGGGAGTTTTATTGTCACAGAGTTCTTTGATATTAACTCAAGGATGTTGCTACTGAACTGTATCCAGATTCCAGTTCCATTAAAAATGGATTTACATAGTAGGCAATTGAAATGAAAAATTCTGAATCCCAGGCTCCCACTTAAATCTTGAACTCTCAAAGACTTCACTTAAGGTGGAGAAGAAGGAGAACTGACATTCTAAAACTTCAGGACCTACTAACATGGACATGTAAAGTCAAACTAGAACAATCTGAAGCACTCACTAGCACAAGTGTTCAAATGGGATCACATGTGTAGGCCTATCTTGTCTATATTCTTACTTGCTGTATATACAGTACCCAATGGATGATGTGTTTGTGTGTATTCTATGAAAGTGGTCAGGGCACCTTGGTATAAAATCAAAAGGAACAAGCTATACTTACAATAGGTCCTGCTTGCTGTTGAAACACACACACACACACACACACAAACACACATTCTGCCCACAATAATGGAAACACACATTACATGTATTTACACACATGTATACACACACCCAGATGCGGCACACCATGGGATTGCAGTTCCCTTGTCCTCCAACGGTTTATTTTCTCTTGGGCTTCAAAGATCATCTTAGGTCCAAAACACAATCATGGGAAACCACAGCATCTCAGTACAGTCGTCTCCCCGCTAAAACTCGGCCGTAAAAACACGGCAACAAACACACATGCGCTCTTGCTCACTCTCTCACACACACATTCATTTATTCACTGACACAGCCTACAACAACAAACACACAGTTAGAATGCGTTTGAAGCAGCCTGAGAAAAACTAAACCAGGTTTCCAAAACATTGCGGGCAGCCGCCGACGCCCCTCCTGTGTCCTGAAAGCGTAGGGGGTGTTTCAGACCTGTAACAGACACACACACACAGACACACCAGCAGAGGTTCCGATCATTGACGAACAATGGAGAATAAACATCTGTGTACTTTGATGAATTTAGGTCATCACTGGAGCCGCTCCACCTTTTTTGACCTGTCCTGGAACAGCCTCCTCTGAAGGGCGTCTAATGCTGTGCTTTTATAAGTTTAATTACCAGTTTTAATTAAGAAACTATCACTGCAGAGAAGAGTGGAGAGGTTGAAGGGATGATAGAAAGATATAAAGAGAGAGAGAGAGGGAGTGTGTGTGTGTTACTATGAAAGCACTGTTAAAGCTGGTGTGAAACCATCAAAGACATTCTTAGCCCAGTCGAAACTAGCATGAGCAGGTTTTTAGCTGGATTTCTCAGGAATGTGGTGACTTAGTTATCAACACCCCAATGCGCTACATGTTTGAAACAAAACCCATGTTTATAACAGCAAAGGAACATCACTGGGAGAACGCTGGGAGTCCCTGCAGTGGAGAGGAGTGAATGTGAGGGACCATCTTGTACTGCACTCACAAGGTCATCGTCAGGAATGAGGAAGGCAGGCACAAGCTGACCAGCTCCCAGGCCAACTCTCAAGCTCACTTTCGCCAGTGTGTGTCTGTGTGTGTGATCCTGTGTTTTTGACGAGCCTGTTAAATCCATCCCTGCTGTTCTTCCCACTCCGGACTTGTTGAGGTAGTCATGTTAGAGGTTGGTGTTAGTGTCTTTTCCTGCAGGGTCCAGGGTTGTGAAATGTTGTACAAGTAACTTTTAGACCTATGAAACTATATCACTTACACATCGCTATGCAGTAACACACACACACACACACACCACAAATACTCTATATGCACACACACAAACACAGACACGCACACACACACTCCACACCAAATAAGTATGTGTGCGCACACACACACACACACAGTTTCAGTACCAACAGTCCTTAGGCAGGTTCGGGTTCAGTGGAACATTAATTTTGAAGGGATAAACAGATCATTGAAAATGGTAAATTCTGTTCTTGTGCCTGAAAAAAAAGCTACTCACAATGAGCAGGATGTCAATCTAAATGATACTCTTCAGTCAAAAATAATGAAGAGATTAACTCTCCTTGCATTTGCTGCATGAGAAGATGCCTAGTTTGGACTGATCAATTTGTGAAGCAGAGCCATGAACCAGATATCTTTAAACAAGAGGACTGTGACACTGTCTTGTAAGTATATGTAGGGAAATTACTACATGCAACCTTAACACACAACCACTGGACACTGGAAATAAAATCCACGTCCACCAAGCACACTGAGCATCAAGCAAGGAATGAACAGCACTCTGCACTCCAAGCTGCTCAATGAGCTCACACAGTAACAGGCAGTAGCTTTGGGATGAAAGCGATGTCCCTGCCTCGGCTGGGTCTCCGCCCTGCTGTTCCGCTGCTCTTGAAGTTAAATTTAGAGGAGAAGAAAAGCCACTTCTACAACTGCCCCTCAACAACACCCACCCCCCGTCCCCCAAACCCCGAATCATAAACAGGAAACTGTGGTTTGGGGACATCGTCTGAACCTCCATCCAGCTGCAACAACCCCACCCCCACCCCCCAGATCAGCCAGATCACTGTGTTCCTGTTATATGATATCCTGTTATAATGTTATCATTCTTCTTGATAACATTATAGTATTATAGGAACCAAGCTCTTCATAGATCTACCGTATAACCTAATATTATTCTGACATTACACAACCCATATAACCAGGCACACCAAAGCTACATGTAGCACACTAGGCTCTCTCTGTCTCCAATGAGGCAGCCAGCGACTATCCCAATAAACATACAGCTTTTCCATTAAAACTCTCAGGTGGACGTCTGGGGCCTTCCCTCAAGCCTGTGGGGCATTCTTGTGTGTGTGTGTGTGTGTGTGTGTGTGTGTGTGTGTTTTAAGGGGGAGTGTTGGCTTTGATGAGGAGGAAGGTTGGAGGGGATGGCCTGTTTCTCTCGGTGATCAACTCCGTCTGGATTTCAGGGCTAGCCCACACCCTACACACACACACATACACATATACACACACCATTGTAAGAGGGGAATGTAGGCCATACAGATAGGCAGAGGGGCACACAAACACACATTCACACAATATCACACAGCTGGGGGCACATGAACATGTACAACACACACACACACACACACACACACAGACGGCAATGTAGGCCACATTAAAACTTTCCACAGCTGGCCTAATACTCAAACATACAAAGACAAGTATCATAGAATTACCATTTTCCACCCTTTTTGTAATAAGGATGACAATTAAATACAAACTGTTACTAGCCTCCAATCAGTTAGCATTACATCTTCTGTTAGGTATAGGTGTCTAGATTACAATAAGCATCATGGTTGATCTTGTCCTGAAACTCTGTTCTCTGTTGTGTTTACCTATACGCTAAAAAAAGTCACTTTAATAAATGGTAATAAATGTTGCGTATGTATGCCCTTATCATTTCATTTGTGAATACTGTGGTGAAAGAAAATTTGCTACAACTAAAAGCTTAAAGTCGAAAATTAGCTAAAACATGATTTGGTCAAGTGCGGTCTCTGTCAGGACCCTTACATCTAGTGATCATTTCCTACTCTCATCAGCTATTTAGTGTACTTAACTGCCCTGTACTAATGTCATTTTTTATACTCATATATAGTTGAAATACTGCCCTATAGTGTGGGTCTACGCTATTGAAATGTAGCCCTGTGATTAACATGGAAATTAACATTAAGTAGGTTTAACATAGGCGGGGGTCGGAAACAAGTGAGTGGTGGAATTGGGTAATAATTTGATACAAATTTAATTGCACCCACAGCCACAGCCACTCACTTTCCTACATCCATTTCACACAAATACACCTGTCTACACACACACACACAAACAAGATTTCATTTTTTTTCAGATTTCTTTGCTTGTCAGACAAATCAGAGTAGATCATGGTGATATGACTTCCACTACCGAGAAGCGCACTGTGGGAAGAGCATCAAAGGCCAGGCTGACAAGGCCGAGGAGCACCAAAACAGATCAGAGGGATGTAATGTTTCACCTGCAGGACCAGCTGCCTCGGTCAGTGAGGTGAAATGGCCCCTGTCACCCCCCCCCCCCCCCCCACACACACACACACACACACACTTCCCAAGTCCAAATGGAACATGGATAACTGGACAATCCCCCCTCCCCCTCATCCCAGCTCTGCACTGTTGTGTTTTAATTTGGGGCCAATAACTTACAGAGCTGCAGGGTAAATTTGGCATCAGCTCTCCTCGTCTTCTTCCTACCTGGAAACAGGAAATGAAGGATGCTGTTTGGGGGGGACTGTCGTCTGTGGTCCCAGACAGAATGAGACAGTGGGGTCAGTCTGTCTGAATAAGGACAGGCACAAACAAGCACACATTCATACATAAACACATATGCACACAAACACATGCATGCAGACACGCACACACAGACACACACACACACACACACCTTTCCCTATCTTCAGACACTCCAGACTACTCTCTACCTCACTCCCTTCTTTGTTTCCTTGCACTGCCTCATTCTCTCCTGCGCTCTCAGACAAGAAATTGTGAATAAACAGTATAAACAAGAAACAGTGAAATAAAAATGCAGGGGAGAGAGAGAGTGGGAGGTCAAGAATTTCTTGAAGGTGGCGAGCATATTTGTTGTTCTGTGGCATTTGGAAGGTCATTCCACCAGCATGTGTGGGAATTTCTGTAAGAACAAGTAATATATGTGTGTTGAGTGTATACAAGAATAGAATAGTGCATGCAGTAGAATGTGTGCTAATAAAAATGTGTACAAGAGATTTATGTGCATGACAGTAGGTGTCTTTGGAAAACCATGTTGAAACCATGTTTGGAGCATCATCGTAAAGGACAGAGACTGAGATCTCGTGTAGGATTGGCTCTGTTCCAGCTACATCATCTACTGTTAGGAGTATTTAAGGTAGACAAATAAGGTAAAAGGTTAGAATGGTTGAGGATCATCGATGTATAGCCATTCTCTCGGTGAAGCATTAAAGACTTGGTTGAACAAGACAAACTTCTCTGCATCTTTGGGTTTTCTGAGAAACTTCTCCACACATGGAACAACAGATGAGAATAGACTGGATTGACCTGTGCGAGGCCGTGCTAGGCAACTTTCCTTAAAGGAGCGAAGTGGCTGGAAGGTAACATAGGGCTTTAAAAGACTATTAAGGTAGATGGGAGCAGATCCAACAATCATCCTGTAGGCCAACATTAGTGCTTTGAATTTGATGTGAGAGGCTAAGGGTAGTCAGTGGAGTTCAATGAACAGAGGTGTAACATGCTCTTTTTTGGCTGGTTGAAAACCAGACGTGCAGCTGCATTCTGGATTATCTGTAGCGGTCTCACAGCACAGGCTGTAAAACCTAATAGGAGGGCATTGCAATAGTCAGTTGTGTTAACCCTTTTCATTGGTTTCACACATTTCACATAGTTTTTCAAAACATTTACCACAGCTTTCTTAGAAAGTTCCCAAACTCCACTGAATTACTTGTTTGAACAAGTAAAAAGGAAAGAGTCTCTTCACAGCCAAAAACATATTGTCTGCAGACATATGAATTACTAATGTCACTGTGCAAATCTGACCTCCTCCATAATTCTTCAATCCACATTCATTCTTCATGCATATAAGATACCACCTTTTCTGTTTGCTATTTGCTAGAGGTCAACAGTATATATGGTAATTGTAAATGTTTTTGTAAATGTCAATGTTTTGATAAAAAAGGAAGGTCAATGAAGTGCATGAAGTATATGAAGTGCACTGTATTGTACAGTAGCCTATATTTGCCTAGGTGCTTATTATGGGTCTTGCATGTTAGTGACAGTTACTTTACTGTAAGTGTAGGAGGAATGAACACATTCAATTTCTACACATTCAATAACCAGGTAAATGGCACAGACATAGCAAAATGTAACCGCATTTCGTTACCTGTATTTATACATGAGTAATGACAATAAAGTTGAATCTAATCTAATCTAATCTAATCTAATGTAAGGCAGAATCTGCTTATTTTGAAAGCAAAGTTTTGCATTTTGTCCAAATGTGTTATGATTGACTGAGAGTACTCACTGATCTGTCCACTGATTGTGTTGTTTAAAGGAAAAATTTGCTTTTGCTGCATGTTTTAAATGTTGTCACAGTTAGAGCCTTTTGCAAACAAAATGTGTTGAAATGTGTCAAAATGTGTCAAAATGAGTCAAAATGTGCTGAAATGTGTGTGAAATGTGATGGTTACACCAAAACAATCAAGAAAAACTGTAGTATTTTGAAAGTTAGTCTACTATGACTACATTTCCACTCTCATTCATCATTTGATTTTTAGCCAGATTGTCTGTTTTTTGGTGGCGCTAGTGTATATAGAGAATTTTTTTTAGCATTTTGAAATGTAGACTTATTGTTTTGTTAACAAAATGTGCTTTTGATCAGAAAACTAACTGTTTGGCTAATTGTGTGATGTAGGTGTTTTGCTATGTTGGGGTTATAAAAAGTATTTTAAGTATAGTTAATGCTTGTTAGCGATTGAAAAAAGTGCAGTGTGGCATGGACCACACTTGCAGAGTGCCACACGCTTGCAAGTCAAGTTTGCTATTTCATCATTTCCTGCCCTGTGGGTTTTCATGGTAGCGTGTCTACTATTTGGGTGTGATTCAGTCAGCGCAGTCTTCATTCCTGAAGTTCATACATGCTGTGCTGATATAGCCTACAGGATTAGCATCCACGGCTTAGCACACACAAGTAATTACCATGTGCTGTTTCATTATTTCCCTCCCTGACTTCTTTTGGTATAATATTCAAATTCATTTTGAAGGTGAAACAGCTAAACATAGGTTGCAAAAGTAGCCCACATTTTTCTATATTCAAGTAGAAGTACAGACTTTGTGTCATAAATAAATAAATAAATAAAAAGTTAACATTAGTTTAGAAGTTCTGTATGCTCAAAGTAAAATGTAAAAGGTTTAGGCCTGTTGTAGGAGAGAGCCTAAGAGGCCTACCCTTTTTTCCATGTTATAGGATACTATGACAGCATGCACAACAATCTTTAAATTAGAAGTAAACAATATGTGAATGAAAACAATGTTTCTCAGTGTCTGGGGCACCACTAGACATGTTGGGCCCCCCAAACATTGATTATAATATTAAAATGTTCTCTGGGCCCCCCTGTCAGTGTCAGGCCCTTAGAATCATCTAAATCAACAGAAAAATAGAGATGGAGAAACTAACTATACTCACGGGAAGTAAGCGGGAAGTGAACAAGAAACCACACGAGGGCACTGTCTGGCCCTATTTGCATTGCCGGCGGAAGGCTGATATGACGCAAATTTGAGGAAAAGCCTTGAGAAAAGCCGTGATGATGCTCATGGGCTCTTTAGTACCGAGAGGAATTGTGCTCTCTGACTCAGTTCTGAACACGCTGCCGTCGTGAATTGTGTACTGCCGGGGAGAAGCAGCTCAGGCCCCTCCAAAGAAAGGGATCGACACAGAGGAACCGGCCGTCGTCGCCAAGTGTTAGAAGACACCGAGGCTGCATAGGCTT
The DNA here is from genome assembly GCA_027481765.1 of Tenualosa thibaudeaui. NCBI lineage: Eukaryota > Metazoa > Chordata > Actinopteri > Clupeiformes > Clupeidae > Tenualosa > Tenualosa thibaudeaui. The sequence goes on from JAIFZK010000007.1 coordinate 17,255,630, forward strand.
GTGCTGACAGGACGACACAATGTCAGGTTTAAAAAAGAGAAACTCTAACTCATCTACAAACCGAGAGGAGGAGGACAAGCAGGTGACGGAACGGATGCTGGGAGAGAATGGGAACTCCAAACGAACTGCTGACGGCTCTCTCGGAAGCCCAGACAAAGATGCGAGCAATGCTGGGGGAGAAGAAACTGTAGTTTTACAAAGAACGATAACTCTCGTCAATGGCATTGCCATCATCGTAGGCACCATCATAGGTTCAGGCATATTTGTCACACCGACCGGAGTGGTCAAAGAAGCCGGCTCCATTGGGGCATCCTTGATCGTGTGGGCAGTTTGCGGTGTGTTCTCCACCATAGGTGCTCTTTGCTATGCCGAACTTGGCACCACGATCACAAAATCTGGTGGTGATTATGCTTACATTCTCGAGGTTTATGGTTCTCTTCCTGCTTTCCTTAAATTGTGGATCGAGTTACTGATTATTCGCCCATCCTCTCAGTACATCGTGGCTTACGTTTTTGCCACATACCTCCTGAAACCCATCTTTCCCTATTGTCCGGTACCGGAGGAGGGGGCGAAGTTAATTGCTTGCTTATGCATATGTAAGTATACATTTATTGGTTGATGGCTAATATTATATAGTCTTGATGACTATATAATTTGATAATATCTGTACATTGTCAGGATGCTGTGAACGTATAGGTAACAAGCACGTGCTAACAAATACTTCCGCAAGCCATTGAGGGAGCGGTTGAGACTCAACAATCCTACACTATACAGTTTTTATCTGATAGTAACTTTTCGAACTTGAATACCGGATACTTCAAGTAGCTATCCTTGTATATAGTCCTAGCTTATCAGGGGGAGCCAGAATCAAAGATAGTGGGTAAACCCGATCTACCTCACATCGTAACACAGTGTTGAAACAAATAATACTATTTCATCATCTCTACGCATCACACCGCGCCACTGGCTTTGGGCGCGATGTTTGTTCAGTGTAGTTGAGCAGCAAACAGATGCACCACATGCTGTTCATAGAAGTTCGGTCACATTTTGGTGTCACTTACTAACCGGTTCTGTGCTATACGCATTGGCCCGCTTGGGCAGCAGTGGCATTTGACATATCGATGAGGCTTTTGCCGACACGCGTCGTTGTGACAGGTATTGCCGGAACGCGCACGCGCCCTATTGCTTACAGTGTTTGTAATCTGTAAGACATGAATAACGACTGTTGATTGTGGGGGTGATATTGTTTGGTGTATGGGCCGATAGAATAAGTGTGCAATATTTGTTAAACTACAGTTCCACCAGTATCTTTTTGAATCACTTGTACGCAGGTCTTGCTTGACGACAACCGGATTATCAGGTTTACCTTGAGCTGGTCAATTAACCAGCCAGTCAAAAGTGCGGCTACAAAACCAGGACATAGCCCAGCTCCTTCTTCCACAAGAGAAATGGAGGAATTATTTGTGTGTGAGAACGTAATAAGTTAGACTCAGAGAGCAGTGTGTTTGAATGACTGTAGTGAAACAAATAAGCAAGTTGATTGGGTTTGTCATTGTGTGTGACTGTGAATGACTGAGATGTGTGTGTGCATGCGTGTGTGTGTGTGTTTTTGGAATGGTGGAGCTGGTGTAATCCTGTACCAAGACTGAGAGTCTTTGGTTAATCTTCCAAAAAGGACCACATGACCGCTGGAGACAGAGTGGGAAATGTCAATCAAGAGGGATAGAGGGCAAAGTGGTGATGCTGTCGAGTGCACTGTGGGTTAGTGTGTATGTGTTGGTGGAGAGGGGGGTTCACTTGCATAAGACTTGCTCATGACACACACAAAGTACCATGTCACACAGGGACCAATCTTGCTTCTTAGCCAGGGGCTTTGGAGGTTGCTACTGTGAAGGAACAAGCCATTCAATGAGGGCCATCGTTTGTGCGTCAGCTGAGCCCTTAAGGCTGATGCCGGCTCATGGAGGCATGTGTGGAATGGTCTCTCTTTGCTGTCATGAGTGAGGCCGTGCTGCCTGTGTAAGGGGCCATAAAGACATAAAGCTGAAATGAACTAAATGGTGGTGGGCCAAGAGGAGCTGGTTTGAGGTCAGCTGAGCATGCCACTGGTTCATTACGGAGAAGAACTCTCTGGGGTTCAGTGTGCACTTTTGGCGACATTCCTAATTTCTCCTCAGAACTCCTCAGTTGGGATGAAAATGGTTTTGAAGCTGTTTATTATCTGTGATGGAGGTTTTGGATGCCCTGAGTGCTTTTGGGGACTTGGGGCTTGTGGGCTTCATTAGGGCAGCTTCGCTAGAATTTGGAGTAGTGTGCACTCATTTGAATCATGTCCTCCAGGAGGGGGATAAGAGGGATAATTAGGTGGTGTTGTCCTGCATGTATACTGTGTGTGTATGTATGTGTGTGTGTGTATGTGAGAATAGGACAGTCTTGTGGATGTTGCTCTGCTCCTATCCAGGTTCTTTTGTTCCAGTGACCCATTTTCCCCTTCAGAGAGCTGCAGTAATGCTATGGGAGGGCTCTTGGTGGGGCGGGTGGAATTGGTGGGTGGGTGGTTGTATTGTTGAGGCCCTTCTCAATCCCACTCATTCACTGACCCCCAACACCCCCCACCCACCCCACCCCAACTCCATCCCCAGGGTAGACCCCCTGACTTGGGGAGCTAGTTTTTATAGGAGACAGGAGGGGTTGCAGACATACTAATCCACATCAACCTCTTGAAAACACACACACACACGCACACTCTCCGTGTGTTTCTGAGAGAGTGAATAAATTTCTGTGTGAGCCGGTGACTGAAGGGGCCCAACAGTGTGTGTGTGTGTGTGTGTGTGTATGTGAGGGAATGTGGGTGTCTGCACTGTACTTTCAGTCCACACAGACTGGCCATTGTTGTATGTGTGGCCAAGTTAGTCTGTTGGAGCGTGAGGCAGATTGAGGGTTTGGTTGCTTTGAAGTGAGTAGTCTCTCTCATATACACACACAGTCGCACAAACACACTCATACACACATTGAATGTATACTTAGAATAGAATAAAGTATATTTAGGATAATGCTCAAGACATTTGTTTCTTTATTTTATTTGATTGTAACAAATCTGGACCTATGAAGTGAAGGTCTATTTTTGTCCTGATGGATGGGACATAGTAGAAGTAGAGATGGCCTTTCTCACATATGTTGACTGTTGATTCCTGTTTTCTGAAACTGGAATAGAACACCTTGATGCAGTCTTTTGAGACACCAAATAATAATAATAATAATAAAAACATAATAAAATAAAAAAAACATAAAACAAAAATATCTCCTTAGCACACACACCAAATTCATGCATTGTCTCAGAATGTCAAATTCTGCTTCCCAAAACCCAAAACCAAAACAAATCTATAATTCCACACAGTGCATACCAAATTGAATGCCACACACCACTCTCCACCACCGTGAAGCAATTGAATGAGTCAACATGGCCGATTACCAGCCAAGTCGGGGCCCCGGGAAGCAATCCCAGGTGATGAAGAGCTTAAAACAACGACTTTAGAATGCCACTGAATTACGGAGGACACTCCCTGGAAACCTGAGTGTGAGACCCTTTCAGAGCAGAGCTTTAAAACACTCACATGCACAAATACACATACACACACACATACACACACAGTCGATTTGCATACAGAAGATGAAAAAATTACATTTATTTGTACACATACAAACACTTGTTATTGTAAATTCACAGTTTAATGTCAATACACACACACATGCACATCCATGACTGCAGGGTGGGGTGTGGTGGGATGGCTGACATCTGGCACAGCTGAAAGAAGTGATCTAGAGGAATGCCTGTTCTGTTGCTCCGCCTGTGGCAAGATGTGTGCAGATGGGCAGTGAAAGGGCAGGTCGAGCTTCCACACAGGGTCAGGGCTGCCTAATTCTGTGAAGATTCACGTCAGCCGACAGGCTAATGTGTGACGGGGACCAAATTATTGCGTTTCTGTGGCGCAGGCCTTGTGCCATGGCGCCTAATTTCATTTAACTGTGGTGTTGACAATGCAAGCATCCCGGTCATGACATTTCAGTCCTGTGGTGAGCATTTCATGGCCACCCTTCAGAGAGAGCGAATGTGTTGGTGTGAGAATCCCTAAACCGAAATTCCTCCAATTCTCTTTTAATAGTTTCATCTTCTTCCCCAACTTGTGGTCTTTCAAGCTTCAGAACAGAATGTGCATAGAAACAACACTTTCTTTGGGTGAAAAAAAAACAAATCATCATCATCATTATTATTGTCCACGTTGTGTATGTTTTTTTGATCATGTACAAATATGACACTGTATTAATACTGATTCTCCCTCCCATTTCTCTCTCTCTTTTTCTCTCTCTCTCTTAGTGCTGTTAACGGCAGTTAACTGCTACAGTGTGAAGGCTGCTACACGAGTACAGGACGTCTTCGCTGCTGCAAAGCTTCTTGCTCTTGCACTCATCATCATCATCGGTTTTGTGCAGATTGGCAAAGGTATGACAATAACATACACACACACACACTCACACATGCTATTGCACTTCGGTGTAACCACCCAACAGTTTCAATAACTGTGGAGGCAGCACACTATACACACACACACACACACACATATACACAAGAGTAGAGGTGGGGGCATCTGCCTGGTTCATAGATCTGATTGGGCTCACACACTCCTATCATGTGTGTTTTGCATATCAACATTTCAGGTTGTGTTTGTGTATTTATGTGTGTGTGTGTATTTGTATGTATGTATCCTATAGTTCCAATCAAGCCCTCCTATCCTCTCAGTACCACAATGATGACAGAATTAGATCTGGAAGAAATTAGGGGCAAATTTGATCATCACAGGAATGTAATTTGAATGCCCTCCACACCATTTATAGGACAACATCAAGTGCCTTTCAAAAACAGCAAACATCTGTATGTAAACATCAAACAACTACACAGATGTACATATCACCTGGAGAACTGAAAACAGCAGGCCTTTCTTTTATTGAGGGAATATGTCACCCAGACCGTGTGTGTGTGTGTGTGAGTGTTTTCTTAATTGATAATCTTCATAGGCGTCCTGTTGTTGGGGAATAAAACTCAGTCGTTCTAATCAGTAATGTCACCAAAAGCCTCCTTTTGTTTCCAGCTCATTGGAGACCAATAAAAAGAAGCATGCACACACACATACACACACACACACACACACACAAACACACACACACACTCTTACAGATCTGCCAGAAGTCCAGACTGCAGGAAACACTGTGCCATTGTTGTATTTTGTGTGAAGGGGTACTCAGAGCCAGTTATTAACCAACTCAGGGTTCAGACAGACACTGCATGTTCTAGTTTTGGACAAAACCAAACCATTAACTTCTGATCATGAAAGTGTGTGTGTGTGCATGTGTGTGTTTGGGAAGGGGAGAGGCAGAAAGAGTATATGCATGTAGATCATAGCTAAGAATGAGACATGATTATGAAATATAGGCTTAATTAAGTGTTAGGTGTGTGTGTGTTTGTGTTTGGGATGGGGCTGCTTATACACATCTTTGTTTGGATGGAGGGCTTAAAATACAGACACAGATGCTCAGCCTGAGCAGGATGAGCCTGCTTGAGAGAGAGAGAGTGTGTGTGTGTGTGTGTGTGTGTGTGTGTGTGCATGTGCGTGTCTGTCTGTGTGTCCAGGAGCACTACATGCTTATGCAGAAATATCCAGTCTACAGTGTGTGTGTGTGTGTGTGTGTATGTGTGTGTGTGTTGGCAGATCATATCTTTGTTCTGACCCCGAGTTTCTCTCGACCTGTGCCAGCGCTGGTCATGCCCTTAGTGCCACGTGAAGTTGGCATATGCGAGCGTGGGCACTAGCGGGGGAAGGGGAAGGACCTGCAGGCTCAGACCACACCCCCTCTAGTCTGCTGATGGCTAAACAGAACTAGGGATTGTCCTGTGTGTGTGTGTGTGTTTGGGTGTGTGTATTTATGTGTTTGGGTGTGTGAGTGGGCTCAGAGAAAATGGAGCAGGACAGGACAGGGGGAGAGAAATATGCAGGGAGAGAGAGAGAGGAGGGGGGATAATAGAGTGCGAGTGAAAGAAAGATAGGTGGGAGAGGACGAGAACAAGAAAGAAAGAGAAAGCAAGCCACAAAAAGAGCAAGTGTATCGAATTGAGAGGAGGAGAGATGGTGGAATGGGAGGATAAAAGTCAATGGGTGACTGAGGGAGAGGGGGAGAGAGAGATGGAGAGAGAGGGAGGGATGGTTTAAAGCTTCTTTATTACACCACTGCCTTATTCTCTTCACATGAGATGGGGATAGAGAGAGGGAGGGATGAGGAAGATGGTAAGAGAGAGGGAGAGGAAGACAGAGAAATGACAGAGAGTGAGAGAGACATTGGGAGAAAGGGAGAGAGAGATAGAAAGAGAGATGGAGACATGAGATGAAAGGTACTCAGTATTGGGTTATTGGGTTCCTGGCATGCAGAATGATCAACAACAATAATAACAACTCTCTCTCTCTCTCTCACACACACACACATTTGCCAGTCAGAGAGTGAGAAAGAGAGAGACTGAGAATAACAGAAAAGAGTGTGTGTAGAAAGGAAAAATGGGATGGGGGGGGGGGGGGGTGAGGGAGTGGAGAGCTTTTGTGAAGTCAGTCAGACACTCTCAGGCCTGTTGGGATCAAAGTCTTAAACTCTTAAATTCCACCCTACTGTGCACAATGGTTGGACGAGGCCCATCCAGATCGCATTATGTACGCTGAGGCATTATGTACGCCGAGGGCGTCCAGACGCCAAGTGGCCACTGCTGAAGCCAACACCAATGGCACCTTTTGAGGAGTTAGTAGTCATTGGGATAATAATCAAGCATTCAGTTCAATTCAATTCAATTCCATTCAATTTCAATAGCACCATTTACAACAGAATTGTCTCGTGGCACTTCACAGACATTAGCAAGGAGCACCCAAGAGCAATAGGGGCAAAGGAAAAACTGCCTTCTGGTAGTTATTCAAGGAAGAAACTTTTGGCAGATCCACAGCTCAAGGGGTACAGTCAGTAGTATACTACTTTGTCCATGGTTTTGGCTGAGCATCATAATAACTCCAAAATATTGTTCATCAACATTATAAGGTGGTCAAGCCATAGGTGGTTGTCTAAAGTTTTTGCTAGACAGCGTAGTAGCAGCCAAATATAAAAGTCAAAGTCAGGGAGTAAGCTCGATCGTGGGGGTAACATTAGGCGGAGTCCATTTTGAAGTGCCATCATGAGAATACGCCTCATCACTGTCTGTCCTCATCTCACACACACACACACACTAGTTGAAAGTTGTGCGTGTGTGTGTTTGTGTGTGCATGTGTGTGTGTAAAAGGGAGAGAAAGGGAGAGAAGGAGTATGATTACAAGTGTTCTGGAGCGTGTGTCTGTGTGTGTGTGGGGGCGTGCTTGTACTTTCTTGTGGTTATACTCTCATTGCTTCTGTTGTCTTTGGCTTGCTGATAAGCTCAACAGACACAAGACCAACCAGCAAAGAGAGATAGAGAGAGAGCAAAGGAGGGAGGGGTGAGAGAAGGCAAATAAAAAAAGAGGAAGAGGAAAAGATAAGACGGAGAGAAGAAATTAAAGACAAGAAATTAAAAGACAAGAAATTAAATGTTTGTAGACTGGTAGCCATATTTATTAACAAGATTTGTTCTGTGATTGACTCTTTTTGGTGCACCTGTAAGACATACAAACACACACACACACAAACACACACACACACACACACACACACACTGTTTAGGATCAACAGACCACAACAATGCCAGGAGTGGGTTAATCTCCAATTTCCTGACCGGAGAATGCCATAACTGGACACAAACAAACATGCCCACATACTGCTGGGTAACTGTAGTTTACAGAAGCTGATATAACCTGGTGCTTTCTCCACCCCCACCCCCCATGCACACAGACACACACACACACACATACAAACACATTGATAAAAAGATGTATAGTTTATACCTATGATGAGGTGGAAGAATTAATTAATTATTCAACACAATAATCTTGGTCAGCTAATTAAAATTAATGTTAGGCATTGGGGTATTAGACGGTGACACTCAGCTTTGCAACTTAATGTGCTTAGGAATTGAGAGGCAAAATTAGGTCCATATCGAAAATAAGTTTTGTTTTTTCCAAAAGGATGGCCAGACCTGGTTCCAGTTCTGTCTAAGTGATTATATTTTGGGATCCCAAACCTAGAAAGTGAAGTATAGGTTTGTGTGTGTGTGTGTGTTTAAATGTGTAAGGAAACACATTACAGGTGTGCAATATGATAGCCTCATCCTTAATTTACAGCCTTTCCTGGTTGTTTCTGTTGTCTCAGCTGTGCTGCTTGACATACTCATCTGTGAATTGTATGAATGAGCAAGGTCTGTGTGACAGTGAGTTAATCTGTTTGCATTTGTGTGCATGTGGGTATGTTTATGAGCCTCTCCTGTAGTTTGAATGCTGGTGGTGGGTGGGTGGGTGGGGGTGCTGTATTGTTAAAGCTCTGCTGGTAGGCTGAGAAAGTCCTCCTAACATGCCCCATGTCCTCCACTCACTCACTCCTCTAGACACCTAGAGTGTTTTCTCTTTATTTCTCTCTCTCTTTCTTCTCTTCTCTTTCTCTTTCACACTTGCTCCCCTTCTCCTCTACTATTCATCAACACTTCTGTTTGAAGGTGCAGACACTGTGTGCAGACAAGGTGTGTGAGTGTGTGTGTGTGTACACATGCTCTAAGACAGTGGGACTCAAGATGTGTGTCTGATAAACATTCTGTTGTCTAGGTGATGTGTCGGGACTGCTTCCAGAGAACTCGTTCACAGGGACAAAAACTGACATGGGGAACTTGGGGCTGGCACTCTACAGTGGCCTCTTTGCCTACGGAGGCTGGTAAGACACACACACATACACACACTGAATAATGCTAATGTAAGGGTGGATCACCAGGTAAACAACAAACTCTTTAACACGCACACACACACACACACACACATACAGACACACACAGTCCTGTATTAAGCTCAAGGTGACTATGGTGTAAGGGGACCTGTGTACTCTGTGATTGGGTCTTAATGATTGAGACAACTCCTTGTCACAGCAATCACATCAACAGCCAGTCACGGTTGGAGAATCTCATCAACCAACTGTCTTGTTTACAAATCCCCACCTGTTTAAGCTCTCAGACTCCAGCTTGACTCCTTGTCACCTTGTAAGCCTCTCTCTATCTCAAACTGTTTTGCTCTTGTTTCTCCCTCTCTCTCAAAACAATCTCTGTCTCTCTTCGCCCTCGCTCCTTCTCTTTCTTTCTTTCCTTCAGTCTTTCTTGTACAGTCTTTCTTGTACTTCTTCTTCTACTTCCATTTTCAAAGCGGCTTAATGTGCCACTGCTAATGCGTGGTGTTTTTGCTGTTCAGAACAGAGTACTGATCTATTTGTCAGAGCGAACATTTGTGGTCAAGGGGAAAAAAACAAAAACAAAAAAAATGAGCATGGTTTGCAAATGCTCAGGAACATTTGCAGTTGTTTGCAACCACGGCGGTCCACTGCTCACAACAGCCTTTGAGCATGAGTGGCCATGTTAACCATGTGAGAGAGTGACCATGCTGTGATCCTTGGACTCAGCTCGTGGCCCTGTGGGTGGGAGAGGAACAAGCCTGTGGCCCTGTGGCCTTCACCCACCAGAACAGAAGACTGAGGAACTCCACCGCAGGACATTTCACCACACCCACTCACACACCAAGTGCCTCTTACTCCCCTAAACCCTATGCCTTAAGCCTTGAACCCTCAATTGGAAAAGAGACAACTGTCACAAAAGATTAAAAAATATATATAACTGAAACTGGTATGAATCCAAGGTTGGTTGATTGTACCAATTAAGTCTTTAAGGAGTCAGGGATTGGGGGTGAGGGGTGGATGGGACATTGGGATTCAGTCATTATGTTTTACAGCTCCGAGGACACACTTGGAGGAAGTTAGCTGTAAAAGTTAACAAGTGTAAAAAACCTTTCTTCTCAGTGTCTGTTTATGTTCTTTCAGGAATTATCTGAATTTTGTCACAGAGGAGATGATTGAACCATACAAGTGAGTCTGTTTATTGCATGCTTGTGTTGAAGTTTATCTTGGGTATAGATGTATTTTTAATTAATTTAGACCTATTCTTATCTATGTAAACATGTTTTGCATACTCATAAAAAACTCTGAAGATAAATTTGTTTGTGTGCACAAAAACCTATTATGACCTGATCATGCATCAGTAAATTTAGCATGTTAGCTTGTTGTACTTTGGTCTGCATATGATTTTTGTCTTGCTTGCATATTGATGGCGTGTGTGTGCGTGTGTGTGTGTGTGTGTGTGTGTGTGTAATAGGAACCTGCCTCGGGCCATTATTATTTCTTTGCCCATTGTGACCGTTGTGTACGTGCTGACGAACCTGGCCTACTTTACAACGCTCACACCAGACGAAATGCTCAACTCCGAGGCTGTGGCAGTGGTAGGAAACCATTAACAGAACTGTTTATTCAACAGTAACAGCTTATTTATTAATCAGTATGAATGATATGTGAAGAGACATTTAACAAACTGTGTGTGTGTGTCCATGTGTGCATAGGATTTTGGGAATTACCATTTGGGACCCATGGCATGGATCATCCCAGTATTTGTTGGTCTGTCTTGCTTTGGTTCAGTCAATGGGTCTCTCTTCACCTCATCAAGGTAATTATTTCTGTGTGTGTGTGTGTGTGTGTGAGGGGGGGGGTCTAAGCTAGAATTGCTCTAAAGTTCTCTTTGTTTATTTTAGTACTGTCAATGTTAACGCTAATATGGTGATGAAATTAAACTAAACTAACTAAATGCATCTGGCTCCTTTTCAGGTTGTTTTTCGTGGGCTCTAGGGAGGGACACCTGCCTAGCCTTCTCTCTATGATCCATCCCAGCCTGCTCACGCCCCTGCCCTCGCTCATTTTTACTGTACGCCACACACACACACACACACACACACACATACCGAGAGTGAGAGTGGTGAGAGTCCAGTTTTGATGGAACAACTACATAAATGTGGCATCCGCTACTGATGTACACAAAATACACACTCATACACACACACGCACAAAATATTCATATACTATCACATATCAGTATCATATATGTCAACACTCCTGACCTGATCAACATATTATCCAATGTATTACTGGTATAACTGTATCTATCAGTTTCACAATCTCTCTCTCTCTCTCTCTCTCTCACTGCCTGCAGTGTTTGATGACGTTGCTGTATGCCTTCTCCAATGACATCTTCTCAGTGATCAATTTCTTCAGCTTCTTTAACTGGCTCTGCATCGCCATGGCCATCCTTGGCATGATGTGGCTACGTTACAAGAAGCCTGAGTTGGAACGCCCAATCAAGGTGAGCCTCGACCAAACCCTTCTGCCTTCTGATTGGTCATCTGAGAGGCTGTGTTCTCATTTTATAGACTGGTTTATGGTAATTCAATCAGTTCTCATTCCCAATTACAATTTCAGTCTCTGAGCTGTAATTTATTTCACGTGGAACTGAATCTGAATGTAAAAGGTGTGTAGAGTCTACAAGTACGCAGATATGAACCAGCAGCCTAGACTTAGGGTTAGGGATAGTACACAAAGTGGAGGTTTAAATCATGTTAAATCATATTTCATCAGCATAATGTGCCAGTAAGCAGTAGAAAGCCAATCTTGCACGTCCCAAGGAATGTTTCCCTTTTTCTGTGGTGTGTTGCCAAGTGCCAGCCTCTGCACAATGGTACCCTGTGCATTTGCTTATACTGCCTCCACCTAAATCTGCCAATGTCACCATCCATGACCACTACCCCCCACCCCCTCTCTGTCCTCTCTTCATCTTGCAGGTCAACTTGCTTCTGCCCATCACATTTGTCCTGGCTTGTCTCTTCCTGATTGTGGTGTCCATCTGGAAAACACCACAGGAATGTGCCATTGGCTTTGGCATCATTGCTACTGGCGTGCCAGTCTATTTTATAGGGGTGTATTGGCAACAGAAGCCCAAGTGGCTTGTGAATGCTATCTGTAAGTCCCCACCGTGTGTGTGTGTGTGTGTGTGTGTGTGTGAGTTCAACGATGCAGGATTTCATAATGCTTATAGCCACTTAATAGGTGTGTATTAGCAAATAGTACTCTTGTGATTCATGTGAGTATTTTAACATTCTCTCTCCCTCTCCCTCCCTCCCTCTCTCTCTCTTGTAGTTTCCTGCACAGCCGTGTGTCAGAAAATGATGACAGTGGTTCCCCAGGAGTCTTGAATAAGAGTGGCACCCAAAACAGACCCCAGCATTTCAACTCTCTCCTCTATAAACACAGACGTAAACACAGTGTTAAAATGGAAGTATATTTTCCTGCGAAATGTCATTTTTGTTGTGAGGTTGGCAGTCAATTCTTTTACCTTATAACAATCACACTCCCATTTTTGGTTTAAGTGAAGAAACATTTCAGACCTTCAGTTTGACTGTGTGTGACAATGGGCACTGTAGTGTGTGTGTGTGTATGTCTATGTCTGTGCCTGTGTGTGTGTGCAGGCACCTGTGAACCTGCATGTGTGTACATGTGTTTGTTGTTCCATTTGCTGGGCTTTCCTCAATCTCTGGTCTCTGCTGCTAAGAGACATACAAGTCTCAGTTATTTTTTTTTATAGCCAACTGAACACACACACACACACACCCATACACACACATTTTTTGCTGTTTAGGTCCAGGAGAGGAGAGGTGGAAAAACTTGCTGTGCCTTTCTTTTTTTTTCGTTAATATTTTTTTTGTTTTGTTCTATTTTTTATTGGGACAAGTTTCTATATTTGCCATAGGCACTCCTTTGGTCAGAATAGATACTTTATGTTTCTATTATTGTTTTTATTGTTGTTGTTGTGTGGGAGTAACATTTGACATTTGTACATTGCTAGCAGTCTACTGTACTAACACACTACAGTCAGAATAGGTTTACAGTACTGGACTAATATATTGCAGTACATTACTAATTAGTTACATAGATGTACAGTCTTGACTCATCTGTCTGTCTATCTGTAATGTTTGCCATCAGCAAAACTGGTCCCCTATATGCAGTACTGATTCTGTGAGGTCAAACTGCTCCTGACTACCTTTGCTCTGAGATCCACTACTATTAGAAATGTATCAGGCTGCCGACAAATGTAATGAGTCACATGCATGCAGAAGAGGCACACTACATTGAGAGAGGACCAAACAGGATTAGGGAATACACCAGTAGCTCTTACCATGTGATACTCCTGATGCCCTATGATCCATACCTGTTTCACACTCCATATATGTGCCCTCCCTGTACCCACTCCATGGATGTAGAACCTAGTCAGAAATAGTGCAGTTCCCAGTGTGACAAATCCATGACTAACATGACTCTCAGTGTAGTAGCCTACATCTCTACTTCTGCAGACCTGTCAGTACCTGATAAACTCGTGCGTATTGGGCTTACTTCACTGGGTTTAGTATAGACGAGTCACTGGAAAAATGGTCATGGTAATTTATGTTTTTTTTTTTAATTGTCTGAATGTCAGTGTCCACATTGAACCTCAAGCCCTGGAAGTCTTTGAGGGTTCAGGGGCTTAGGGTTAGAGGGGAGACATTGGGATCCATCTTTGGTGCAGACCAGGTCCACTTCACTGATTTGCTTTTTGAGAGAGTATGGGCTTCATCAATCACTAGAACCCCACTGAAAAATAAGGGTCCCTGTGTCATGAAGCCACCATGAAGCTTCGAACACACACAAGAGCTCACACTGGAACAGCATCGACCGACTGTCATCATTACCTCATCAATGATCTCTAAGCATGTCAACTAGCTGTGTGTGTATCTCTCTGTGTGTGTGTGTGCGAGTGTAAGAGTGTAACACCCAAGTTACACCTGTCTAGTGATGTAAGGGAGAGGGAGAAGTGTGTGTTATTGAGGAGACCTTTTGTTGGACCAAAATCAGCTGGTGACAGATTTTATTTCCTTTGAAATTTGAGGTAAATGTGTGTGTGTGTGTGTGTGCATGACGTGGGTATGGAACTGTATATGTGTGTACGTTCTGTGTGATTGTTTAGTTGGGTTGAGTAGGGAAGGAGTAGGGAAGGTTTTTTTGTCTCTGAAATGCCATGCAGTGATTATTACAAATGGAAGTAAAAGTTGATTTACTGTAGATGGGTGAGTGTGTGTGTGTGTGTGCGCGAGTGTGCGTGTGGTCATTGTGAAACCTAGAAGCCGTTATTACATCGCCATTCTCTTTTTGCGCTTCCATCTTACTTTATTCTTAGCTTTTTTAACTTAAAGCTTTTTTCTTTTTTTCATAAATGTTGCTCCTAGTTTTCTTCATCAACCTCTTGTCCTGATGTGCTTGTAGAGCAGAAGTTTGACTAACCCTGTTTGCTGAGCCCCGGCACCATGAAGTGAACTGTAGTGGATTATTATTACCTGTAGTGGGTTATTTATTTCAGATATATTTCAGAGATTATAATGTAGTGCTCTTAATTGTATTTTTTATGGGGCATTTGTATGAACTGCTTAAGAAATAAAAAAATGGTCTCTGTCTGTGGCCTTCTGGTTATCACTTTTTTTTTTTTTGTAAGTTTTGGATGTGTGGGTAAAGCTGGATGTGGTGAGGGAGTGGAAAACAATGTAGAATACAAACCAATGCAGAATAACGCAAAACTTTACAAAAAATGTAAACAGAAAATCCAATAGAAGAAGAAACCATAGCATTTAACATTATGCTACACCTGCATCTAGTCTACCACTAAAAACCCTCTTGATTTTCAGAAAAAGTTGTTAGATTACAGGTGCAGTCAGTGATACATATGCTCTGAAAACTGAAAACAAACAGTTGGGGCAGCCTGCCCCCCAAACAATAACACACAACACATTTACACATTGGGCAAATGCATCAAGTGTGGTGGCGGCCAAAACTAATGGACCATTATGTGAGCAAGTGTGCCATACCTGGGAGTTCAACGTGAGGACAAACAAGTGATACCTTGTTAAAATAAAGTTTATAAATATCGTAAATTAGTTTCTGTGAGCTATATTCTATGCACTGTAACGCTGACTCGGCTACATTAATTGGCTGCAACTGATGGTTGTACAAACACTTATATTAAGTTTATTGGCATCTGTTGGGGTAAACGGGCACAGTTGAATCTTCGTTGAGATAATTTTCATGTAAGATGACATTAATTTACCTGTATAACGTCTCATTAGCAAAAAAGAGCTCTTGGTCGTTTACTGGAATATCTGCCAACGATTGCTACGGGAAGATATCCAATGAAGGGTAATCTGGTGCAGTAGTGTACTTTACATGAGAAATAAGATTAGTTTTACCTTTACGTTCAATTCTGTAGTTGAAATGTTGTAGTTGATAGCTTAACTTTCACCTACCTACGTCATAATGTTCACTGGTAGGCTTGGTAGGCAGCTGATAGGCAGATGCCCTAGCATAGTTATTAGAGTATGTATAGCAATTAGGAGAGAAGGTAAATGTTATTATCTCCCATCTATGGACATAATCTCCAATCCATGGACTCACTATGGTTGTATTTTTTAATAAACGTAGAAAAAAAAACAAGCTGGATGTTAGCAGCCTATGTCAAGGGAAGACTGTTCGTTTGACAGCTAATGCAAACATGATGCCAGGGGAAAACTACGCTCAATTCAAATTAAACTTTCTATTGTGATTAATTAGATTTTATTTTAATCGATTGACAGCACTAATGCTAATTCATTAGCTGTCTCTATTACTCCCTATGTAACGTTAGTGTTGTTACCAGAGACACTTACCTGCTAATTGGAATCCGGGCTACGTCAGATTGCAGTTCCCATTCTTTGATGTTAAAATTAACATGATGACTGAGGAAGCAATCTACCAAGTGTAGATAAAACGGGCAGGTGTGGAGGTTCACTAAATCAATTTTACTGCTTTTCAACTGTATAAAGCTGTTCAGGAACCTATCATCGAAAAAGATATAGCAACATAATACGTTACAATGGGAGCAAATGTGAATAGTTCTGGTCTGCATAAGTGGGAGTGGCAAATAATTTCACAGTATAAACTTCTCAATGATATTCTGTATCAGCATATGAGGGTTCAAGTCTGGTCTGATTTCCCCCCTCCTCCTTGCGAAAACAAAGCACATAACTTGATCAACTTTAGTGCCTCTTGCTCTTTGCTCTAGAATCTTTTCTGCAAACAATCAGCAGCCTGCCCCAGTACAATAACACAGAATGACCTTCAAGGTGTCGTTAATGCTGGAGTTCTCAACTTTTTTCATGGGACATTAAGTATTAAAAAGTGTGTGTAGGAGAGAGAGAGAGAGCGTGAGAAACACCTCATGCCTCTGGTACAGAGATTGATTGACACATACCTCAAGTGCTAGTGAGTGCAAGTGAGTGCTCATGCCTGTCAAACAGGTCATTGCTTAGTAAAATATGCAGGAATGTTCGAAAGCATCTTTATACTCGAGGCATTTTACTTTGAAAGTTTTTTTTTTTTTTTTTTTAAGTACAGCTCAAGTCCATAGACATTCTTTATGTGACGCAATGACTAGCAACTCTAATGTCTGACAAGCTGTAAATGTTGTTTAGCAGCTCTTGCTGCTTTTTGCCACAAATGAAGGTAGTTTTAATACGTGGATTAATACGTTTTAATATGGATTTATTGGATGATTGAAATAAGCTGTGTTCGCCGCTACAAAGTGCACAATGCAACATAATAGTCACTTAACCTGTCAAGTATGTAAGCTAATTTGCTAGCCAGAGATGGTTGATGAACCTAAAGCTCTAAATTATCTTTGCTGTCATGAAGGGAGCATTGCACAAGCTATGTTTACAGCTGTTGTTACATTACGTTTAGAAGCTGCTTTAAACATTGAATTGTGAAGTCTGGGTCCTCTGTGCTGCCCCAGTTTGTGGGTCGGATGTCCAAGACACGGGGGTGCACATGGCATCACTTCCTGCTTTTGAGCTTGAACGACTACTTGGAAACCAAGCTCTGACTGCAAATGGATTTTGCTATTAGAAATGGCCTCTAAAACATGGGAGAATTAAAACAAAGCCAGCAAGTGATGTCAAATAGCACAAAGCCATTGTATATCAATTGTGGTTGCCAAAGAGGGCGCCATTTAGCCAAAAGGAGGTTAAAAAGGTTTCAATACAATGCCTAAATATAAGTTTTAATTAGGCTTGTAAAATTGTACTTGAGCTTATTTTTGATAAATTAGAGTTTCTATTCTATTTCAACATCAGAGAAGAAGGTACAATGCACCATTCATCCATTCTGTTTCCTCTTTAAAATAAACAACTTCAAAAAACAGGTATAAGTACTCCCAGTTCATTGTCCAGACTACTTCATGCGTTTGCACGCGTGTACATTTCAAGAGATAAAATGTGCTTCATGTGTCTTCCCGTGTCATGTCTTATTTGTTTATATGCCTTGGAGTCTGTGCTTGTGGGCTGGTCAGATGTTGATGCACAGCTCCTCATATGCCCACATGCCCAGGTCGGTTAACATTGGGACAGTAGAACGGACTATTTTTAGGATAGGCGTCCATCTGCCCCTCCAAGTCCCCAAAGAAAGGGAATGGTAGAACCACACACACACACACACTGTCTCTCTCTCTCTCTCTCTCTCACAGACACACACACACACTAGCATGCCTGTGATCTCTTGGTGCTTTCACACCAGCCTGTGACTAATCACCTTCCTTACTTTCTAGTTCCCTCTCGAAATGCACACACACGGGCAGAGATGTGGCAGTTCCTCACTACATATGAATCACAACTTCTGTCCCAAGAGACAGCAGAGAACCAGCCCCAGCACACCAGGCTAAGGACACACACAGGCAAGAGCATGGGTGGAGGGTAGGACAGGGATAGGGGATAGATGATGAAAGGGTTGATGCAGTACCAACAACACAAACAAATACAACAGAGAGGAGAGTAGGAAGGGAGTGGCTTGCTCGTGACATTGTGCCCTCTGAGAAAAGATGTGCTTGTGCCTGCGCGAGCTGAAATAGAGTTTTAAAGTTAAAATAAATAAATAAAATGTGCAACCCTCCCCTCCTAAAACAACATGGGTAATACTACCCCCATGATCATCCTGCTGGTGGCCACATCTGTGGCATGTGTGTTGTCAGTGTGATGAAGTAGGGACTTGCTGTAAATTAGATGCCAAAGTGGTACCAGAGCTAAAACACACAAAACACTCTGGTACCAAATAGGCTACAGGCAGGGTGTGGGCTTGCAGGGAGGGGGGCATACTTCTAATCTCCACTGTTCAAACACACTTTCCATCAAGGTGAAACAAACTGGGGGAAATCAGATCTGTGTGTGTGTGAATTTGATAAGCGTGAATGTGTGAGTTTTTGTGTGTGCTGGGTGTTTGCTGAACTGACTGTGGGAAGCTGCAGGTGTGTGGCTGAGAGCTGGTGAGAGCTGTGCTTTACTGAGTAAACCCACATGACCAATACACACCAGCTTACTCTTGGTCTCTCTCACACACACACAGATAAAACTCTTACTGTGTTTTCCTCACTGGTCTGGAACCCCTATGGTGGAAAATGCAATTAATATTGCTGACTGCCCAGTGCCCACACTCTGGATGTACGCACACACACACACACTTACACATGCGCATCCATAGTACACATACACGTAGACACATACTCGCACATGCACGCCCATACATACATTTTACATGGGGAGAGGGGCAAAAGTACAGGTGTACATGTACAAGTAAATATACAGAGATACAGAGAGAGAGATGGGCAGATCGAAAGAGATGGTCAGAGAGAGAGAGTTACTGTGATTGATGGTACAACTCGTCCCACACCAGAGAACCCTGAGGCAGAGATTGCTCTTTCACAGGCATCGCCATGGAAACCGTCTCCAATCAGTTACAGGCGTGCCCACTACGACTGGCAGGTGGAACCTCTGAATCAACACCAACTGGTCCATTTGCACTTCCACTCAATCACAAAGATGAATCTTCTAGAACAATAACTGAAGATCAGGAGTCTGTTCAACTCTTCTTATGTCTTACATGGATGATGTACAAGCAAACACATTCATCAAACTTCATCTCCTTAAATGTGTTGGTATCATAGAAACAAAAATAAAGAGTTACAATATTACAATTTACATTGTTGTATTTAATTATGTATTTATTTTTTATTTATCCTTTATTTTACCAGGTAATAGCTAAGATATATTAAATCTCTTTTGCAAGGGAATCCTGGGAGTACATATAATATAATACAAAACAAGACAGTATACAGTTCAGACCATTTTTCTTGATTGCTCTGATGTA